>JAEAOA010000620.1:0-615231 GCA_016746295.1 Potamilus streckersoni
AGTATCGTCCGGAATGACTTGTAGTTGTTCGCGTGTAAAACCACGCTGAGGTGCAGTTGAATCCAATCTTTAGATTGGAGGTCTACCAGTTGATCGCGTTATGGTTGAAATTTTATGCGTAGTAACACTCCATATAGGATCAGTAGCTCTTTTATTACCACTTTCAAGTTTTCCTGGTTCGTATAAATATCTCACAGTAACATCACCGAGAAGTGGCTGAGTGCAAACCCGCTGTGGTTGTTCGGGTATATATATATATATATATATATATATATATATATATATATATATATATATATATATATATATATATATATATATATATATATATATATATATATATATATATATATATATATATATATATTTTTTTATTGCAATATTTGGTTTCATATTAATAGTTCGAGTAATCTCGTTATTTAACGCTGCAACTACACTCGGTAACCTTTGGACCCATTCACAAGATCGTTTTTCTTGGATGAATTCTTTTGCATATTGATATCCAAATAACCGTTCTGCAAGAGTTCGATTAAATCGTTCTACAATTGCCTGATCACGATGTAACGCAGTATGTCCCCGTCGTACTGTAACATTATGAGTTTTCATTGTTGATAGAACAGCACCTTGATACTCTTTGCCAGGATCAACTTGTAATAGATTTGGCCATCTTAGAGGACCTCGTCGATAAATCCTTTCAAATGCAGAAGCGACTTCAGAAGCTGGCTTTGTTTTCAATGGTTCTGCTTGTTTAAATCTACTCGCAATATCAACTACAGTTAGCGCGTATTTGTAACCATGGTCATGTGGTAAATACAATAAATCAGCCTGATGAACTTCATTGGGTACGGTACCATCAAAATGAGAATAATTAATTTGTTTAGGCGGTGGTAGATAAATTTGCCATATAGCTTGTTTGGATAACCAATCTTTTGCAGTGGACTTTTTCACTTTTGCAGCGTTAGCGTGTTTACTGATTGCTGCTTTACCCCTCCAGTATCCTTTCGGAGAATAATAAATAGATTCCATACTATAAAAACACTAGTGTTTTCAATTACCAGCACCTAACACCAATTTGCCTTTCATAGCTGATTTGACCAACCATGAAGCCAATTTTTCTTTGAAGGATTTATCGGGAATAGCATTTAACGCATGAATTAATTTTACATCCGCGAGATGTCTTTATTGCAAATTATTGCTTTTATATGCAACATCATGAGCATGACATGCCTTATCAATAGCATTTATCGGATACTCACCAGGCCGGGGTTGATTTTGATCATCAAGTCTGAGATCTAATCTCGTTCCGGGACCACAGTAGCTATATCCTAGAAGGTGTTTTTCTCCGGGGTATTTTGCCCATGGGGTTCCGGGGAGTTTTCCCAATTTGGCTGCGATATCACCTCCGTGTCGCTTTTTTTTAAAAGAAATAAATCTAATTTTTTTGTACCACACTTACCAGTAAGTGCCGATCTGTTATTTTTAGTTGTAATCGTCGTCGCATCATTTGTACTAGTACGCTGTTTACATTTAACACAATATAGATCCATAATTTATATATAGCGTTATGAATATAACTGATTTTTCAGCGACTAAAAGAAGAGAACCGGTGAAACACCACGCAGCGCTTCCGAATTCTGTCCGTGCCATTATAATCGGACCATCTGGATCGGGTAAAACACAATTGCTGCTTAATTTGATAATGCGATTTATGAAGTGGGATAAATTATATTTAGTTGCTCCATCCGTAGATGATCAACGGTGCTATGAAGTGCTAAAAGATTATAATGAGAATGCATCAGAAATTAAAGGTGAAAGTGTCATCGACTTTATAACAGATATTGATGATGCGCCTAGCGTAGATGACCTCGATGGAGACATAAACAATCTTGTAGTGTACGATGATGTGATGTTAGATAATCAAAAAAAACCCTGCTAGAATATTTTCACGAGGTAGGCATAAAAACACTGACGTGATATATGTCACTCAACGCTACACTCAGATTCCAAAAGTTATTCGCGATAACTGCAATATTCTTGCTGTATTCAACGGCGTTGATACACATACGTTACGAAATATTTGGCAGACATGATGTTCCGATATGGACTTCAATGGATTCAAAAATTACTTTAGTCATGTTCAGTCAGTCCCGCATGGATTTATAACAATAAAATAACACGACCCTCGGTCATGATATCGTATTGGACTTGATCAAATATTCGGTTAAATCATTTGTATTAACCCTGAAATCCTTCCAGCGAAGGGAGGGCTATGACAACAATGATAGCAATTATTGGCAGCAATTTGAGGGTGGTTATGACAACATATTTACGACAAAGTCGCTAAGGCTCCATTTGTAAAATGGGGTCTTTATTTTTTTTTTTTGGTTGAAATATGAGATTTCGTAGGAAGGCTCTATTGGGCATTCTGAGGCTTTAATCGATTTTGTCGCAAAAATTTGTAGGGTTCTCCCTCCCTGCTGCTTAATCTTAAGTAGTCCTATGATCAAACAGAGCAGACCAGTTTGTAAGCAGAAGGTCATATTACATGATTTTTAAAGTCGTGGTAAATAATTTACTTGGGTCATTCAACGACACTTCTACTTGTCAAATATCGCCTCAAAATCGACGTATATTACAAAATGTATAATCAGTATTCTAGCGTTATTTGAAAGCTCAACAAAAGCTTTTTCTTCTTTTGGCATTTTGATACCTTGAACTTCACGATAAACCAAACTTTTGTTGTGCTTATCCAACATCTGACTCGACTGAAAACCTTGCAAACACTTGAAACAGAAGAACTTAGCTGCCTTATGCTTGTTGTACTGTTTGCTAACTATTATAGAGAAGTTCTTGATTTATCACGTAATGATTTTTTTACAACAACTAATTTATCGTTTCATCATCAGCGTTTTTGTTTTTCAATATAAGATAAACAACAAATTTTCTTTCTAAGTCAGCACTTTCCTCAACGCCCAAAATGTTGATGGTAAAATCAGAATTTAACTTTCCAAACTTTGTTACATAATTTTCAGCAAGGGAAAATTGTAGTCCATTGATGTTCACTTTGTTAATGTGATATCTGTGTTTTCCGACTCTCTCTCTCTCTCTCTCTCTCTCTCTCTCTCTCTCTCTCTCTCTCTCTCTCTCTCTCTCTCTCTCTCTCTCTCTCTCTGGATTATAACAGTTTGATGGATAAAGCTGATCTAGAACAGACATCAGGAAGTAATAATCATCATCGTTTTTAATATTCAAGCACAAACCACTTTTCTGAATAATTTCGGATAATTTGACGTATGATGATTCCCCAATGGAATTGTCTTTCCAGTGGATTTGTTTTGTTTTGTTTTCTTTGTTCATGAAGTCTTAGTTCATACATCTGTCTTAGTTCAATGTTTGTTCTCGGATAATCAACAAATTGCTTTGTTAAGGAGAAATATTTTTCATAATACTGCGAGCCAGTTGAGATCTTGTGATGGCATCTAAACTAATCAATTCGTTGAACTCATCAGCAAACTTGACTCGTTGTGGTTCGTTTGCTAATGTGTCGATGATATCGTGTATTGATTTTGTGATGTTGTAAACATCTTCATTTGAACTAACTGCATCATATTGTTCTTTTGTCAGATTGTGATACAGCTTCTTCAGCCTTCGTAACTTTTCATTTCGTGTAATCTTTTCATGTCAACTAGTGTTGATACATTCCCTGGTTGCAGTTTCGTTAATAGGGCGATCAAAAGTATCCTATAAAAGAATTGGATTATTTTATAGCGATGGCTCTCAAAATCATGATGGTTGTGGATAGCATTGATGATGATAATGTTGAAGAAATTTAAGTGTTCTATCAACACAAAATATTTGCTTTTGTGCAGGAAATAAGCTATAACAGATCATCAACATTAAAGATAAGAAAATGTTTGGTATATCAAAGCATTATGGCCTCGTTGTGATGTCAAGAGCAAATGAGGATGATAAATTAACCGATATGTTGTTTATTTGGGAGGTCTCTAATGGTGACGTGCCGGAAGGAAAATGCGTTTATCTTCTCGATGGAGACAGGAAGAACAATCATGTTGATAATTTAGCTTTGGAAGATGAACACGAAACGCACAAGGTGAATGAAAATGATATGATCAGAAACAATCACTAGCATATGCTACTTATGTGTTACCTAAATAAAAAATATTATTATAAACATAGATTTGTGTATGACCGCTTGAACATCCTCAAGGTAGATAACAATCTTTAATCTCGAAGCTGTTACACAACAGGAAAATAGCCTAATGTTAAACTTTATGAAAAACAGAAAAACACCCTAGCGAGTTTGATCAATAAACATATTGACATATGAGAGAATTGAATTTTGTTCAATGTTGGCATATATTTTGGTATTAATTCTAATTCAGTTAAATGAGTAGCCAACACTACAACAAACGCAGCAATAAAAACAATGTAAAGGATTTAAAATGAAGTTTATTTACAAATAGAGAATGAATTCCAGAAGCTTACTTAGTGATTAGACTTGCTGAGTGCTCAATATAGTTAAAAACCTATCATAATACCTATCATAATACAACAAACAACAGCTCTTAATGAAAAACCACATTATGTCAGAGAGCAAGAAGAAGTATTTTGTGATGATTACTTCGCTTATCAGAAAGTCAGGAATGAATACGATAGTAAATACCATGTGGCAAATAAGCTAAAGAAATTGGATTCATCATTTGCGGAAAGTGATTTCTTTGATAATGTCATGAGACTTTTCATGAACATTGCAATCATTGGTCGACAGAAGAACATACAATTTGACATCTTTTCAAAAATCATCATCATGATGTATCAACGAAACATAATCACAAACAAAAGAAAACATGATGTCATCAAACTGTGCAAACGAGTTAAGTGCAAGTCGGTGTTACTTGAGTACGAAAACAGTTTTGCTAATATACCAAAACATTAAATTTTATTTATTGTGCTTTTCAGAATCCAGCTGTTGAATGAGTCCGGATAGCCTCTCCACTTTGGAACTCTTTTATTTCCTCTTTTGGCTAATACCCTCTCAAGGATAGCAATCTATTGTTATGGGGTTTTCTTGTAGTTCCTGTTCATAAAAGGATCCTGTTATCTCGTCAGCGTTCATGTCTATTAATTTGTATGTAGTAGGCATAGTTGCTAAGACCTTATCAACAATAAATGTCTTCTGTCAATTTTTTGATAAACTACCTTTTTCATATATTTTTTTCAATTGAGATCCTTACTCTGTCATGTTTATTAAACATGTCTTTCTGATAATTTTTTTAAGTCACCTTGTTACTGCTAAAACTGATTTTTTTGGCTAATAAAGGGTCTTTTATCGCTTCATTCGGTGTCGACTTGATTGATATATTTTGTGTTTTTATAGTTGTCAACACTTTTCTGTAGCATTTCAATGCAACAGTTCGTGTTATTAGCTGTCATCTCTTTAAAGATCTTTTCCGTTAGGTTACAATGACGCTTTTGCGTTCATTACCTGTCACATATTTCTCAATACTGAGCGTGTAGAGAAAATCTTTCAATCTTTTGTCGAAGTAACTCGGCATCATTATCTGCTCTTAGTTGGTTGTATTTCAAACTTTTGATAACATCATGAAAGGCAATTTTTATTGTAGCAACTATCTTATTTTGTACTGGTACACTAAATCGAAATCTACTGAAGGCATCATCAATATTAAACAAGTCTTATTTACCATATCATAGTCAGCTAATTGTGTCATGTCAGTTAGATAGCTGCCCAGATGTCATCTGCGCTTGCAATTACCTTTCTTGGTATAAATTGTGGAGTTCTCTCGCTAGTTGTTGAAGGTCAGTTCGTCCAACACCAAGTTTGTGTTTTGCTACTATTATAATTTGAACAAGTCTTATATCAATACTTTCACGAACATCTTTTGGTTTCATCGACGATAACTCATCTAACATCACCTTATCATATCTATGTTTATCATCAGCATTATCTCTGTAACAGATGTTATGTCTCATCGCTATTGCATCAACTTGGTTATACGGTTCTTGTCCAAGTAGTGGTTGATCATTTTCATCAAGCCGTTTATCAAGTGGGTTCCACGGACCTGCATATTATATTTCGGTAGCGTCTAATCTCCTTGTAGTCGTGGTAATTTACCTATCAAGTTATAAACGTCAATTTTGCCTCTAATTATCTTTTATACGAGTGGACCTAGTTGATACGTTTCACCAATGAACTCTAGTCTAACACCGTTTTTGCAGTAATTTACAATTTTATTATCTTCCTTACATAAATGATAATCATCATTACAATCACACTTTATCATTTTATTGTTTCAACTATTTTAAGAATGGATCTCTTCTTCTCCAGCGTGCTTTGAGTCAGCTGGTGCTAGTTGTATTTAGATCGGTAATATCTCCATTTTTACAAATACATTTTTCTTTCTTCCACCAATATCACAATAGTTTTTTATCAACCTGCATTTAGCTGTTATTACCTCCTCAGGATTGACATTTTCTGTTGGCTTTTTACATTGCATGCAAAACATCAGCATGTTATATTCAGCATTTTAAATAAAACTGCAACATGTTCATTGCTAATTGATGGCACTGGATAAAACTTAGTAATGAAATCAATAATTATTTGTTTTTGCTCATGTGTTTGATAAAGTTAACACAATAATAACCACAAGTTGCTGTTTGAAGCGATTCCAGTTGATTTTATGAATAATTTATTGCGTCATTCACATATTTTATCGTATCACAAGGTGGTAGTCGAAATGAATTCAACTAGTTGTTGTACAATGTAACCTAATGTTTGCCAGAACCTTCGTTGTAATGTTGTGTGTTAATTACACAACATGAACCTGATTATTTTCCTTTTGGTAATTGATCGTTACTGAACACAACAATAAATCCTTTACCCCACTTAACTTCTTTTCAATATCATAACTTGTTAGTGGTGTCATGGTCGACATGCAATGCGAGACCACGTTCTATTCCCAGCAGATTTGGAAGGAGACTTCCGACTATTCCAGCTAACAGTGGTCCAATGAAGCCTTCACTCATCTTTCTAAGTAGTCTTTTTCTAAATTTTCTTTCTTTTCATTGGACCAGTTGATTTTTTGGCATTTACTTAACTGATTCATACAAAATTCGCTTTATTCCACTATCCTAAACAGCTTTCTGTGTTGTACAAAATATTTCTGGCCAAAAGAAACCTGATTCATTAACATCAGCAGCTGGTTCTGCAACACTTATTTGATGAATGAACTCAACAAAATTATTTCTTTCATGTTCAGAATCTTCCGCTGCATTAGCAACATGCATCAAAATTGATGATGTTCACGTTGTCCTTAAGTTTTATACAAACCATTTCATTAAAATGAGTTATTTTACTAAGTTTTCTTACGATAGTTAGTGATACAGTTGATGGTGCTACCGTGATTGGTGATGTGCATGTGTTGTGAGAAAGTGATGCAATGATAAGAACATGAAACTGAGTAAAAGAGGTTATAACCTGACAGATGATCTCAATATGGATGGTAAAAATGCATTAAACTTGGATATTGTTTATCCAATGCCAGGCGGTGATATAACAGAAGAAGTTAGCTCAAATTAATTGAATACAGTAAACAACTTGAAGGTAAACAAGAATGGTCAAACTATGACAGGTGATATCAGTGTGTCAAACAAAACCATAATAAATCTCGAGACTGCTTATCCTTTTCCAAGCGGTAATCTGCCTCAGCATGGCAGCTTAAATCAAATGAATGCAGTAAACAACGTGAAAGTAAGAATGGTGACATAATGACAGGTGTTCTTAACATGTCGGGCAAAAAGATAATGATCCTAGAAACAACGTATACGTTGTTTAATACTGATTCATGACAGACTGCTAGCTTGAATCATTTAAATACAGTAAACAAAATATATAAACTGGTGACAGTATGACAGGTAATCTGATGTTTACAAGCGGCATGATAACTGGTCTGCCATTTATTTTTCACCAAGTGATATTGAATCAGTTAATTATGTTCAAGTTAAATCAGAAATTTTTTAAGTATGCAACACTCATTGGCTTTGAAATGGCGGGGTCAATTTACATGAACAGTAGATATATAATAGGGCTAGGACAAATATAATATAATAATATATATCATAATAGGGCTAGGACAAACAACACCAGCTGAAGATGCATAGGCAGAAAATATAAGTTACATGAAAAGTAATGTACTAAGCAAAACAAGTAGCACACTGACTGATGAACTTGTCATTTGTTTTAACACAGTATAATCAAATGATGTGTTAACTGCTGCTGGTGATCTAACAGATAAAGCTTTTGTTGACATAGTGTATGCTGGTATTGTTAAGAGAACAAACAGCAACAATATGGGGTATATACTTTCACTGACAGGCGACTCAACAAATAGAACTTAGTTTATTATTTGGTATCTTTGTTTCATAATAGAACTTAGTTTATTATTTGGTATCTTTGTTTTATAATGGTCATTACCCATATCATGCTTATGCATGGAACTTGCCAGCGACACATGTCAACGAGTTGGCAACAAATGTGACGAATAGCGATTTTTGGATTATGGTAAAGTGTCCAACTATTGTAGCAATTTACATATTTAAATTACGAGGTCCATCTGGTGGTAGAGAAAGCTGTTATAACTGGAGTTTTGAGGGATCAAATGATAACACAACATGGATCAAATGATAACACAACATTCACAACAATTTATCAGGCGACTAATCCAACTTATATTAGAATTGCAGAATAAGAGTTAGCTGTGTCAAAAATAACAAAATGGTTCAGATTCTACTGTGTTAAAACTCTGAAGGCGAAAACCCTGGTCTAACTTGTTTTCAAATTTACAAAGTTGATGATCAGGTATAAATTTTTGTGTGAAGAATAAAATAATGGCTATTTTTTGGGAAGTGTGAATTATTTTTTGAACATGTTTTAATCGATGAAATTGTATCTGCACCGTATCCGTTATTGAAAAACAATGAAAATCCAGATCTTACTGAGATCGCAATAGAGAGTGAAAGATTAAATAATAGTCAATCTCTTCACACAATCAGAAGCAAAGAAATTAGAGAAAAGATTGATGATTACAAAGTGATGTTGCATTTTTCAAAACTCGAATGAATCAGGAAAATTGAGATTTCTTGATTGATAATGTAATAGCTGAAATTCATCTTGAATTCACATGGTCATTGTTATTGTTAACTAAAAATAAATTGATAAAAGAAAAACTGATGAGCACCATGATGGAAGACAAAAACTAATGACTGATCATGCAAAGAACAGAAAGCATAGCATAAGACACGACAGAATAATTAGTGATAGATTTCATAAGAGACACCTGCTTGACAAACTAGGATTAAGTTTAAGGATTTTGATTTGTTTATAAAAATGTATGATATGATAGAAGATGGGCCAATTTACGAACGGCCTATTTATGTTCAGTAACATAATAGACAGAGTAAAATATGATGGGTCAATTTATGAACGGCCAATTTAGTCGTGTTCAGTAACATAACAGAGTAAAATATGATGGGTCAATTTATGAATGGCCAATTTAGTCGTTTGTTTGTTTGTTGTTGGGCTTAACGCCATTTTTCAGCACACGATAGGCTATTCATGGCGGCCAGTATTAATGGTGGAGGAAGAAACCGGAAAATCACCGGAAAGAACCACCGACCCACGAGAAGCTACTGGCAAGCTTTCTCACTTATCCACATTCGCCGAATCCTAGACTCGAACCCACGCAGACAGAGGTGAGATGGCAGTGATCTGTAACGGACAGCGCTTTAGACCACTCGGCCACTCGGGGCCCCCAATTAAGTCGTGTTCAGTAACATAACAGAGTAAAATATGATGGGTCAATTTATGAATGGCCAATATAGTCGTGTTCAGTAACATAATAGACAGAGTAAAATATGATGGGTCAATTTATGAACGGCCAATTTAGTCGTGTTCAGTAACATAACAGACAGAGTAAAATATGATGGGTCAATTTATAAATGGTCAATTTAGTCGTGTTCAGTAACATAACAGACAGAGTAAAATATGATGGGTCAATTTATAAATGGCCGATTTAGTCGTGTTCAGTAACATAACAGACAGAGTAAAATATGATGGGTCAATTTATGAATGGCCAATTTAGTCGTGTTCAGTAACATAATAGACAGAGTAAAATATGATGGGTCAATTTATGAATGGCCAATTTAGTCGTGTTCAGTAACATAATAGACAGAGTAAAATGTTTCACAGATGCTGAGTATTATGCTGCACAAGGAGCAATAAAACTTAAAACAGAAAATATTGTTGTGCTAGCTGAATATCTCGAGCAGCATAAGATGTTACATACATCTTCAAAGGTTTGACATGGCCATATCACGAAGAATTTACTTATGTGAAAAAGAAAATAGCTGATAGGATAAAACCAAATGGTCTGCGGTTTTGGATGAAGGATGCAATGTTCAGAAATTTTGTATCAATTCAGTGAAAGATTTAAAGTTTATTACAAAGTTTATGTCGCTTATGAAATGGTCATTGATGATAAAAGAATAAACAAAACTAGTGAACCACTCGATGCTAATTAGACATTTTTTTGCTGGGACCTTTGCAATTTTACACAAACAATTTTTTGTTAATAAAGTTGTTGATTTTGTTGTGAAAGCATTAAAAGATGAGTACAGAAAGAATAATATTAATAAGATAAAAAGTTGATTTTGTTGTGAAAGCAGTAATAGATGAGTACAGAAAGAATAATAATAATAAAATATAATATTAATATTAATGACATAAAGACATTAATATTAACCCCTGATATACCTAACATTTCAGAAGGAGAAAAGGATAAATAAATTAATAAATTATTACAATTCAACATATTTTGATACGGTAAAATATCTAATACTTCCTCTTCAAAAAGCTGTGATAAATCCAGTGATTGCTCAGGTTCTTGATTTTGTAATAGATCATGATATTTCTACAGCATTTTTGTATGCTTACATGCAAGTTTACATGTTTATAATCAGCAAAATATATGGACCACCATGTTTGTTACACAGGGCAATGATTTACATCAATAAAAACGAGCACTAGCACCAAATTATATATGCAATGTTTTATGAAGGAGCAAATATTTGGAGTACAATACGACCAATTCCTTTATCCAGCACTGAATGTGAAAAATTGATCAATGTGGACGACCCATTGTATAATGAGCTTAATTTTTTTCTCAATGGTCTTCAAATGCTGATTTTGTCAACACATTAAATGAGGAAACAACAATTAAAGCTAATGATCCAAATGCTGTTGATTATAGCGGAAAACGTGCAGCAGTTTATGTTGTTCTAGAATGTACCTCACAAACAGGAACAACCATATTGTGATATTCAATGAAGCTTATGTAATAAGTGTGAAATATTATGGACGAGAAAAGCTGTAGTACAACGGAAAACCTTTTGTTGTTTACGTTAGTAATAAAATAACTGGCAGCTTTTTCAAAAAAGACTCAAGCAAAATAAAGTTGACTAAAGTTAATGTTAATGAGAGTAGTCTTTACTTTCGTCTTCTTGATACATTCGAGAGTTTGATAGTTAATGAGATATGATGTGAGATGGCAGTATTTGGTGTAGCCTTACGTGGACAGATGTGAGATGGCAGTATTCGGTAAAGCCTCACGTGGACAGATGTGAGATGGCAGTATTTGGTAAAGCCTCACGTGGACAGATATGAGATGGCAGTATTTGGTAAAGCCTCACGTGGACAGATGTGAGATGACAGTATTTGGTAAAGCCTCACGTGGACAGATATGAGATGGCAGTATTCGGTAAAGCCTGACGTGGACCAATGTGAGATGGCAGTATTCGGTAAAGCTAGAGCTTTAGACTGGAGCCCTGGAAAAAGGGTGTTTTAGTGAGGGATAACCCTACTGAGGGATGTTACAGTGAGGAATCATTGCAATGATGAGTGTTATAGTAGAGATCATTATTCTGAGATATGTTTTAGTGAGAGATTACTGTTCTGAGGTGTCTTTTAGTGAGGGATCTTATAGTTGGGGATCATTGCAATGATGGGTGTTATAGTAAGGATCACTGTTCTGAGAGATGTTATAGTGAGGGATCACTATACAAAATTTACCAGAGTGTTGATGCTGGATGGCTTTATGGATGGATGGATGGATGGATGGATGGATAGAAATGATCAGTCCAAAGGCTGAAGCTACTTTGTTATCCAACCAACATTATCATGAGTTACTCTTCTTTTTCATTTAAATAACATCCTTGTGACAATAAGTAAATAACAGAAAATCACCCACAATGTCATTGTGACACCATTTGCAAATGAACTAATTTAGAATGACAGATTCACTTTTTGTTATCTGATTAAATATTATAGTTTTTGTACATTTTGTTCAATTGAAGCTGTGGTAAATTTAAATGTAACACTAATTTTTCACAATGAACAGAAAAGAAATCTCTATTTCATGAAGTGTATTGTCTTGCACACACAGCCCTCAAAAAAAACCCCAAACAATGCCCAAAGGTTAAATGTGAAAGTCTGGATGGTTTGTAAGCTACATACATCAGGTATCCAAAATCAAATGTGTTTCGATTTGTTAAAAATGAGATCAACTTCATTGTTGTGAAAAAAAGACAAAAGAAACTTATTATGATTTGAACTTCCACTGCAAGGGTTCTTGAAAATGTGCAAAAGTTTCTTTTGCAAAATGCACAATGATACATCTATTTAAAAAAATTGTGTGTTTCTTGTTCAAATGATGATCCAGGATTTCATCAGTGATTTCTGTGGTTAATAAATATAGAGAAATAAATTGCAAATTTAATATGCTATAAATAGAGAAATCAAATACACTAGGGTACTATGCTTCAAAGTGTTATCATCAATATATATTTACATACTGGTCAACATGCATCCTAACAGTAAGGGAGTGATTACTTAAATGCATACATGCCTAAATCATCATTAGATATAAATGTGTAATGACCTATACAGAAGTAAGTAGTTATCAATAAGAGTAAATTTTCAATCTTGTGTTAGTGTTTTTGGTTGAGTAGACCAATGAAAATTTGATGGACACAAAGGTCCTAAACAAAATATTTTCTCTCCTCCTTCCACATACCCCCAGTTTTATTATGGAATAGCCCTAATCCTAAACAATGTATTTTCTCTCTCCCTTCCACTTACCCCCACTTTTTCCCCCTTCCACTTACCCCCAATTTTATTCTGGAATAGCCCTAAACCTAAACAATGTATTTTCTCTCCCCTTCCACATACCTCCAGTTTTATTCTGGAATAGCTCTAATCCTAAACAATTTATTTTCTCTCCCCCTTCCACTTACCCCCACTTATTACCCCTTCCACATACCCCCACTTTTATTCTGGAATAGCCCTAAGGAATTTATGGGTAGAGCACACATAAGTTGGGAGTGGTTTCAGGTACCACATTCTGATTGACCAATATTTCAAATATGGAGAGGTTTCTTCATGGATAGGAGTAGGACAGTTAGCCTTCATTGTTGTGGAATCAATGTGGTTATTTCACTAAGTCAGTTATGACTCTTCTTTTCTTGGTAACATGCCTGCCAGCTTCCCATATAGTGGTTGTCATGGTTACAAGGTAGGGTTTGAGACTAAAAAAATTATGTTTTGTGGTCTCAGTGGGTGTTGGTACATGTGAATCAAGTAAGCAATGATGAGAATAATTTATCCAATAATATAAGCAACATAAAATGACTAAAAAATAAAATCTGAATAATGGTAAAATACCTTTGTCCATGAAGAATAAAAAACACATCTAAGAACAAATTAAGCTGGAAGATTTAGAATTTTCATACAAAACTACACATGCACAAAATCATGAAACATGAATGCCTGCTAAGCCCAATATGACATAAATAGAAGCATTTAATAAATGTGTTAGAGAGAGACATATATCGGGAAGGAGAAGGGTATTACTATATATAGCTCTCATAAAGAGACACAAAAGCAATAAAGTTTCTGTCCTTAAAAGTCCCTGAAATCAGAATTCAGTTAGCATCTTCCATCATTTATGATTAAGTCATAATTACTTCTGTAAATATTCCTTGAACATTGGAGAATTTCTCATATATAAATGGATGCTAAATGTCAAGAACTAAATGTAAATTGTTAATTTATTTGTGACATATTCCACACAGTAATTATGTCTATATTATATTGATTTTGTCTCTGTTTAACCTATCTGTCTATCCAGTTTGACTTCTTTATTTTTCTAAAGTGCAGCTTTTACTCAAAAATCAATCACCCCTAACACATGGACTCTGATTTATAAAATACATCCTGAATGTCAAGTAGATATCATATATCCATTATACTGAACAATGCAATGTCAAGTAGATATCATATATACAATATACTGAACAATGCAATGTCAAGTAGATATCATATATCCATTATACTGAACAATGCAATGTCAAGTAGATATCATATATCCATTATACTGAACATTGTAATGTCAAGTAGATATCATATATCCATTATACTGAACAATGCAATGTCAAGTAGATATCATATATACAATATACTGAACAATGCAATGTCAAGCAGATATCATATATCCATTATACTGAACAATGCAATGTCAAGTAGATATCATATATCCATTATACTGAACATTGTAATGTCAAGTAGATATCATATATCCATTATACTGAACAATGGAAGGTCAAATAGATATCATATATCCATTATACTGAACAATGCAATGTCAAGTAGATATTATATATACATTATACTGAACAATGCAATGTCAAGTAGATATCATATATCCATTATACTGAACAATGCAATGTCAAGTAGTTATCATATATACAATATACTTAACAATGCAATGTCAAGTAGATATCATATATCCATTATACTGAACAATGCAATGTCAAGTAGATATCATATATCCATTATACTGAACAATGGAAGGTCAAATAGATATCATATATCCATTATACTGAACAATGCAATGTCAAGTAGATATTATATATACATTATACTGAACAATGCAATGTCAAGTAGATATCATATATCCATTATACTGAACAATGCAATGTCAAGTAGTTATCATATATACAATATACTTAACAATGCAATGTCAAGTAGATATCATATATCCATTATACTGAACAATGCAATGTCAAGTAGATATCATATATCCATCATACTGAACAATCCAATGTCAAGTAGATATATATCCATTATACTGAACAATGAAATGTCAAGTAGATATCATATATCCATTATACTGAACAATGCAATGTCAAGTAGATATCATATATCCATTATACTGAACAATGCAATGTCAAGTAGATATCATATATCCATTATACTGAACAATGCAATGTCAAGTAGATATCATATATCCATTATACTGAACATTGTAATGTCAAGTAGATATCATATATACATTATACTGAACTTTTCATAATAAAACAAATTTTATGTCATGTCTGTTGCAATGCTTTCCTGTGGCCATTCAACTAATGATGTATATATAAAAACAACCATGACTTTCACCAATGTAATCATACATTCAATCCACATGATGGATACAAAGGTACAACATTCACCAATGTAATCATACATTCAATCCACATGATGGAAACAAAGGTATGACATTCACCAATGTAATCATACATTCAATTCACATGATGGATATAAAGGTACGACATTCACCAATGTAATCATACATTCAATCCAAATGAAGAATACGAAGGTATGACAATACCCAATGTAATCATACATTCAATCCACATGATGGATACAAAGGTATGACATTACCCAATAGAATCATACATTCAATCCACATGATGGATACAAAGGTACGACATTCACCAATGTAATCATACATTCAATCCACATGATGGATACAAAGGTATGACAGTCACCAATGTAATCATACATTCAATCAAAATGAAGGATACAAAGGTTTGTAAAGAACGTAGTTAGTTTTTGTCCAGACCGTTTATTTCACATAATTTATTTTCTCCTAACTGAAATAATCTTCCATGCTATTCATCCTTAAATTTTAATGGTGCTTTCATTTATTGACAATAAATCAAAATGGTATGTAAATAGACACAAACCCACACTTACCTCAAATGAAGGAGGTCACAGATATCCCCATTGAGTCATAAAAAAAAGACTAAAAAATGATACTAGCACCTGCCTTGCTTGGTACTCAGTATTAAGAGGCTTGTGTTAGAAGGGTTTGGCCATGTGTCACAATAATGTGACTGGCTTGGAACATGATGCTGCATGCATAAAATTGTATTGATATGATTAAAATTGTTAAATCTACATTAAAATTTTAAAATTTCAAATCACACATAGGTCCTGCAAATCAAGGTGTCTTTGCAAAACATACTAACTAGCACTAAACTGCAATATAAACCTATCACAGTTGTCATGGTAATGGTCTATATATAAACCTATCACAGTTGTCATGGTAAAGGTCAATAATATGAACCTATCACAGTTGTCATGGTAAAGGTCAATAATATGAACCTGTCACAGTTGTCATGGTAATGGTCTATATACTGCAATATAAGCTTATCATTGTTGTCCATGGTATAGGTCGTAATATTCTGTATCAAGGATATAAGTTTAGTATATTTAGGACTTTGCAATTTGTACAGATTACAACATTTATTTTTCCACAATAAATGACATCATTTGTCTGTACAACAAGATGCATACATTTTTCTAAGTGCATCAGTATTGCATAATAGTTGTGTTTGCCACTGCCTTTGAGTGATGTTTACAATTTCATCTCTTTGCTCATTATTGCACAATGCATAAAATGCATAAAACTCAGCTCATTTTAAATGGCCACTTCAACATCATGTTTGCACATGTCAACTCTTACAAAGAAAATACACTCTTTTTCACCAGCAGGTAAGAATGTTGTGAATCATTGTTCCTGTCTGAATTAAGGCTGCCTTTCCTCTTTGAATAAAAATAATTCTGAGTCTGATAATGGTCATGCTTATTGTTGAACTTGTTGCTAGTAATTCAGAATGTAATTCAGAAGGTAATTGGTAATTCAGAAGGTAATTGGTAATTCAGAAGGTAATAATCAAGGACAGAGTGATTAAAGATTAGGCATGGAAAGCTCCCTCCCCTCCACTTGTGACAACAATCTTTCCATTGCTTTGATGCTTATTTCCAAAACTGCTAATGCAAGGTCTGACATATAAAATTACATCCCACTGTAAGATACAGTCAACCATCAAGGGCATGGAACAATGACGTAAATCTTAGTATCCTCAGTACTTTCTTTTACAGTGAACTTTCTTTTTGAGTTGTCTCCCCATCTCCATTCTCCAAGAAGAAACTGTTCCTGTTCATTGGTTCAGAACTGTTATCACATTAAGTTTACTCTGCCAACTCATGGTCAGGCACAAAAGTTTATGGTGTTGTCTAAACTGCAAACCAGTAAATGATGGTGTCTCTAATGAAATGTCTCACTTAAAATTTAAACTTGGGTATCTAATGACGTGTCCCATTGCATTTTAAACATGGCAAGCTGCAATGCTTAGTATGACACAGATCTACTGTGTAGTGATTAATTTGACAATGGTATCAATGATTTTACTTCCACGAAGAGAAGTACATAAATCCATGTGCGGATTTTCTATCTTGTCATTCATCAACTGGTCCACTTCAAAACGTAGCTCTTTGACCAATTCTGCCACCTGGAAAACAAAATCTTGTATTATTATTTTTTGTTACACTGACATGCTTCTCACAACAGCAATAACTATTTCACTTGAACTTATTTATCATATAGTCATTTGCTCTTTGCCTTAGCAAACAGCATTGTTTGACCAAGGTCTGATGAAACAATACAGTCAAAAAATTTAAAAGATTTACCCCCAAATCAGCAAGTAGATGATGTTATATATATTAATTTAATTGTTTGTCTTTTAGTTTTAACTCTTTTATTACATTACAGATAATTGAAATGTAACATTGTTTGCTGGACCTGACCTTTCCAAAATTGAGTTCATTTCTGTTTGACCTGATTGACCTTTTTTGATTAATTTCATTTATGTAAACTACTAATAATAGCTTCATTATTCTCTGTGTATGAGCTTATTATCAGGATTATTATTCATGTAAATGAGAAGGCATAAATATCTTGATCAGGGTCATCATTTTTGAAATTTCTTAAGTGAATCTTATAGGCTATTGTGTTGTAAATAAATAAGGCTCATTAGATCATTCTAGAAGGTTATTTTCCATAAGGTAATGGTTGTTTTTAGAAAATGCTAACTGTGACCTGAGGTCAAGCAGAGAATTGTATTATCTTGTGACTGTCAGGATTTTTCCAGTCATGCTTTAACATATAGCATTTTTACTTGTATTATGCTGTGACCAGCTTAAGCTGAATTTTATTTTCTTCAAATTATTGAATTCAAGTGATTATTTTCCCTGGAAATACAAAAGTGCTCTGATAAAAGTCTCGGTAAAAAAACATTCACTGGAATTTATGCTGAATTCAAACCTGGAATAAGAGTTATGAAATTCAATAACAGACTGTTGACACATCAGTACTTCATAGGATATAACAGACACATCATCGCCTTCAATTTTGGATCTCTTTTGAACTTCAATTGAGTTTCATTCAGGACCTTTCATTACCAGGACTAGTGTCTTTAATTCTTGGATGATAATTGGATTTAATTCGCAAAATAGTAAGTTCTTTTTCTCCTTTTTTCACTTGATATTCTAGAGAAATAAATTATTTATGTTTTACAAAGCATGTTGTCTTCACTATTTTCTGTTACTTATTATTAAGAGCATAGACTCATAACAGAAATTGGGTGCTCGACTTTGGGATGCGAATTTGCTAAAAAATTTCAGAACGTTTTTTTGAAATTTAAATTCCCCTAGTTTCAGAATTTTTAAATCCCAAGTATTATTTCACAGTTTAGAAATTTTTAGTAAAATCAGCAAGCTTTTCACAATGTCATATGAAGTTGAGCTCTTTATTTAAAATCCTACCCAGGAGCAGTTAGACTTTGAAAAAAAAGATGAATTGCTTCTGCTTGCCAGGAAATACAATCTTTATGAGGTAAATGCTTCTTTAATAAAGCAAGAAAGAAAAAATATTTTGCCCCAATATAAGGCGGAAAAGAATGTTTTTGGATAAAAGTGCTTTGGTTTTGATCAGTTTGTCTGTATCACTCTAACATAAAAGTAAAGGAATCAAAATTAAATTACAAGATGGAATTAGAGCTAAGAAAGCATGAGCTTCAAGCTTCAAGATGCAGGTAGATAATGAGGAAAGAGTGAGGTGAATGCAATTGGAGAAAGAGGGTGAGAAACAAATGCAGTTACAGAAAAAAGTGAAACAAGTACAGTTGCAACTGGAGAGAGAGAGAGACAGAGAGAGTGAGAGAGAAAGAGAGAGATGCAAATTAAAAAAGAAAAAGAAGTAATAGAATTTCAATTTAGATTAAGAGAATTAGAGTTGGCAAGTGAAAAGCACAGGTAAAATCCACTTTACATAGAAATTCAAGTTCTGATGTTATTAAGAATGTTAGGTTAGTGTAGAGAAAAGGTATTAGACAAATATTATCCACAATTTGAAAAAATTGCTGAAAATGTGAAATGGTTAAGGGAGCATTGGACTCTTATAGATTGAAATTTTCAGCAAAGCCTGCTTCATATCAGTACAGCAAGGTTCTGACTATGCTCTAGTTAAGGAATGCATCTTTATGAGTTAGTTTTGGTTAGGTTAGCTGAAGTTTGTTCACATTTTTAAATAATGTAATTATGTTTTCTGACAGAATCAGAAACAGTTACAGGTACAACCTTATCTTGAGTGAACTATAGTTACATTAATAAAACAGACCATTAACTGCATGTACATTACATGAGTGTACTATAGAAATTAATCATTAAATGAAGGAAGATTGAGATTTGTGGTGATTTGCAGTTAGGTGTACATCACACGTGTAGTATAAGAAAACTTGACAACTAATGTGCAATATGATATTATAAACAATGTATCTGTGGAGTAAGAGCTACAAAAATAAAAAACAACCAAACTAAATGAAAGTCACTGATTTACCTGATGTGAAGTTGCCATAAATCTGATCCAGCCATCATCCACTGACAAAACAAATTTCCCTTTGTGTAGGTCCACTGATATATTACCTCCTGCAAACAATAAGAGAGGGTACACAGACACCATGGTGCAGTCACGGATAAACACCTGAAAAAAATTATTACAAGAGAGACTGTCATTTTTGAAAATGCATAAGTCGGCTCCCTCCTTGTTAGTACCACAATGTCTTTTTGACCCTCCCTATAAGTTGCAAATCTAATTCACCCGAATTATCATCAGTGATCCGGAGTTGCAATTTGGAAAAATAGACAAGCCAAACTGGACAGGTAGATATGCCAAATAAAGACAAAAGCAGTATAAATACAATTATATTACTGTGTGAACAAACAAACTGATAGCTTATAATTAGTCTGTCTTCATGTAACAAAATTCTTAATGCTTCACATATTCAATCCATTTATATGATAAATCTATAAATTCAATTATGGGCCACATACCTGTAAAAATCTGTAGATCAGAATGATCCAATTACCAATATCCTGTAATATGTTAATTCCACAAATCTTATCAATAAAACAAAACAACGAAAGTTAAGTTCACATCTTTGTGATTCAGTGTCCTATTAATATCATGAAAATTTCATCTGGTACAAAGTCCAAGAATTCATCCTCATTGTTGAAATCCTCCATGACTGTCTAGCCATTTTAAGTTGCCATCATCTAGCCATTGTAAATATCATTGGATTGTCTAGTCATTTTAACGTGCCATCATCTAGCCATCGTAAATATCATTGGACTGTCTAGTCATTTTAACATGCCATCATCTAGCCATCGTAAATATCATTGGATTGTATAGTCATTTTAACGTGCCATCATCTTCCCATCGTAAATATCATCTGATTGTCTATTCATGTTAACTTTCTATCATCTAACCATCATAAATATCATCTGATTGTCTATTCATTTTAACTTGCCATTGTCTAGCCATGGTAAATATCATCCGATTGTCTAGTCATTTTAACTTACCGTCATCTAGCCATCGTAAATATCATAGAATTATCTATTCATTTTAACTTGCCATCATCTAGCCATCGTAAATATCATCCAATTGTCTAGTCATTTTAATTTGCCATCGTCTAACCATCGTAAATATCTTCCGATTTGTCCTTTGTTCCTTCAATGTGATATGCAGGTGCTTATGTACAGACTTAGCTTGTTACAGACAAGTAACACTGTGATCATACAGTCTATAAAAATGAACACAAGTCAATATTATGTACTACAAACATCTCAAGTTTGTTCTAAGATAACCCCTACTCTGTGAAGAATAAATTTTCAGCAAAAAAATGCTCACTAATATGTGTCTGTGTGTGTGTGTGTGTATATATATATATATATATATATATATATATATATATATATATATATATATATATATATATATATATATGAAGATGTAATGACAAAATCAGCTCATTAGTGTCTATACAGTGCTGTGCTCAGTAAGTTAGGAAATCCCCAAAAATGCAAAGTTAAAATGCAAAATTACTTGCATACAAAGTCAAACCAAACTCTTTTAAGAACTCCAAGACACTTTAAGTATGAACATCCTGACAGATACCAGGTCAACATATTTAAGAAATAGAAAGAAAAATGTAAAAACTAACAGAGATGTCTGTCACCTATAGAACAGATCATGTCTTCCGGAAACTGATGCATTATGGTAATATATTGTCAAGTCTTTCTCCACAACATATTTAAATTTATTCACAATATCCTATACTAGAAATGATTCAAAACAAAATCTAATCTGATAAAGTTTATGCATTTGCCAAACACCAATATTGATGTATTCTCTGCTTTTAAATAGAAGCTTTGCAAAATACAATATTGATGTATTCCCTGCATTTAAACAGAAGCAATGCAAAATACAATATTGATGTATTCCCTGCATTTAAACAGAAGCAATGCAAAATACAATATTGATGTATTCCCTGCATTTAAATAGAAGCAATGCAAAATGCAATATTGATGTATTCCCTGCATTTAAATAGAAGCAATGCAAAATACAATATTGATGTATTCCCTGCATTTAAATAGAAGCAATGCAAAATACAATATTGATGTATTCCCTGCATTTAAACAGAAGCTTTCAAAATGCAATATTAATGTATTCCCTGCATTTAAATAGAAGCTTTGCAAAATACAATATTGATGTATTTCTTGCATTTAAACAGAAGCAATGCAAAATGCATTATTGATGTATTCCCTACATTTAAATAGAAGCTTTGCAAACATTATAAAGAAGATGACAGTAGACTGTAGTAAAAAAACCCACCTTGGAAGTCTTCACCTTCTCATGGAATACTAAATAAGGACTCTCATAATGTCGAACTTGAAAATTTACAGAAGATGGGTGTATGTTCACCTGGGAGAAAAACAACAAAAAGAACAATCATAAATGGAAGAAGACTCCTTATATCAATTTAATTGTATTAAAAATAAAAGCATCCAAGAACATTCTTTATTTTTACAACAAGTAAAACAAAACAAACAGAAACAAAAATTTGAATTTTAAGACCATTTCCCAAACATTATACTTGTTCGGCTTGCAGTACAAAATTGGAACTGAACCTTCAACCTTAGACATAAAGTTAGTGAAATATGTGAATTTAAATATTTACACATTCAGCAATTGCAAGATAAAGTTAAAACATTCCTAACCTAAATCATACGAGTGGTTGAAAATTGTTAAAGACATACAGGGAAAGTCTAAGAAGAAATCTAAAACATTAATGATATCTTCTGTGAACAGCAGGAATACAAATTCATAATATGAAAAAATATCAACTTGCTGTACTAGACAAATAAACAATAATGATAACCCATTTAGACATAGAAAAATAGCCACACCCCATTTAGACATAGAAAAATAACCATACCCTATTTAGACATAGAACAACAGCCATACCCCATTATCTCTTGCATCAATATTAGTAAAGATGTTATATATAACATTATTATTGGTTTAAATGAATCCAAGGTGTGTGTTTCAGATTGATGCAAATAAAGCGTAAAAGAATTCTAAGTTCAATTAAATATCCACTGTGTCAGATCCTTAATGTTTCTCTTAATACCACAAGATTTCCAAATTGTTGGAAATTAGCAAATGTAATCCAAGTACATAAAAAAGGATGCAGAACAAATGTTACAAACTATGGCCCTATATTACTAATTTTTTTTTTGGCCTAGGTGTCTGAAAAGTGTGTAAAATTTTGCATAATTATATTGTTCAGCATAATCTGATTTCACCAAATGAATTAGACTTTATGCCTGGTGACTAATTGTATTCTAGATATTTATTTAGTTCTAGACTAAGAACTGCTTTCTATCTAAATCATCTGATTTGCATTCCATAATACTTATAAAACTTAGAAAGTCTGGCAATCAAGGTAGTCTGCTGTGTTGTGGTGAGAACAATTTTATTTACCATTAAGATAGTAAAGAATTGTCAAGAATTATTGAATCTTGGATTTTCAAAATGGTAATGTCTCTTAAAGATGGACCATTCTTATGTTTTTAATATATATAATTGAATCAAGCTGATCAAATGCAAAATTCAGACATTCAAAAATTAGATGACAGGTCTGTCATTGGTTTGTGACCTTAACCAGAGCAAACAAAGCTAATGGTCATAACACAAAAACATAATCCAATACCATGGCCTCCACTAGGTTTTGCATTTGTTGCCAAATGCAAAAGAATTTTGAACTTGGTGCTAGTTTTTACTTACTGCCAAAAGTTGCTGATGACAAAGTTTTATAAAGAACATTTTTAATTTTTCAATGATACAAGTGATTCGGGCCACTTAACTATTTTTACTATCTGCAGCAGTCTGTGGATCATCTTGGTAGATGATAAATAAGACATTATTTGAACATGATTGCAGCTAACTGCAAGATGTCGGTCAGTTTCAAGAAGCAATTAAATATGATTAGTAAGAAATAAGGAATGACCGGGGAATATACTCTATTGTGGAACAAGTCGGCAAAAAGATTCATTGTCATTTGCAGGTGTTGTTAAGTTATGATTACTGCAAATTGTTTTAGATGCACTTGGGACTACTAACTGTTTTAGCGATTAGTTTTGGCTGTTTGAAATAAGTCATCTGTGTGGGGAGGATGTTATCCAATTCAATAGGTTGGGATGGATTACAAGATGTTTGAGCCACTTAACTGGTCCCTGCATCTGCTGAGCAAGAGGAAACTTTTTTATGTTTGTTTAGCTCTTTTCCTTGCAGTTCTATGAAATATATATATATATATATATATATATATATATATATATATATAAAGAATACAAATCATATTGTAACAACCCAACCCTTTCAAGCACACTGGATTCACCAAGGGATCACGTGTGTCAGGTATTGATTAAGATAGATGCAATAAACTGATCACGAACAGTGCAAAACTAGTCTCTAACTAGCCTGAGCACTTTCGACTCTTAATGAGTCTTTTTCAAAGGCATATACAAAACATATACAAAACAAACAAATAAACACAAAAACGTGTTTGTAAAACTCTACATGGCTGTCTCCACATGAGTTAAACTTATAGATACATTGTCTCAACCAGCCTGTACAGACTTATTGTGAATACTGAAAAATGTTTATAATTCCCTAAAAGTCTATGAGCCAAAGCAACATCTATTACTTTATGTACATTTATATAATGCAGATTATATCCCGGATATTTGATTATTTACTGGATATTTCATTCTTATAGTAATGGATACTAAGAAAACCACAAATCTAATGTGTGAGTTACATCTGACATCACAGAAACAATGCAGCAATTCAACAGGAACCAGCTTGATTGATTAAGAATACACAAAGATCTCATCAGTATATACTTACATAGCCATCAGACTTTGTCTTAAACTTCAGTTCTTCAGGTTTAGGAGCTTTTGGTACTGATCCTAGAATAGATACATTTAAAGATGAAACAAAGAACCTTATCCAAATTTTATCTTTACTTCAGACATTTTCAATTTATTTCCATGACTATTCTATATGTGTTGCAGAAATCTATTAAATCATTTTACACTAAAAAGTCTAAGAATCAGAAACCACACAAAGAAAAATATTACAAAATACCTTTATTTTCTAGTAAAATATATTTCTTCAAAAATAATAAAACCTCCAAAGCATCACTAATTAATACTAGGAAGTCATTGTTAAGACTGAAAAATATGAATAGAATGACTACTTGTCTGTATCCAACACAGAAGAAATAAATGGCAAGGTATGCAAGTCTTCCCTAGCACAGATAATACCTACACTAACTGTCCATTGCGAGAGAATCCACTAGTAACCTGTGCAGATACATACAAAAGGCACCAGTATGTGAAAGTACAACAAAATTATAGTTCTACTAATGATAGAAAACTATGTCACTGAAACAAAGAAACCAGAAAAAGCAAGAAGATTATACATGGAGTATAGTGTGCTTGGAAAGAAAACTCTTTCAACTTGCTTCTTATGGTAGAATAAAGTTTTGTAGATGGATTGTGATGAAACTTGTCAGAAGAAAGAAAATGTTGATAGCAAAACTAAAATATTCACAGGATTTTATGCCAATCCCTGTACCAAGATGAGATAACTTTATTTAACTGAAGTTCATGTGAGCAATTAGCTTAGCTTTCTTAGCTAAAATGTTTAGCCTGGAAGGGGTGGATGTTTTAAAGTAATAATAGTTCTTCTAAGAGATTATGGTCAGTTATCATGTTTGAAGAAGATGCATGCTTGCTGCTGATGAAGGGTAATACCAAACATAGCGAGTTGCATATTTCAACAGCTATTATGGGGAGCTTTGCTTGATACACAATACCAGCTTACTGCATTGATAATGGCTGTCTCTCCTGCATAGGCATGTTGCTTGATACACAATACTAGCTTACTGCATTGATTGTGACTGTCTCTCCTGCATAGGCATGTTGCTTGATACACAATACTAGCTTACTGCATTGATTTTGGCTGTCTCTCCTGCATAGGCATGTTGCTTGATACACAATACCAGCTTACTGCATTGATTTTGGCTGTCTCTCCTGCATAGGCATGTTGCTTGATACACAATACCAGCTTACTGCATTGATTGTGACTGTCTCTCCTGCATAGGCATGTTGCTTGATACACAATACCAGCTTACTGCATTGATTGTGACTGTCTCTCCTGCATAGGCATGTTGCTTGATACACAATACCAGCTTACTGCATTGATTGTGACTGTCTCTCCTGCATAGGCATGTTGCTTGATACACAATACCAGCTTACTGCATTGATTGTGACTGTCTCTCCTGCATAGGCATGTTGCTTGATACACAATACCAGCTTACTGCATTGATTGTGACTGTCTCTCCTGCATAGGCAGGCTGCTTGATACACAATACCAGCTTACTGCATAAATTGTGACTGTCTCTCCTGCATAGGCATGTTGCTTATGATGATCTCATCCAAAAACAGGGTATGGTGAGCTATATCAATTATTTCATCACCTTTATTGACCTTGCCTAGCCATGATATCTTAAAAGTGTTGTTATGCCAGATAAATCAGGCTTGGTTGTATGGACTAAGTATTAGAGTATGAAACAGACTCCACATAATAAAAATTTCGTCATTACGACCCAATGTAATAAGAAACCAAGTTTTCACTCTGCATAATAATCCCAGTCTTTAATCCACATAATAAACATTTCATCATTAAAGCTCAATTCAATTAGAAACCCAGTCTTCAGTCTGCATAACAATTTCATCATTATGGCCCAATTAAATAAGAAAACCAGTCTTGGCTCTGCATAATTTCATGAGTATGACCCAATTCAGTATGAAACCTACTGTCTTCACTCTGCATAATAATTTCATGATTATGACCCAATTCAGTATGAAACCCACTGTCATCACTCTGCATAATAATTTCATGATTATGACCCAATTCAGTATGAAACCTACTGTCTTCACTCTGCATAATAATTTCATGATTATGACCCAATTCAGTACTAATCTTGAGTCTAGTACCATTGCCATTAAACACCAAACCAAACCAGACTAAAATCCTGCAGACAACTAGGTCGGTCTAATAGGACACATGTAAAAAGAATCTCTATTACTAACTCAAAAACACCCAATGTTAAAAGAATAAAACTCAAGGTGAGTCTGCAACAGACATGGGACATATATGTGCAATTTAGTTCACTATTTAATATGAAAGATACATAGTAGATTTTATCAATTATGTTGGTTTACAGAGTACAACTTCCACTGCTTGTGTTTAATTCCTCTATTTTCGATAAAATTACAGAATCTTAAATTTCCAGTGCATTCACTTCATTATGCATGTTGTATTTTTATACAAAATTACCTCCATCCTTGTCAAAAAACGATGGTCAGAAATTTTTGTATTTTAAGCAAAATGACCTCATTGTTACAGCATGATGTTCCGAGATCGATTTAATGAATTTGTACAGCAATCTCCAACCCTGGTTCCATAAATTTATACATTTACACCAAGAACAAGCACAGATAGACACTTATAACTGGACTTCTGTTTGCAATATGGAGTCAATCTAGACCTTTCTTTTTTATTCAAAAGATATTGGAGTAGTTTGTAGACATACTTATCCATAACAAGCTTTTTTCTTCTACTGACATCAACCAAACAGCATTTCTTAAAATTGATAATTTCATTAATTGATCTTAATCTGTATATCCAACACTGACCACCACATCTGGACTGACTGTACATGATTATCTCCTGGTTGAATATACATTATCCAACACTGACCACCACATCTGGACTGACTGTACAAGATTATCTCCTGGCTGAATATACAATATCCAACACTGACCACCACATCTGGACTGACTGTACAAGATTATCTCCTGGCTGAATATACAATATCCAACACTGACCACCACATCTGGACTGACTGTACAAGATTATCTCCTGGCTGTATATACAATATCCAACACTGACCACCACATTTGGACTGACTGTACAAGATTATCTCCTGGCTGTATATACAATATCCAACACTGACCACCACATCTGGACTGACTGTACAAGATTATCTCCTGGCTGTATATACAATATCCAACACTGACCACCACATCTGGACTGACTGTACATGATTATCTCCTGGCTGTATATACAATATCCAACACTGACCACCACATCTGGACTGACTGTACAAGATTATCTCCTGGCTGAATATACATTATCCCACACTGATCACCACATTTGGACTAACTGTATAGGATCATCACCTGGCTGTATATACATTGTCCCACACTGATCACCACATTTGGACTAACTGTATAGGATCATCACCTGGCTGTATATACATTGTCCCACACTGATCACCACATTTGGACTAACTGTATAGGATCATCACCTGGCTGTATATACATTGTCCCACACTGACCACCACATAAGGTCTGACTGTACATAATTGTCACCTAGCTGTAAATACATTGTCCCACTCTGACCACCACATTTGGACTGACAGTACATGATTATCAGTGGCAGTGGATTTCATACCATTCTATTACATAACTCCTACAACCAAGCTTGTGTCCAATACCTGCTTTTATATTGCAAGATTTGTACTGTTTGTGCTGATAAAATATTACTCCTATTATCATTTGGACACTGAATTGGTGAAGAGAGTTAAAAGTATTGGTATCTTGCATGATTAATACAAAAATATCAGATGAAAACAACAAGACAGAAACACATTAACAGTGTCTGGAAGCAAGACAGAAACACATTAACAGTGTCTGGAAGCAAGACAGAAACACATTAACATTGTCTGGAAGCAAGACAGAAACACATTAACAGTGTCTGGAAGCAAGACAGAAACACATTAACAGTGTCTGGAAGCAAGACAGAAACACATTAACAGTGTCTGGAAGCAAGACAGAAACACATTAACAGTGTCTGAAAGCAAGACAGAAACACATTAACAGTGTCTGGAAGCAAGACAGAAACACATTAACAGTGTCTGGAAGCAAGACAGAAACACATTAACATTGTCTGGAAGCAAGACAGAAACACATTAACAGTGTCTGGAAGCAAGACAGAAACACATTAACAGTGTCTGGAAGCAAGACAGAAACACATTAACAGTGTCTGGAAGCAAGACAGAAACACATTAACAGTGTCTGGAAGCAAGACAGAAACACATTAACATTGTCTGGAAGCAAGACAGAAACACATTAACAGTGTCTGGAAGCAAGACAGAAACACATTAACAGTGTCTGGAAGCAAGACAGAAACACATTAACAGTGTCTGGAAGCAAGACAGAAACACATTAACATTGTCTGGAAGCAAGACAGAAACACATTAACAGTGTCTGGAAGCATAATGATCATAATAGGTATGAGAGTCCTAAATGTACTCAGTGGGTCAAGGTTCACCTGTCAGTAGGTATGCAAGTCCAACATTCACTCAGTAGGTATGCATGTCCTACATTCACTCAGTGGGTCAAGGTTCACCTGTCAGTAGGTATGCAAGTCCAACATTCACTCAGTGGGTCAAAGTTCACCTATCAGTAGGTATGCAAGTCCAACATTCATTCATTGGGTCAAGGTTCACCAGTCAGTAGGTATGCAAGTCCAACATTCACTCAGTAGGTATGCATGTCCTACATTCACTCAGTGGGTCAAGGTTTACCATTCAGGAGGTATGCAAGTCCTACATTCACTCATTGTCTCAAGATTTACCATTCAGGAGTTATGCAAGTCCTACATTTACTCATTGGGTCAAGGTTTATCATTCAGGAGGTATGCAAGTCCCACATTCACTCATTGGGTCAAGGTTTACCATTCAGGAGGTATGCAAGTTCTACAAGAGTAACCTTTCAGGGGTATGCAAGTCCTAAATGTACTCAGTGGGTCAAGGTTCCCCCTTCAGGGGTATGCAAGTCCTAAATTCACTCAGTGGGTCAAGGCTTACTTTTCAAGAGGTATGCAAGTCCTAAATTCACTCAGTGGGTCAAGGTTTACCTTTCATGAGGTATGCAAGTCCTAAATTCACTCAGTGGGTCAAGGTTTACCTTTCAAGAGCTATGCAAGTCCTACATTCACTCATTGGGTCAAGGTTTACCATTCAGGAGGTATGCAAGTTCTACAAGAGTAACGTTTCAGGGGTATGCAAGTCCTAAATGTACTCAGTGGGTCAAGGTTCCCCCATCAGGGGTATGCAAGTCCTAAATTCACTCAGTGGGTCAAGGCTTACCTTTCAAGAGGTATGCAAGTCCTAAATTCACTCAGTGGGTCAAGGTTTACCTTTCAGGAGGTATGCAAGTCCTAAATTCACTCAGTGGGTCAAGGTTTACCTTTCAAGAGGTATGCAAGTCCTAAATTCACTCAGTGGGTCAAGGTTTACCTTTCAAGAGGTATGCAAGTCCTAAATTCACTCAGTGGGTCAAGGTTTACCTTTCAAGAGGTATGCAAGTCCTAAATTCACTCAGTGGGTCAAAGTTTACCTTTCAAGAGGTATGCAAGTCCTAAATTCACTCAGTGGGTCAAGGTTTACCTTTCAAGAGGTATGAAAGTCCTAAATTCACTCAGTGGGTCAAGGTTTACCTTTCAAGAGGTATGCAAGTCCAAAATGTACTCAGAGGTTCAAGGTTTACCTTTCAAGAGGTATGCAAGTCCTAAATTCACTCAGTGGGTCAAGGTTTACCTTTCAAGAGGTATGCAAGTCCTAAATTCACTCAGTGGGTCAAGGTTTACCTTTCAAGAGGTATGCAAGTCCTAAATTCACTCAGTGGGTCAAGGTTTACCTTTCAAGAGGTATGCAAGTCCTAAATTCACTCAGTGGGTCAAGGTTTACCTTTCAAGAGGTATGCAAGTCCTAAATTCACTCAGTGGGTCAAGGTTTACCTTTCAAGAGGTATGCAAGTCCTAAATTCACTCAGTGGGTCAAGGTTTACCTTTCAAGAGGTATGCAAGTCCTAAATTCACTCAGTGGGTCAAGGTTTACCTTTCAAGAGGTATGCAAGTCCTAAATGTACTCAGTGGGTTAAGGTTTACCTTTCAAGTGGTATGCAAATCCTAAATTCACTCAGTGGGTCAAGGTTTACCTTTCAAGAGGTATGCAAGTCCTAAATTCACTCAGTGGGTCAAGGTTTACCTTTCAAGAGGTATGCAAGTCCTAAATTCACTCAGTGGGTCAAGGTTTACCTTTCAAGAGGTATGCACGTCCTAAATTCACTCAGTGGGTCAAGGTTTACCTTTCAAGAGGTATGCAAGTCCTAAATTCACTCAGTGGGTCAAGGTTTCCCTTTCAAGAGGTATGCAAGTTCTAAATTCACTCAGTGGGTCAAGGTTTACCTTTCAGGAGGTATGCAAGTCCTAAATTCGCTCAGTGGGTCAAGATTTACCTTTCAAGAGGTATGCAAGTCCAAAATTCACCCAGTGGGTCAAGGTTTACCTTTCAAGAGGTATGCAAGTCCTAAATTCACTCAGTGGGTCAAGGTTTACCTTTCAAGAGGTATGAAAGTCCTAAATTCACTCAGTGGGTCAAGGTTTACCTTTCAAGAGGTATGCAAGTCTAAAATGTACTCAGAGGTTCAAGGTTTACCTTTCAAGAGGTATGCAAGTCCTAAATTCACTCAGTGGGTCAAGGTTTACCTTTCAAGAGGTATGCAAGTCCTAAATTCACTCAGTGGGTCAAGGTTTACCTTTCAAGAGGTATGCAAGTCCTAAATTCACTCAGTGGGTCAAGGTTTACCTTTCAAGAGGTATGCAAGTCCTAAATTCACTCAGTGGGTCAAGGTTTACCTTTCAAGAGGTATGCAAGTCCTAAATTCACTCAGTGGGTCAAGGTTTACCTTTCAAGAGGTATGCAAGTCCTAAATTCACTCAGTGGGTCAAGGTTTACCTTTCAAGAGGTATGCAAGTCCTAAATTCACTCAGTGGGTCAAGGTTTACCTTTCAAGAGGTATGCAAGTCCTAAATTCACTCAGTGGGTCAAGGTTTACCTTTCAAGAGGTATGCTAGTCCTAAATTTACTCAGTGGGTCAAGGTTTACCTTTCAAGAGGTATGCAAGTCCTAAATTCACTCAGTTGGTCAAGCTTTACCTTTCAAGAGGTATGCAAGTCCTAAATTCACTCAGTGGGTCAAGGTTTACCTTTCAAGAGGTATGCAAGTCCTAAATTCACTCAGTGGGTCAAGGTTTACCTTTCAAGAGGTATGCAAGTCCTAAATTCACTCAGTGGGTCAAGGTTGACCTTTCAAGAGGTATGCAAGTCCTAAATTCACTCAGTGGGTCAAGGTTTACCTTTCAAGAGGTATGCAAGTCCTAAATTCACTCAGTGGGTCAAGGTATGCAAGTCCTAAATTCACTCAGTGGGTCAAGGTTTACCTTTCAAGAGGTATGCAAGTCCTAAATTCACTCAGTGGGTCAAAGTTTACCTTTCAAGAGGTATGCAAGTCCTAAATTCACTCAGTGGGTTATGGGATGCCATCTTCTAGTTATAGTGCTTGTTCTAAATGAGCTATGCCAATCTCCAATGATGGGATTTGTTTTATACCATGGATGCCATCCTCCATCAGTAGGTATGCAAGTCCAACATTCACTCATTGGGTCAAGGTTCACCAGTCAGTAGGTATGCAAGTCCAACATTCACTCAGTGGGTCAAGGTTCACCTATCAGTAGGTATGCAAGTCCAACATTCACTCAGTGGGTCAAGGTTCACCTATCAGTAGGTATGCAAGTCCAACATTCACTCATTGGGTCAAGGTTCACCAGTCAGTAGGTATGCAAGTCCAACATTTACTCAGTAGGTATGCAAGTCCAACATTCACTCAGCGGGTCAAGGTTCACCCGTCAGTAGGTATGCAAGTCCAACATTCACTCAATGGGTCAAGGTTTACTGTTCAGGAGGTATGCAAGTCCTACATTTACTCATTGGGTCAAGCTTTACCATTCAGGAGGTATGCAAGTCCAACATTCACTCAGTGGGTCAAGGTTCACCCATCAGTAGGTATGCAAGTCCTACATTCAATCATTGGGTCAAGGTTTACTGTTTAGGAGGTATGCAGGTTCTACAAGATTCCCCTTCAGGGGGTATGCATATCCTAAATGTACTCAGTGGGTCAAGGTTCACCCTTCAGGAAGTATGCAAGTCCAACATTCACTCATTGGGTCAAGGTTTACCGTTCAGGAGGTATGCAAGTCCTACATTCACTCATTGGGTCAAGCTATACCATTCAGGAGGTATGCAAGTCCAACATTCACTCATTAAGTCAAGGTTTACCGTTCAAGAGGTATGCAAGTCCTAAATTCACTCATTGGGTCAAGGTTTACCATTCATGAGGTATGCAAGTCCTACATTCATTCATTGGGTCAAGGTTTACCATTCAGGAGGTATGCAAGTTCTACAAGATTCACCTTTCATGGGTATGCAAGTCCTAAATGTACTCAGTTGGTCAAGGTTCCCCCTTCAGGGGTATGCAAGTCCTAAATTCACTCAGTGGGTCAAGGTTTACCTTTTAAGAGGTATGCAAGTCCTAAATTCACTCAGTGGGTCAAGGTTTACCTTTCAAGAGGTATGCAAGTCCTAAATTCACTCAGTGGGTCAAGGTTTACCTTTCAAGAGATAGGCAAGTCCTAAATTCACTCAGTGGGTCAAGGTTTACCTTTCAAGAGGTATGCAAGTCCTAAATTCACTCAGTGGGTCAAGGTTTACCTTTCAAGAGGTATGCAAGTCCTAAATTCACTCAGTGGGTCAAGGTTTACCTTTCAAGAGGTATGCAAGTCCTAAATTCACTCAGTGGGTCAAGGTTTACCTTTCAAGAGGTATGCAAGTCCTAAATTCACTCAATGGGTCAAGGTTTACCTTTCATGAGGTATGCAAGTCCTAAATTCACTCAGTGGGTCAAGGTTTACCTTTCAAGAGGTATGCATGTCGTAAATTTACTCAGTGGGTCAAGGTTCTCCCTTCAGGGGTATGCAAGTCCTAAATTCACTCAGTGGGTCAAGGTGGCCCCTTCAGGGGTATGCAAGTCCTAAATTCACTCAGTGGGTCAAGGTTTACCTTTCAAGAGGTATGCAAGTCCTAAATTCATTCAGTGGGTCAAGGTTTACCTTTCAAGAGGTATGCAAGTCCTAAATTCACTCAGTGGGTCAAGGTTTACCTTTCAAGAGGTATGCAAGTCCTAAATTCACTCAGTGGGTCAAGGTTTACCTTTCAAGAGGTATGCAAGTCCTAAATTCACTCAGTTGGTCAAGGTTTACCTTTCAAGAGGTATGCAAGTCCTAAATTCACTCAGTGGGTCAAGGTTTACCTTTCAAGAGGTATGCAAATCCTAAATTCACTCAGTGGGTCAAGGTTTACCTTTCAAGAGGTATGCAAGTCCTAAATTCACTCAGTGGGTCAAGGTTTACCTTTCAAGAGGTATGCAAGTCCTAAATTCACTCAGTGGGTCAAGGTATGCAAGTCCAACATTCACTCAGTGGGTCAAGGTTTACCTTTCATGAGGTATGCAAGTCCTAAATTCACTCAGTGGGTCAAGGTTTACCTTTCAAGAGGTATGCAAGTCCTAAATTCACTCAGTGGGTCAAGGTTTACCTTTCAAGAGGTATGCACGTCCTAAATTCACTCAGTGGGTCAAGGTTTACCTTTCAAGAGGTATGCAAGTCCTAAATTCACTCAGTGGGTCAAGGTTTCCCTTTCAAGAGGTATGCAAGTTCTAAATTCACTCAGTGGGTCAAGGTTTACTTTTCAGGAGGTATGCAAGTCCTAAATTCGCTCAGTGGGTCAAGATTTACCTTTCAAGAGGTATGCAAGTCCAAAATTCACCCAGTGGGTCAAGGTTTACCTTTCAAGAGGTATGCAAGTCCTAAATTCACTCAGTGGGTCAAAGTTTACCTTTCAAGAGGTATGCAAGTCCTAAATTCACTCAGTGGGTCAAGGTTTACCTTTCAAGAGGTATGCAAGTCCTAAATGTACTCAGAGGGTCAAGGTTTACCTTTCAAGAGGTATGCAAATCCTAAATTCACTCAGTGGGTCAAGGTTTACCTTTCAAGAGGTATGCAAGTCCTAAATTCACTCAGTGGGTCAAGGTTTACCTTTCAAGAGGTATGCAAGTCCTAAATTCACTCAGTGGGTCAAGGTATGCAAGTCCAACATTCACTCAGTGGGTCAAGGTTTACCTTTCATGAGGTATGCAAGTCCTAAATTCACTCAGTGGGTCAAGGTTTACCTTTCAAGAGGTATGCACATCCTAAATTCACTCAGTGGGTCAAGGTTTACCTTTCAAGAGGTATGCAAGTCCTAAATTCACTCAGTGGGTCAAGGTTTACCTTTCAAGAGATATGCACGTCCTAAATTCACTCAGTGGGTCAAGGTTTACCTTTCAAGAGGTATGCAAGTCCTAAATTCACTCAGTGGGTCAAGGTTTCCCTTTCAAGAGGTATGCAAGTTCTAAATTCACTCAGTGGGTCAAGGTTTACCTTTCAGGAGGTATGCAAGTCCTAAATTCGCTCAGTGGGTCAAGATTTACCTTTCAAGAGGTATGCAAGTCCAAAATTCACCCAGTGGGTCAAGGTTTACCTTTCAAGAGGTATGCAAGTCCTAAATTCACTCAGTGGGTCAAAGTTTACCTTTCAAGAGGTATGCAAGTCCTAAATTCACTCAGTGGGTCAAGGTTTACCTTTCAAGAGGTATGCAAGTCCAAAATGTACTCAGAGGTTCAAGGTTTACCTTTCAAGAGGTATGCAAGTCCTAAATTCACTCAGTGGGTCAAGGTTTACCTTTCAAGAGGTATGCAAGTCCTAAATTCACTCAGTGGGTCAAGGTTTACCTTTCAAGAGGTATGCAAGTCCTAAATTCACTCAGTGGGTCAAGGTTTACCTTTCAAGAGGTATGCAAGTCCTAAATTCACTCAGTGGGTCAAGGTTTACCTTTCAAGAGGTATGCAAGTCCTAAATTCACTCAGTGGGTCAAAGTTTTTCCTTTCAAGAGGTATGCAAGTCCTAAATTCACTCAGTGGGTCAAGGTTTACCTTTCAAGAGGTATGAAAGTCCTAAATTCACTCAGTGGGTCAAGGTTTACCTTTCAAGAGGTATGCAAGTCCAAAATGTACTCAGATGTTCAAGGTTTACCTTTCAAGAGGTATGCAAGTCCTAAATTCACTCAGTGGGTCAAGGTTTACCTTTCAAGAGGTATGCAAGTCCTAAATTCACTCAGTGGGTCAAGGTTTACCTTTCAAGAGGTATGCAAGTCCTAAATTCACTCAGTGGGTCAAGGTTTACCTTTCAAGAGGTATGCAAGTCCTAAATTCACTCAGTGGGTCAAGGTTTACCTTTCAAGAGGTATGCAAGTCCTAAATTCACTCAGTGGGTCAAGGTTTACCTTTCAAGAGGTATGCAAGTCCTAAATTCACTCAGTGGGTCAAGGTTTACCTTTCAAGAGGTATGCAAGTCCTAAATTCACTCAGTGGGTCAAGGTTTACCTTTCAAGAGGTATGCAAGTCCTAAATGTACTCAGAGGTTCAAGATTTACCTTTCAAGAGGTATGCAAGTCCTAAATTCACTCAGTGGGTCAAGGTTTACCTTTCAAGAGGTATGCAAGTCCTAAATTCACTCAGTGGGTCAAGGTTTACCTTTCAAGAGGTATGCAAGTCCTAAATTCACTCAGTGGGTCAAGGTTTACCTTTCAAGAGGTATGCAAGTCCTAAATTCACTCAGTGGGTCAAGGTTTACCTTTCAAGAGGTATGCAAGTCCTAAATTCACTCAGTGGGTCAAGGTTTACCTTTCAAGAGGTATGCAAGTCCTAAATTCACTCAGTGGGTCAAGGTTTACCTTTCAAGAGGTATGCAAGTCCTAAATTCACTCAGTGGGTCAAGGTTTACCTTTCAAGAGGTATGCAAGTCCTAAATTTACTCAGTGGGTCAAGGTTTACCTTTCAAGAGGTATGCAAGTCCTAAATTCACTCAGTTGGTCAAGCTTTACCTTTCAAGAGGTATGCAAGTCCTAAATTCACTCAGTGGGTCAAGGTTTACCTTTCAAGAGGTATGCAAGTCCTAAATTCACTCAGTGGGTCAAGGTTTACCTTTCAAGAGGTATGCAAGTCCTAAATTCACTCAGTGGGTCAAGGTTGACCTTTCAAGAGGTATGCAAGTCCTAAATTCACTCAGTGGGTCAAGGTTTACCTTTCAAGAGGTATGCAAGTCCTAAATTCACTCAGTGGGTCAAGGTATGCAAGTCCTAAATTCACTCAGTGGGTCAAGGTTTACCTTTCAAGAGGTATGCAAGTCCTAAATTCACTCAGTGGGTCAAAGTTTACCTTTCAAGAGGTATGCAAGTCCTAAATTCACTCAGTGGGTTATGGGATGCCATCTTCTAGTTATAGTGCTTGTTCTAAATGAGCTATGACAATCTCCAATGATGGGATTTGTTTTATACCATGGATGCCATCCTCCATCAGTAGGTATGCAAGTCCAACATTCACTCATTGGGTCAAGGTTCACCTATCAGTAGGTATGCAAGTCCAACATTCACTCAGTGGGTCAAGGTTCACCTATCAGTAGGTATGCAAGTCCAACATTCACTCATTGGGTCAAGGTTCACCAGTCAGTAGGTATGCAAGTCCAACATTTACTCAGTAGGTATGCAAGTCCAACATTCACTCAGCGGGTCAAGGTTCACCCGTCAGTAGGTATGCAAGTCCAACATTCACTCAATGGGTCAAGGTTTACTGTTCAGGAGGTATGCAAGTCCTACATTTACTCATTGGGTCAAGCTTTACCATTCAGGAGGTATGCAAGTCCAACATTCACTCAGTGGGTCAAGGTTCACCCATCAGTAGGTATGCAAGTCCTACATTCAATCATTGGGTCAAGGTTTACTGTTTAGGAGGTATGCAGGTTCTACAAGATTCCCCTTCAGGGGGTATGCATATCCTAAATGTACTCAGTGGGTCAAGGTTCACCCTTCAGGAAGTATGCAAGTCCAACATTCACTCATTGGGTCAAGGTTTACCGTTCAGGAGGTATGCAAGTCCTACATTCACTCATTGGGTCAAGCTTTACCATTCAGGAGGTATGCAAGTCCAACATTCACTCATTAAGTCAAGGTTTACCGTTCAAGAGGTATGCAAGTCCTAAATTCACTCATTGGGTCAAGGTTTACCATTCAGGAGGTATGCAAGTCCTACATTCACTCATTGGGTCAAGGTTTACCATTCAGGAGGTATGCAAGTTCTACAAGATTCACCTTTCATGGGTATGCAAGTCCTAAATGTACTCAGTTGGTCAAGGTTCCCCCTTCAGGGGTATGCAAGTCCTAAATTCACTCATTGGGTCAAGGTTTACCTTTTAAGAGGTATGCAAGTCCTAAATTCACTCAGTGGGTCAAGGTTTACCTTTCAAGAGGTATGCAAGTCCTAAATTCACTCAGTGGGTCAAGGTTTACCTTTCAAGAGATAGGCAAGTCCTAAATTCACTCAGTGGGTCAAGGTTTACCTTTCAAGAGGTATGCAAGTCCTAAATTCACTCAGTGGGTCAAGGTTTACCTTTCAAGAGGTATGCAAGTCCTAAATTCACTCAGTGGGTTAAGGGATGCCATCTTCTAGTGATAGGGCTTGTTCTAAATGAGCTATGTCAAACTCCAATGACGGGATTTGTTTTATACCATGGATGCCATCCTCTAATTTTTTGAGAGCTATTCAATAAGAGGGATGCCATCCTCCAAAAATTGGTTTTGTTTTGCTTGAGGGAAGTCATTCTCCAATGATGGCAGCTGTTCTATAAGAGAGATGCCATTCTCCAATGATGGGATTTGACAAAGCAAAATGTTCAGTCAGGGTTAAACAATTCCTTATTTGGCAGTCCAGAAAGACTGAACATTTATTCTCACAAAAAGCATCAGATGTCACTTTCCCAGGAATTTACACAGAATATGAAGAAGCTAGATTTTGATTCATTTAATGCAATCTTACATCAAGGCAAGCACAAAGCTTTAGTTGTTTACACCCACCCTTGAGATTCTTGTCTATGTCATACTCACCTGCACTACTCTGACTATATTTGGACTCGGGTGTAAGAACTTGAACCACATTGGGGTAGAGTGCACCGACTAATATGGCTGCCACCAGCTTCCAGTTCAGTGAGTTTACATTTGCCTAGAAATAGTCATATTTACATACATTATATTCAGTCTATTTCTCATCATGTAGGACAAAAGATTCTCTCAAAGAAACTTATTATTAAGATAGCATCTATAACTAAATTTTAGTACAGTTATAGTTTTGCAGATAAAAAGAATCTTTCAACATCCATGAAGTGTCTACAAAGACTTGTTCATTATTACACCAGGACATTAGATTTATAATAAATCTCTGCTAACTGATGAATATATTGACATTGTGAAAAATAATACACTTGTAATTGGATAACTGAATGTAACAAATGAACATAATAACTTGTATAAACCTGTATCTCTTGATGATGAGTCAGTACAGTCTATTTGTACATTTAACTGATGGGATAGTAGCATATTAATAGATCTATTATATCTAGATGATTTGCCAGTACAATCTGCTTACACATATTTTCTAACCACCACCATTGCACAATCCACCTATACCTAGATCTCTGACTATACTGTACAATATCCAAACAGCTATAGATCTCTGACTAGACTGTACTACACAGCTCTAGATCTCTGACTATACTGTAAAATCCACACAGCTCTAGATCTCTGACTAGACTGTACAATCCACACAGCTCTAAATCTGACTAGACTGTACAATCCACACAGCTCTACATCTCTGACTAGATTGTACAATCCACATAGTTTTACATCTCAGACTAGACTGACAAATCCATACAGCTCTAGCTTGCTGACTAGATTTTACAATATGCATAAATCCATATCTCTACATGACTAGCTAGTACAGCTTACAAAGATCTATATTTCCAGAAGTCTATGCTGACAAGCTTGGTGAAATTATTCAAATGAATTTTTACATAAATAAATAATAAATAAGATATCATACCATTCCTGTCGCTCTAGCAACTCCATCAGTTCCATCTTCCCGAGCAGCCATTTCTACATCTCTGACAGATAATCCCTCTTTGACAAAGCCGATATCTGACAGTAGCTCCACAAACTGCTGCTTCATGCTGGCCAGCATCTGCAGAAATATATTAAATACTACTGATGCTGAAATTATTTCATATGTCAGTGTTCACATCGTAATTAAGTCACAATAATTTGTTAATTTTTCATGACAAATCTGTAACATAAACCATGTACATCAACTATATGCAAACAATCATATACATTCACTTGTCTTTTTCTCCACTTTGGCAATGATTTCTTTAGCCTTCCTTTTTGTTACCACTGACTTTGTTTTAACCATTTTGGCTCAAGGTGCAATCATTTCTTTTCTTCTCAATGAGAGCCTTTTCCTTTCAAGCCAGTGCTTGTATTAGCAACATGCAGTAGGCATATTCTGACAGAGGGATACATCTTTTCTCTCATGCAAGAAATCATTCTTCTCATAATAATTAACTGCACTTTTCCCAGATGTCTTCTGAGCTTCAATTTTTCCATATGCAACATCTTTTGTAGGTGCTGTTCCAAACTATTCCAACCGCGGTTACCATATTTCAGACCTTTCTTGCAGTGGTGACAAAATGCCAGTCCTCATGCATTCAGTTTTCTTATAAACTGACCAACTAAATTTCCATAAACTTTTCGCTCCAGCCATTCATATTTTCATGTTTTTTAAACATTTATCTAAACTTTTCGTGTCATGGTCTCTCTTAACAATTTGGGGTGCCATTTTTTGCAAACATGCTTTTAGTTTCATGAAGATTCATTGGATGAATTTAAACTTTTGACCAATCAGAATACTCTTTACAAAAGTCATATGCTAACCAATATATGTAATAAATACTTTACAAGAGTCATTGCGGAATGGGACCGGACAAACCATTTATTTTATATAAAAACGGATTGGAGATAAAATAACATCGATTCAAGTCAGGAGAAAAGCAGAATTTCGCTTAAAAAAATGGAGAAAAATCATGTCTGTGAGTAACATATTTAAATAAGAACCATCAATCCACGATAAACTACTTGCAGTCAATGAATACATTTTTAAATAAATGCTTCGTCTTAAATTATATCTGATCACACCTGATTTTAATTATAGAGCTGAATTTAAAGTAAGAATGAAATCATTTTGTTTACTTTAAACTTATATACAGACTGTCACAAGACTAATGATACAACAAAATGTCATGGATATAGGGCATTTCCAATAGTAGTTTCCATCAAATCACTTAACATTGTCAGGTCTGTTTACTTAAAGTTTAGCAAATTACCTGACAAAGATCAGGTAGACCCTAGTTTATCCAAGATGAAAAAGCAATTTTCTGAATTCAAATCCAAATAAACATGTTGTGAAAGTATAGTCTACAATCACAGACAAAAGTTAGCTATGTAATATGTTGTTTATATATGACCATTGCAATCTATAATCATGGACAAAATTTTAACACACAATATAGATATACATAACACAATAGACAATAGTGAGAAGATCATGTGCAAAAGTAATCTGAAATTGACTCAAACTGACAAACTACTGTTTTGATCCAGACAGTGCTAAAAAAAACAATGCCTGGGGATTATTTCAGATTGGGCCCCTCATATATTCTAAGTGAGGTGCCTGTTGAGCTTGTCAGAAAAAAGTATTTAAATTTGACTGAGAAAACTTAAGTTGCACTAATGAAATGCAGACATTTATTTTCAAGATGCTAAAAGACATGCAAATAATTATTATTTATCTTCATTCATGATGATCATACCTATATCAAAAGCTGTGAACATCATGTACAAAGGGAAGCATGTGACATATGAATGTGGAACAGATTGCCAGAGTTACCTATAATTGGCATTTACATACATATGATTCTACTGGACACAGGACAAATACCATTTTGGATATTTATGAGCATTACAGAAACCAGTCAAGTGGGTACCAAAACTATTCCAGCTGGTAGAATGATACATGACTGAATAATGGGGTTATGGCTGACATGTATACACAACAAACTGTTTATTGATTACTTTATTCTTGTAGAGATTCTTACAAGTCTAAGATCTTAAAGTAAGTGCCTGAAAAGAGTGAAAAGCAACAATCTTTGTCAAATTCAACAAATAATTTTTTTTCAACAATACTAAGTGAAAATGATAAAAAATTTATAGTTTGCAAATTAAATCCCAAAATTTAATTTAGAATTAAAGACACAAGTTCTAATAATTAAAAGCTCTGAATAAAATTTAACAGAAATCCAAATTAAGTCGAATGCTGAAGTGTTGATGTGTATGTGATTACCTGTCTAATGCTGATGTGCCAACAGTCTTGTGTTGAAACACAGTAGTATAATCAAAGTTTGAATTCACTATACATCCCAGTCAATGTTTCTGTCCAAGAATATCATATTTTTATGAGCACTCTGTATTTCCAGAGAAAATAATCACTGAATTAAATTATCTAAAGAAATAAATTCCAGCCAAACTGAAAATGGAACACAACAATCATACAAAATGATTCTACTAGATCTTAAGCACAAATTAAAATTTTTTCTGCGACAAGATTATATAGTCCTCTACTTGACATCAGGTCACAATTAACATTTTCATTTTTAAAAAAAATAAGCCATTACTTAATGGAAAATGACCTTCAAGAAAGATTTTAATGTTTACAAAAAAAAATGTTATTAGAAAGTCTGTTACTACAATTATAATATATAACCAGGACATCAGGTACACCAGGTAAACTGTAGAAGAATCCCAATAACCTAGACCCAGACCAAAATAAGCATATTTACTTCTATTAATAATAATCCTAATAATAAACCCATACACATAGAAAATATTTCAGCTATGTGTTAGTTGTTTACAGAATAATTTTTAAAAAAAAATCAATAATTCAGTCTGAGCAGAAAAAACTTGACTTTGGACAAGATTAAGTACATCATACAATGTTACATTAGCATATAATGAAATTAAAAAATTTAAAATAATCTAACAGACAAATAATACAAATTAAATATACATAAGAATTTAGACCAAATATTGGATGTTTCTGAAGTATTATAATTAATAAAGGGATCAAATATAGCTCATATTAATAAATAATTTTTAATAATTTTCAGTCTTTGATTAAACATCAACTGTCTTTTGGCAGCAGCAAGATAAAAAAAGGAAAGACAGACTAAAAAATGATTCCAGCAGAAACACAGCATTTTTTAATGTCTCATTTAATTGCTGTTCTATGTTCTTCAAAATTTTTCAAGCTAATGTTTAACATTTAACAGCTGTCCCTTGCTCATGCTTACATTAGTGTATTCATTAATAATTTAGCTGTCCCTTGCTCATGCTTACATTAGTGTAATGAATAATAATTTAGCTGTCCCTTGCTAATGCTTATACTAGTGTAATGATTAATAATTTAGCTGTCCCTTGCTCATGCTTACATTAGTGTAATGAATAATAATTCAGCTGTCCCTTGCTCATGCTTACATTAGTGTATTCATTAATAATTTAGCTGTCCCTTGCTCATGCTTACATTAGTGTAATGAATAATAATTTAGCTGTCCCTTGCTCATGCTTACATTAGTGTATTCATTAATAATTTAGCTGTCCTTTGCTCAAGCTTATACTAGTGTAATGATTAATAATTCAGCTGTCCTTTGCTCATGCTCACATTAGTGTAAGGAATAAAAATTTAGCTGTCCTTGCTCATGCTTATACTAGTATAATGATTAATAATTCAGCTGTCCTTTGCTCATGCTTATACTATTGTAATGATTAATAATTCAGCTGTCCTTTGCACATGATTATACTATTGTAATGATTAATAATTTAGCTGTCCTTTGCTCATGCTTATACTAGTGTAATGATTAATAATTCAGCTGTCCTTTGCTCAAGCTTACATTAGTGTAATGATTAATAATTCAGCTGTCCTTTGCTCATATTTATACTAGTGTAATGATTAATAATTTAGCTGTCCTTTGCTCATGCTTATACTAGTGTAATGATTAATAATTCAGCTGTCCTTTGCTCAAGCTTACATTAGTGTAATGAATAATAATTCAGCTGTCCTTTGCTCATGCTTACATTAGTGTAATGAATAATAATTCAGCTGTCCCTTGCTCATGCTTACATTAGTGTAATGAATAATAATTTAGCTGTCCCTGCTCATGCTTACATTAGTGTAATGAATAATAATTTAGCTGTCCTTGCTCATGCTTACATTAGTGTAATGATTAATAATTCAGCTGTCCCTTGTTCATGCTTACATTAGTGTAATGAATAATAATTTAGCTGTCCCTTGCTCATGCTTACATTAGTGTATTCATTAATAATTTAGCTGTCCTTTGCTCATGCGTACATTAGTGTAATGATTAATAATTTAGCTGTCCCTTGTTCATGCTTACATTGTGTATTCATTAATAATTTAGCTGTCCATTGCTAATGCTTACATTAAAGTTATGAATAATAATTTAGCTGTCCCTTGCTCATGCTTACATTAGTGTAATGAATAATTCAGCTGTCCCTTGCTCATGCTTACATTATTGTAATGAATAATTCAGCTGTCCCTTGCTCATGCTTACATTAGTGTAATGAATAATAATTGAGCTGTCCTTGCTCATGCTTACATTAGTTTAATGAATAATAATTTAGCTGTCCCTTGCTCATGCTTATACTAGTGTAATGATTAATAATTCAGCTGTCTTTGCTCATGCTTATACTATTGTAATGATTAATAATTTAGCTGTCCTTTGCTCATGCTTATACTAGTGTAATGATTAATAATTTAGCTGTCCTTTGCTCATGTTTATACTAGTGTAATGATTAATAATTCAGCAGTCTCTTGCTCATGCTTATACTAGTGTAATGATTAATAATTTAGCTGTCCTTTGCTCATGTTTATACTAGTGTAATGATTAATAATTCAGCAGTCTCTTGCTCATGCTTATACTAGTGTAATGATTAATAATTCAGCTGTCCTTTGCTCATGCTTACATTAGTGTAATGAATAAAAATTTAGCTGTCCTTGCTCATGCTTATACTAGTATAATGATTAATAATTCAGCTGTCCCTTGCTCATGTTTATACTAGTGTAATGATTAATAATTCAGCTGTCCCTTGCTCATGCTTATACTATTGTAGTGATTAATATTTTAGCTGTCCTTTGCTAATGCTTATACTAGTGTAATGATTAATAATTTAGCTATCCCTTGCTCATGCTTACATTAGTGTAATGAATAATAATTTAGCTATCACTTGCTCATGCTTACATTAGTGTAATGAATAATAATTTAGCTGTCCATTGCTCATGCTTACTTTAGTGTAATGAATAATAATTCAGCTGTCCCTTGCTCATACTTACATTAGTGTAATGAATAATAATTTAGCTGTCCTTGCTCATGCTTATACTAGTATAATGATTAATAATTCAGCTGTCTTTGCTCATGCTTATACTATTGTAATGATTAATAATTCAGCTGTCCTTTGCTCATGCTTACTTTAGTATAACAAATAATAATTCAGCTGTCCCTTGCTCATGCTTACATTAGTGTAATGAATAATAATTTAGCTGTCCCTTGGTAATGCTTACATTAGTGTAATGAATAATAATTCAGCTGTCCCTTGCTCATACTTACATTAGTGTGTTGCACTACTGGTTAAGCATAATAAGCAGCACCATTTAATGTGAAAAATAAAACTGTATAAAGGCTTCAGATGCAAATGAACTAAAATACTGCTGACCAAATTAGTAAAAAGGACATTTAAAAAAATAGACAATGTCTGACCTCAGAACGTGGAGGAAGACATTACATTATGTTAAATATTTTGAAATCTGAATAACACACCAGGCAATTTAGTATGATTTTATTTGTATCTTTTCACATCTGACATACAGCAATTACAATGTTTTGTTACAAATAATAGTAGAAACAAAACTAGACAATTTTGGGCATATGAAAATTGGAGTCTGGACTTCTGGAATTTTAGTTAGAACTGGTGACTTTTTAAAAAGTAACCAGCTCTGGGCCTGTGTCTGAAAAAAATCTTCTTTGAGCACTGGCAGGTGTTTTCTTTGTTCTGGAAACAAGTGCATTTACAGAGTAATTGATATATAATGATTCATATTTCTTTATATCTGCATTTCAAATTTAATTATTACTTGTCTGGATCACACAACAAAAATAGCATTGATCTTACCCATCCACCTTTCCAACCATAATCTTTTGACGAGTTTTGATGGAAATTAATTTTATTTCTCTCTAAAATTTTTGGATATAAAAAAAGGAAAAATACTTAACGGCATCCCAAAATTTAAAGTAAAGATGTTACATGATTTAATTACTCATGTTCTGATTCTGCACTGAACTTTGGGATTTTGTTTCTCACATGTTCTCAATGCATAGAAAGAAATCTCTGAACTGGACTTCCATAAACAATCATATGTTTAAAAACTGTCAACAGATATAAATTAATAGGAAATGTCAAGCATTGACAAACATGAAAATTCACACACATTAAGGCTTATGTAAACAGGTTCTCACTGCCTTCAATCCTAGACAGCGTTCATTTTAATTCATATTTTTTGTCACTAAGATTTCACAAATAGCACTATGGAAGAACTAAAAGAAAGCTGACCAGACTTATAAAAGTGATGACCATGAACTTAACTAGCATGCACATATCATTACCTCCAAAGTCCTCTGAGAGAGAAAGTTTTCCTGGCAGAAAGAATAAGCAGCATGTGAACCAGCTTTCCTTGCATCCTGCCATTTCTGGAAAAAAAGTAAAGATTAATGATCTTTATACAGTATATATCTACAATACAACATAATTATTTAATTTCTTGCCACTGTAGGGGAGATTACTCATCTTAACAGAGTATATGTCTATAATACAACAATTATTTGTTGTCTTGCCTGTGGGAGATTATGCTTCTTAACAGGGATATGTCTATAATTACATTTCTTGCCATTGTAAGGGAGATTACTCTTCTTAACAGAGTGATATGTCCGTAAGTGGAAATACAATGGGGAAAATAAATTTTGCTAGACTAAACAATAACAGCTTCTAAAAGTGCAATGAATGAATTACCAAATATAGAAAATGTCAAAAATTATCAGCTCATTATTTTTTATACAATTTACCTCTGAAGTTCAGGAAGTGAAAATGACCAAGTGGAGCTAGCACATTTTTGAATGGAGCTCATCTGGAGTAAGGCCATGCTGTATACTCTATAACCCATATTACACACATTAATCATACAACAAAATAAAGGGAATTAAAGGTTCTTTGAATAATACCTAAGATATAAAAGGCATTTTTTTAAATAGCCATTATAAACAGTGAGGAAATCCTTTTTCTTTAAAAACCCTATGCAAAACATGAATTTGTAGAGCACTACCTTAAAAAAAAATGTATGCAATTATTTTTCTTATTTTCATGTCATTCTATATGATGTTCTAAACACAATGGTATATTAACATTGATGTCATGCATGAAAATAAGCTAATTATGCTTAATTTGCTCTTGGTTACATAATATGCTTTGAAACAGCATTGTTGTGAATAGTGACCTTAATTACAGTGAAATTATTAGTCTCAGAATATAGGAATAAAGCAACTTAAATTTCAAACATTGGTTGCTATGTTGACAAAATGTAATGTATATTTTTAAAATAGCTCACTTTGGGGTGGGCGTGGGGGACGCTTAACTTGTTTGAGACTCTGACACTAACTAATAAATACTATTCTGTGTTGGGAAATACAGGAGAATTATTCAAAAGGTTGATTGTGACTTAAATTTTTCAGCCATACAATCAAAATGAATTCACACAATAATAATACATATGTGCTCTTTAAGGGGGCACTCACCAGTTATTACGTACTTCTGTTTGAGTGAAGAATGTAAGGTGAAGTTGTTTGCATTGAAAACATGAGAGAATGCAGGCATACCTCTATGCTACTTTGTTGTAATGTGGCTGACATTTCTTTGGAAACTGCACTTGTGGAAATTGTACAAGATCTAAGCATACTGCTAACTAAAATGACCTAACCCTTGTGCTTAAATAATCAGCTGAAATTAGTCAAAAGTACACAATCTTTAGTAGCAATAATTACAACAGGGAAAATGAATTTTGCCAGACTTGAGATCTGTTTTCTTTTTTACAATTTACCTCTTAAATCCAGGAAGTGAAAATGACCAAATGGAGCTAGCACTTTTTTGGAAGGTACACGTCTCGAGTAAGGTCAAGCTGTATACTCTATAACTCTGTATACTCTATAACCCATATTGCAACCATCAATCAGACACCAAAATAAAGGGAATTAAAAGTTCTTTTAACAATACCTAGGATATATGAAGTCTTTTAAAATAGCCATAATAACCAGTGAATAAACCCAGAGAAATTAGTTTAACATTCTGACCCTATGCAAAATAAGAAACTACAGAGCACCACCTAACACATGTTTTATTTCTTGTCATTGTAGGGGAGATCACTCTTCTTTTCTTAACAAAGTGATTCACCCATAATACAACACGTTTTATTTCTTACCAGTGTAGGGGAAATAACTCATCTTAACAGAGTGATATGTCTGTAATACAACACAATTATTGTATTTTTGCCATTATTGGGGAGTTAGGAGGGAGGCTCAGTTGGCAGAGCATCAGACTTGTAATCCAAGGGATACAGGTTGGATATCTGCTAAGGTAAGGTTGGCTGCCTCATTGAGTCCTGGGAAAAGGCACTAATATCCCATTTCTCATGAATTATATACATAGTAATGTCAAAAATGCCTTTAAAACAACAAACAAATTAGGACTTTACAAGTCACTGAAAACCCCATTCAAATTGCCCTGTCCATTTGTCCATAACACTAACACTAATCAGAATAAATGGATCCATAAGGATGCATAACTATAAATGGTCAAGAAATGAAGTTACCTGTAAATTCCAGAACGTAAAAAGATCATTACTGTATATATATATATATATATATATATATATATATATATATATATATATATATATATATATATATATATAGGTATCTTGCCATTGCAACATTGCAATACTAAGGAAATAACAAGGAAGCCAGAAAAAAAAACAGGTAAGCCTACATAACAAAACAGAGTAGAAAATAAACTTGGGTACTGGTTTAGACTAATCACAGGTCAGCAAGACCAGGCAAAACAAAGAGAGTAGAAAATAAACTTGGGTACTGGTTTAGACTAATCACAGGTCAGCAAGACCAGGCAAAACAAACAGTGTTGTTGTTGTTGTTGTTGTGGGGTTTAACGCCATTTTTCAGCACAGGAAAGGCTATACATGGCGGCCAGTATTAATGGTGGAGGAAGAAACCGGGAAATCACCGGAAAGAACCACCGACCCACGAGAAGCTACTGGCAAGCTCTCTCACATATCCATATTCGCCGAATCTTAGACTCGAACCCACGCAGATAGAGGTGAGATGGCAGTGATCCGTAACGGACAGCGCTTTAGACCACTCGGCCACTCGGGGCCCCTAAACAAACAGTGTAGAAAATAAAGTAGAATCTGGGGTACTAATTTAGTCTAATCACGAATCAGCAAGATCAGACCGAAAATTTAAACAAATTCTCTGTTCACAATCTTTTTTACTTTGCTATCAAACGTACCAATAAAACAAAACACAATTTTGTAAAATCAGCACAATGACATGATCATTAGATAACAATATGATTGATTTAACACAACATTTTATTGGTGTATCACAGCACTATTAACACAGACTGATGATGTGACATAACTTTTTATTGGTGTATTACAGCACTATTAACACAGACTGATGATCTTACATAACTTTTTATTGGTGTATCACAGCACTATTGACACAGACTGATGATCTGACAACTTTTTATTGATGTATCACAGCACTATTGACACAGACTGATGATCTTACACAACTTTTTATTGGTGTATCACAGCACTATTAACACAGACTGATGATCTTACACAACTTTTTATTGGTGTATCACAGCACTATTGACACAGACTGATGATCTTACACAACTTTTTATTGGTGTATCACAGCACTATTAACACAGACTAATGATCTTACATAACTTTTTATTGGTTTATCACAGCACTATTGACACAGACTGATGATCTGACAACCTTTTATTGATGTATCACAGCACTATTGACACAGACTGATGACCTCACACAACTTTTTATTGGTGTATCACAGCACTATTGACACAGACTGATGATCTGACAACTTTTTATTGATGTATCACAGCACTATTGACACAGACTGATGATCTTACACAACTTTTTATTGGTGTATCACAGCACTATTATTAACACAGACTGATGACCTCACACAACTTTTTATTGGTGTATCACAGCACTATTAACACAGACTGATGATCTGACAACTTTTTATTGATGTATCACAGAACTATTGACACAGACTGATGATCTTACACAACTTTTATTGGTGTATCACAGCACTATTGACACAGATGATCTTACACAAGCTTTAATTGGTGTATCACAGCACTATTATTAACACAGACTGATGACCTCACACAACTTTTTATTGGTGTATCACAGCACTATTAACACAGACTGAGCATAAAATAATTTGTTTGTGATGGCTGTCTTTATTCAACAATATAACAGAAAAAGACAAATAATTTTTAAAAAAGATATTAAAAAAAAGTTTTATGACAGAAAATGATAAAGTCAAGAACATTATTCAAGGTAATCTTTAACAATTTATGACCTGCTGTAAAATAAATCATGCATGCTTACCATATACCAGCGATGCAAGCTTGCTGTAAATCAGCCATGCAGGATTGCTATTGTGGAAAACTTATGTAATCTCAATAATTGTGTCAAACTGAAATAAAATCCACTAGCCAACATATCCCATTCTTTGTGTACTGGAGAACAGAAGTCACAGATCCAGACATGCCAACCCATTCTCTGTGTACTGGTTAACAGAAGTCACAGATCCAGACATGCCAACCCAATTCTTTGTGTACTGGAGAACAGAAGCCACAGATCCAGACATGCCAACCCATTCTTTGTGTACTGGAGAACAGAAGTCAAAGATCAGACATGCCAACCCATTCTTTGTGCGCTGGATAATAGAAGTTACAGATCCAGACATGCCAACCCATTCTTTGTGTGCTGGATAACAGAAGTCACAGATCCAGACATGCTAACCCATTCTTTGTGTGCTGGAGAACAGAAGTCACAGATCCAGACATGCCAACCCATTCTTTGTGTGCTGGATAACAGAAGTCACAGATCCAGACTTGCCAACCCATTCTTTGTGCGCTGGATAACAGATGTCACAGATCCAGACATGCCAAACCATTCTTTATGTGCTGGAGAACAAGAGTCATAGATCCCGACATGCCAACCCTAAGAAGACCTTTTCAGTATGGTAGTTGAATTTTTTGCTGAAGGTTAGATCAGTTAATCAGAACTGTAATTGAAGACTGATACAGAAGTTGTTGCAAACATTATGTTCAAATAAAATGTTTGTAAAGTACATTGAAATTAATTACCTCCAGTATGTTTTCACAGACTTCACTTCCAAATCCTATTAAGCTCAATGGCTTCTTGCTATCTTTCAATTTCACATAATTTATGACATTTATTTTTCAAATTTCAAGTGGCAACAGCAATCATCTTTCCCATCATGAGACATACTCAAATTAATAAATGTAACTGTTGCCATTTCTTATTCCCCCATCTCAAGAATATAAATATTCATTTTTTACTATTCTGCTGTATTATAACAAATTTTTAAGAGGCTTATTGTCCCTTTTTTCTTGAATATTTAACACATTGAATATCATTTCATAAAATTCCACAAGCAACAGCTTGATCATGCAGAGATTTTGCATATTATGTGCAGTTAAAAGAATCTGAGATACTTCGCTCAAGTTTATCTGTTTCTCTAACCAACTCCAATGATTTTAGTAGGAAACGGAGATCAAAATCAAACACGGACAAGCCAGTCTCCCGATTTTACTGTAGCATCATATTTCCTTAAGTTTTGCTTGTATTCCATAAGTCCACATTATTCCAATACTTTTCTCTGTAATGATCCTTACATGGGGATAGACATTCAATCCAATACTTTTCTCTGTAATGATCCTTACATGGAGATAGACATTCAATCCAATACTTTTCTCTGTAATGATCCTTACATGGGGATAGACATTCAATCCAATACTTTTCTCTGTAATGATCCTTGCATGGGGATAGACATTCAATCAATACTTTTCTCTGTAATGATCCTTGCATAGGGATAGACATTCAATCCAATACTTTTCTCTGTAATGATCCTTACATGGAGATAGACATTCAATCCAATACTTTTCTCTGTAATGATCCTTACATGGGGATAGACATTCAATCCAATACTTTTCTCTGTAATGATCCTTACATGGGGATAGACATTCAATCAATACTTTTCTCTGTAATGATCCTTACATGGGGATAGACATTCAATCCAATACTTTTCTCTGTAATGATCCTTACATGGGGATAGACATTCAATCCAATACTTTTCTCTGTAATGATCCTTACATGGAGATAGACATTCAATCCAATACTTTTCTCTGTAATGATCCTTGCATAGGGATAGACATTCAATCCAATACTTTTCTCTGTAATGATCCTTACATGGGGATAGACATTCAATCCAATACTTTTCTCTGTAATGATCCTTGCATGGGGATAGACATTCAATCCAATACTTTTCTCTGTAATGATCCTTGCATGGGGATAGACATTCAATCCAATACTTTTCTCTGTAATGATCCTTACATGGGGATAGACATTCAATCAATACTTTTCTCTGTAATGATCCTTGCATGGGGATAGACATTCAATCCAATACTTTTCTCTGTAATGATCCTTACATGGGGATAGACATTCAATCCTATACTTTTCTCTGTAATGATCCTTACATGGGGATAGACATTCAATCAATACTTTTCTCTGTAATGATCCTTACATGGGGATAGACATTCAATCAATACTTTTCTCTGTAATGATCCTTGCATGGGGATAGACATTCAATCAATACTTTTCTCTGTAATGATCCTTGCATAGGGATAGACATTCAATCCAATACTTTTCTCTGTAATGATCCTTACATGGAGATAGACATTCAATCCAATACTTTTCTCTGTAATGATCCTTACATGGGGATAGACATTCAATCCAATACTTTTCTCTGTAATGATCCTTGCATAGGGATAGACATTCAACCAAGGTTCGTGAAAACAATGCACACCAACTTATCAATGAATTATTTGGATTATTTTGATTGTTGGTAATGTGAGAATATCAGTTTTTAAAAATGTTAAATACTCTTATGTTTGACATGTGGGCATCTTTTAAAAGAACAGTTAATTGGGCATACACTTTTCTCTAATTTTATATCATAGCAAACTTTTTAAACACTAGGTCCCTTCTAGTCAAGCAACTCTCTGTCATTTTTTCATGCCCATAACCAATTAGTTCCCTTAAAAGGTGGCCACATACCTTATTAGATATTTTGCTATATCAGAAAGTGTGGAGTCAGAAAAGGTTGACTACAGCACAGTCAGTCCTTACCCTGTAAGCACTTAACATTGTCAGATGATCAGAGTTTCCTTCTGCAAACTCCTGCTTCTTCTGTGTAGCCTCTTCTTTCTTTCCAAACGGAGCAACCTAATACGTAACAAGATCACAATAAACCAATTTAAAACTTACTTCTCTAAATTGCAAACACTTTTCGAACCAGTAAATTATAAAAATTATGATTTTTGTAAGTTCTTTTCAAAACAATCAATTAAGGAATTGATGATTTTTGTAAGCTCTTTTCAAACACAATCAATTAAGGAATTGATGATTTTTGTAAGCTCTTTTCAAACACAATCAATTAAGGAATTGATGATTTTTGTAAGCTCTTTTCAAACACAATCAATTAAGGAATTGATGATTTTTGTAGGCTCTTTTCAAACACAATCAATTAAGGAATTGATGATTTTTGTAAGCTCTTTTCAAACACAATCAATTAAGGAATTGATGATTTTTGTAAGCTTTTTTCAAACACAATCAATAAGGAATTGATGATTTTTGTAAGCTCTTTTCAAACACAATCAATTAAGAAATTGATGATTTTTCCTAATATCTTATTGAAATCAATTGTTATGATTCCTTTGCCTTAAGATAAGTAACTGAAAAAAAGCAAAAACCAAAACATTTTATAAAATTCAAGAATTTTTTTTTGCTAGAATACAAAGGGTAAAATGAAAAGTTATAGTATGGTGAATGAAATACTAAATAGTCCTAAATGTTCTGCCATAAGTCCAAAGTATAGAGTATTCAAAATGAGTTCAGGTGGTATTCTGAATGAAATCCAATTTCCAATTTAATGTGCTGATGTGCCAAGTCTGGAATAGATTGATGTGCTAACATTCTTGACATATCATAATATAATCCAAAATATTTTTAAATGAATTCATACTAATTACAAAATAGTTACTTAGTCCTAAAGTTGGTGTGTACCTTGTGATTCCAATTAATAATTCAAATAAATAAATCCTCTTTAATTATAACTTAACACAGCTATAGCCAATTCTCCCAAAAATGATATTAAAGATAATCAATTATCTCATTCACTACCATTTATAAAAAATAAGACAAAACTTCAAAACCAGGATGAAAGTCATAAGTTCATTTCTAAATCATTTTATCTTCACAACAAGATTAGGTCCCTTAGCAGCCAACCAATCAGAAATTAGGTGAGCCAGAATTTCATAGGGGGCAACCAAAGACTTGAACTCAAATCCTATCAAATTCATTATTACCCAACTTCTTATTATCTAAATGCTTAGCTATAAAACTATTGGAATGTCTTAAAATCCACCATATGTTACTGTAATCTGCTGTAAATGCTCCTACAAAATCCATTAAACAAGTTTAGGCATATTGAGTCAACAACAATGCAGGTCACAGTGACCCAATATTTAATTGAAAATTTCTACAATTGCAAGATGCACCAAAAATTTCCAAGTCGGGTCTTAATAGGTCTACTCTCATGTTAGTCAGTCCAATAAGAAAGGCAGACAGCAGGATGGATGGAAACAAACATAGAATGACAAAATGACAAAGTTAATACTATCTACTATACACATCTTAAAGAGGTGTACTTACAAATGTGTCGACTGAACATCAATATCCGACCTGAGAAAGTGATCCAACTGCAAAGCATAACTGGACATAGATGGATTGATGGCAAGAGTAACCCTACCACAATCATTGTGGGGCATAATAAAAATTGCAGAGTTTATAGTGTCAATCAACTTTTGTTATACTATACCCATATACCATGTATTTGACTAACAATGATCACCATATCTTTGGCTAACACTGATTAAACCTGGATGTTCTTAAATAAAGATTCTTATCTACTTTCTATCATTCATTTATATGTTGATAGTCATTTCATAAGTGTCAATCATATTTTCATATCGCTAAATTCATTAGTACATATTTAACATTATTCTATATTCCTTTTTTTCTCTGTTAACTTTAATTGTGAGAATCATGTAGTATTTTTCCATAGTACAAAACTTCAAACTACACAACATGTGTGTCTTAAACTAGTATTGGGTATTAGGAACTACTTTGTAAACAAACATTTATACTCATTTATAGTTTCTGGTTGATCAGATTTATTTGTGAATGAACTAAACAAGCTGTCTTGTCTATTTGAAAGCAGAGACGATAAAGTTAATGATATGGATGTGTTCTCCGAGTCACAAACAAAACTTTCAAACAAGAAATGAATGGTCCTGGTATCTACATGTGTGTGTTAGATTTTAACATAGCTTTAACAATTTTTCAGTCATATCACTATGATATCTGCATTGTGGCAGTTTATAGTGATGTCTAGCACTGGGGTATCATGCTGCAGACATGTAGCATGATGTTCCACTCAGTCACATTATCCTGACACCAGGCTGACCAGTCCTAACACTAACCTCTTAATGCTGAGCGCAAAGCAAGGCAGCTGTTTGTACCATTTTTGTAAGTCTTTGGTATGACTCAGCCGGGGATTGAACCCACGACCTCCCGCATCCAAGGTAGACACTCTAACCACTTAAGACACTGGAGCTGTCTCACATGGTATCTGCAATGTCAACAACAAATGTGAGAGATGCAGTAATTGAAAATACCATTCTGATCATTCAAACAGGTATTTAGGAGAAATATTCCTAACTTTTTGCAATAGAAAGGTTCAGACTATGAACAGTGCTATCTAAGGTCTGTAACAACAGCATAGAAAAATATACATAGGCCAAAAGCAATCGCATGTCTATTAGTGATGATCCATTTTACAAGTCAGTCACAAAAACCACAATTAGAGACAAAAATACAACTGAAGGTTCTGGGAGAGAGCTAAGAGCATCATAGGCAATAAACAAAGTCAAAAAGTATTATTTTCACTGGCTACATTGACTGTCACAAAACAGCTTATTTGTAATTTTCCCCATTGAAAACATTTCCAATCCTAGGCTAGCTATAGAAGCCATACAGGCCATAGATAGGGTCTCTCCAATAGTTGGCAAATATGTGCAGGCCATAATATATGTAATCTTTAACTAGTAATACAAATGGCAATAAATGTGTATCTTAGTACAAATCCGAATGACAAGACCAATGTCATTCATTTCTGAACTCGATAAACAAAGCAAGATTATGCTTAATTTCAGCTACATTACCAACTGAAGTCACATTAATCCTTACTAAATTCAAAACAAACGAATGATATATCCATAGCATCTTTATGATGATTTCAATTACAAGAATTAATGTTTCCACACATTGTCATTCCAAATAATCCATCACCAAATAGAAACAAGAGATGTGGTTCATTCAGTTCACTCCTCAAAACACAAGTACATCAAATGAAATTGACTCATATGGTTACATATATGTAATATAATTACTTGTGTGTTAGTTTTAAATTTTTATTTTTATTTCATTGCAAGTTATTATAATGATAACTTTATTCACTGGATTTGACTCTTTTTCAGAAAATTCACTTCAGTTCTAATAAACAATAATATTGCCACATTGTATATTTTGCTGACCTAGTTCCTGACCTTGGTTTTGAATTTGTAAAATCTATGAAAATCACTGGTCATAATTAAGGTCATTCTTGGCTTGCATCAGCTCAGTTGTAAACAAACTTTAATAAAGTTCATTCCCAGTATGTGAATCAATGATTCTATGCTAAGGCTATCCTAGGATATGTGCTATTTTACTTGTCATAAGTGATGATGTGACCCATCACACATGTCTCAAATTGTGTTCTTAGTTAGGTTACTCATTCTCAGAGATTTTCAGTCAGTCATAAATTTATACCTTATGCTCAAGGTATTTGTCTTGTTGCCATTTGAGTTGATTTTCGTGTTCAAAATAATTTATTCACCCTAAAAATACTTGTGCTTATAAAGATTCTTGGACAAAGACAGTGGTAATTATTAAAATTTCTAAAGCCAGAATATTATTCTTGATTCAAAATTTCAAAAAGGAACTGTTGATACAACAGCATAAAACAGGTTATAGAAGACATCATCACCCTCCATACTGAATATTCACTGGAATTTGAACTTAGATTCATTTAGGACTTTTTAGTGATAGGACTTATATTTTTAGATTCCAGGATTAATTTTTGGATTATATTTACAAACCGTAAGTCCTTTATCATATTTTTACTGTGTTTTTCTCTAGGGAAATAAAATATTTTTGTTAAATTTACAAAGCTTGTTGGCTTCACTCTTTGTTACTTTTGTACAAGATTACACATAACAATATTTTTTAAAAATCCAGTCCATCACAAGTATAAAAGCAAAATTGAGTTGGAACAACAGAAAAACAAAATGCATCCATTTCAGACCAAATGGAAAAATTATTTCAATTCACATTCATTCACAAATATGACTCTAAATTTCAACTGTAAGTAGACTAAAACAAGTAAGTAGACTAAAACAAATAAGCAGACTAAAACAAGAGCTTTTTTAAACTGATGTCAAGTGCAGAATGAAGTTCCAAGGTAACAGGGTGGTCTTATGTGTGCATTTATACTGTTATTGTGTACTGATGAATCTATGATTGTGTATTTATTTTGGAATATGGCATAAATTCAATTACTTTGTTTCTTGTAATATATTATTTTTATAATTAAGCCTAAGGTATAAAACAATATGAGAATATAACAAATGAGTATACAATATAAGGATTACAGCATTTGTATGGACAAATATGAGCTCATTTCTTTTGACTAATACTGCACTCCCATGTTTGTTCAGCATCACTCAGAAAAACTCATTCATATTTTCTGATACAAAGCAGTAACCTATAACTACAAAATATTTATGTTTCATTATTTCTCTCATCTTACAGCAATATGTTTAAATATTTCTCCATCCCCAAGATTGTCCAATAGCACAAAACTTATATTTAATTAAATATCTTTTCACCTGCAACAATACAGTCATGGGAACAACATCAATACAGACATGGATACAACATCAATACAGTCATGGTAACAACATCAATACAGACATGGAAACAACATCAATACAGACATGAAAGCAACATCAATACAGACATGGATACAACATCAATACAGACATGGATACAACATCAATACAGACATGGAAGCAACATCAATACAGACATGGAAGCAACATCAATACAGACATGGATACAACATCAATACAGACATGGAAACAACATCAATACAGACATGGAAACAACATCAATACAGACATGGAGACAACATCAATAAAGGCATAAAAACATCATCAACACATGCATGGAAACTGCATCAATACAGGCAAGGAAACTGCATCAATACAGATGTGGAAACTGCATCAATATAAACATAGAAACTGTCTCAATACTGACAAGGAAACTGTATCACTACTGACACATAAACTGCATCAACATTGACATATAAAATACATAAATACAGACATTGAAATTGCAACAATGCAGATATGGAAACTGTATCAATACATGCATGGAAACTTCACCATCACAGCCATGGAATCAATACAGACAAGAAACTGCACAATATTACTAATTATGTATAAAAATTAACTAATGATTCATAACATTACATGGAAAATATTTTCACTTTAAATCATATATAAATACAAAATTGATTAATAATCTGCTAATTGCAGGACTAATGAAACTCACGAATGGCGACTTAAAACTGAGACAAGCTGCTATGGTTAATGCTGAATCCAGGCATCTGAACATGGCTCCAAGCAGCATCAGCTTGCCAATCCTGTAATTACAATACACTATTTTCAATTATTTATTCTAAAGATAAATGCTCACTATATAAAATCAAATTACTATTCATAATGACTGTTAATATTTCAATATAAAGAAATATTTCATTATAGCATGTATGCTTAAGGATGACAAATATGATCAAAATAATTTACACATTTTTTTAAAAAGTTACGATCATGTAGTTTGTATGTCTTCTATGCAAAATTTTGATTTAAATATTTTTATAACCAACCTAACATCAACTGGCAATGATCCAAGATGGTATCCAAGGGGAGATAACTCCTGCAATAAAAGATAAAAATGCTATTATCTCTGATGTTTGCTTTCATTCTTAGTTGACAGCACAGTTAAGTGTAAAAACAAAACAACTTATCTGCCTAGGGACTAAAATAATTCATTACTGGTTGCCTTCATCCAAAAAGAATTTCTAGTCTTGTGAAATAGTCAGTTAGGGGACTGCCTGAAACTAATTAGTCTCAATTACCTGGAACTACAATTAGTCACCTTTATGACTATGAGTGGTATTGCATCCAGGAATTTACAAGATAGGATGAACTCCACAAGGGAGCTGGGATGGGATGTATCACAGCTAACAGGAGTGGTGGGGTGGGGTGGGTGGAAGGTACTTATGAAACTGCCAGTGTCCTGAACTTCTGATTTAACAGGGTACTACATAAATAATCTCCTTTCTTTCATGGGTCCTAGCTACATAGTCTCCTTTCTTTCCTTTGGTACTAGGTAACAAGTCTCCTTTCTTTTCTCAATCTCCTGATGGCTTCCCTATAATCAAAGAACTTTTATCTAACTGGGTAAGCATTAGCTGGTTAAGTCTATCAAGACCTAACTTGTTTCTTGAGTTTTTGTGTTTTCTGTACCATCTTCAATCTCTTCCATAATGTGAATATCACCATATCATTTGCCATGTACATTTGCTTCAGCAGCATTCCCCATCTAGGTATTTCAAATTCAACCTGAACATTTCTGGCCTGTATATTTGCACCTGACACTGATAATTTCATGACAACTTCCTACTGTCAGTTCTCTGCTAAAAAAAGTTAGTTATCCACTACATTGAATACATTACAACAGCTAATGAGTGCTAAGTATGGCAACGACTGTCCTTGCCATGAAGTTGAAAATTTAATACTGTTATGAATACCTATATTATGTGTATTATCATTTATAACTATAGTTTGTAAGGGTTATTAACTTAATAATATTTTAAAAACTAAATTTCTTATCAATATTAACTTCACACAGCAAGAGAAGTCCTGCATCAAGTGTGAAGATTCATTCATGAAGTTCCAAGGTTAACCAGCACTATTACTTAAGTAAACATCAAGTAATCAGATAAGGACATGTCAGAGTTCTTGAAATGGCCAGGCTGACCTAAGTTTTGATTGGTTAAAATCTTTACCAGTTGAAATCTAGAAGGAATATGCAGCTTCAGTTTTTTTGTTTTGTTCCCAGAAACTATGACTCAGCTTTGTACATAGGAGGATTAATATGTAGAATGCTTAGTTATATCAACTTTCTTTGAAGCTATTTAGTTATTTTGCAAAAGATTCATTCAATTCAACCATTGGAATTACAGTGCTCGAAATATTTCAAGTTAATTGGAATAGTAGCTAACATGAAAATAATGTGAATTCTTTTAAAGACTGTCTGGATATTTATAGCTGTTAAATAATTACAGTTAAATGATTTAAATACCTTTTGGGATTATATCATGGTGATTCTCCTGTACTGTTGATGCATCAGTAGAATATCAATCCTCATTCAGAAAACATTTGCAACTCATTCAAATTACTAAATACTTTTGGAATTTACAGAACATTTAAGATTTCATTCAGCTTATTCTAAGTTTTTTTCACTTTTTAACTTTTTATTCAAGAGAAATAAAAAATATTTTCAATTATACAAAACTTGCTGGTTTTCACTCATTCTTGTTGCTTATTGTTGGAGCAGACTATACCCCTCTAAGCACATATAAATATGCATGCGTGTTGGCTAATTTCTGGGAAATTCCAATTCTAAATATAAACTAAGCTGCAAGGAACTGGCTAAGATAAAACTATTTGAATATACTACACTTGGCTTTTAGTTGTCATGCAGCATTATATAAAACATTTGGGAATTTTATATCTTTTGCATGATAAGTCCCCCTTTAAACCTGTACTTTTGTAGAAGCTGCTTGCTGGATGGAATGAATCCTGCAATTAATGCTGCCTGAATGCAACTTGTATCATCAGATAGCATCAGCTTCAAGATGTTGAAAACAGGAAGCCAAGTAATATGTATTGGACTCTACCAAAAAAAACACATATCACAGATTTGATTTGGAGAAGAGATGGCACTGGGCAAAATGAAGTGACAGTGGACCTCTGTAAGTATGTTGATGTTGTAAAACTTCACTTATCTACACACAGCTAATTTGCTGTGACTGTGTTGTGATGTTTCCAGGCAGGAAAACCTCAATATGTTTCTTTGGAACTTGAAATGCCTGAGAACATAAATATGCAGGCAGATTTGAAAGAAAAAATAAACTTCTGCTTAACACATTTACTGCTTTCAACACTCAGGATGAAACTAAATGAAGTAAATTATCAATACAATTAAAGACTATGTACACTAAATTATCAATACAATTAAAGACTATGTACACTAAATTATCAATACAATTAAAGACTATGTACACTAAATTATCAATACAATTAAAGACTATGTACACTAAATTATCAATACAATTAAAGACTATGTACACTAAATTATCAATACAATTAAATACTATGTACACTAATTACTGACAGGATTTCAGTTCTACAGGTTTAAATATAATATGTATTTACATGCCTAATCATATGCCCAAGAAAATAAAAGTAAATTTTAGACTGCTTGTCAAAATTATTATTTTCATTATTTTTTACCCCTTTTTCATCCAGTGCTCCTAAATGTTGGAGTCGTGAGATGGCTGCCAATATAGACTTTTCCTCTGGTGGTTCAATTAGCTTGTTCAGCACTTCCTGCAAACCATGAATGTACATGACATAGTTAGGGATATATAAATGAGCCATGTGAGTTAATGACATATATTTACATGTAATTAATTATGTTTGTGTACATTTTTATCACAATATCCATCAAACTCTCATGTCAGTAAGTATTAAAATATTTAAAGTGCACATATAATGTTAAACATTATTCATTTTTATAAACACACACATATAATGTTAAACATTATTCATTTTTATAAACACACACATACACACCAAAAGAGTTATACTCACTTGTATCAATACCAATTATGTAGACAAACTGCCGATGCAAACAAAAATAAGTCAAAGGCCCATGGTCTATTATTACTATCCCATACATCATGCTTATGTTGACAGTCAAGATTAACAATAACTGCATATATCAATAGTAGCTCTAGGCTGTAACTTGAGCAAATCCTTTGCTTCCTGGTGCTTTATGCTGACAAGCTCTCAGTTCTTGCCCATACTTTATTTAACAATTATTTGAATTTGCCATTTAATGTTGCCATCACACAAATAAATGGGCAACTTCAATAATGCACCATTCATCAAAGACAACTGGCAACAAAATTCAATAAAAATAATGCACCCTACATCAAAAGAAGTCAGCACCAAAATTGAATAAAAGCAATGGAATCTGACTGATTCTTGCATTTTCCAAAATCATCAGTGATTGGGACACGTTGTTGTCCCAAGAGAGATTTCTTTTCTGCAGGAAAAAAGAGACCTTATTATCAGGAACTGATGAATGATTACACTGTAATGGTTAAGGTCAATGGGTTATGAACAAATGATGAATAACTACACTGTAATGGCTAAGGTCTATGGGTTATAAACAAATGATGAAAAACTACACTTAATGGCTAACACTGATGGGTGATGAAAACTGAAAAATGAAAATGCATTGGAAATGCCTCTGAAGGAAAAATATCACAACCAACCCTACATTCATTTTCTTATCACTGAAAATACAGTAAGAAGTTATTGTCTATAATCTGAACCCAATCATCCACTATCTCATGAATCCCACCCTCCCAGAACTCTAACCATGCATGTCTTATGAAATCCCACCTTCCCAGGACTCTAACCATGCATGTCTTATGAAATCCCACCTTCCCAGGACTCTAACCATGCATGTCTTATGAAATCCCACCTAACCAGGACTCTAACCATGCATGTCTTATGAAATCCCACCATCCCAGGACTCTAACCATGCATGTCTTATGAAATCCCACCATCCCAGGACTCTAACCATGCATGTCTTATGAAATCCCACCTTCCCAGGACTCTAACCATGCATGTCTTATGAAATCCCACCTTCCCATGACTCTAACCATGCATGTCTTATGAAATCCCACCTTCCCAGGACTCTAACCATGCATGTCTTATGAAATCCCACCTTCCCAGGACTCTAACCATGCATATCTTATGAAATCTCACCTTCCCAGGACTCTAACCATGCATGTCTTATGAAATCCCACCCTCCTAGGACTCTAACCATGCATGTCTTATGAAATCCCACCCTCCCAGGACTCTAGCCATGCATGTCTTATGAAATCCCACCTTCCCAGGACTCTAACCATGCATGTCTTATGAAATCCCACCATCCCAGGACTCTAGCCATGCATGTCTCAACCAAGTGTTATGAAATATTTTGTCTGTGTGCTTTATCCTTGTCCATGATTAGGAATAGAGTTTGGTGTGTGCCTGGTTTTTTCTTTTTTGCTACTAGTTTGGGTAAGTTCCAGACTGAGCCTAGAATATAACCTTTAAAGATTCTATAAAAGAATTAGTTTATAGCTTGGGGTAGTTTTCCATTAAGATGGAGTTATTTCAGAAAAGGATATAGGTCAAGCAGGGATGTATATAAGGTTATTGATATCAAAATTGTTTATTCCTGCCTTAAGAGCAGTCATTTATGGAATAAATTTTACTTGTTTCATTTATAATTTGAGAATATCTATTTATTTAAATTATTCATTGGAATTACAAAAAGCTTATTGATTTTTGTACTAAACACTATTTTGGGATTATTGTGAATTCATTCCAAGATCATTCTGGATTATATCATTGTCATACATCTGTTGGCATATCAGTTCATCCAAGACTCTCAATACATGAGCACATTATATACTGGATTTCATTTGGAACAGTATAGTTTTGCACTTTTAATATAAAACTTTAGGGCTATTTGGGATTTAATTCACAATAGTGTAAATGCCTTTTAAATTGTCACTTTATTTAAGAAAATAAATTATTTGTTGAATTTTACTAACCTTTTTTGCTTTGCTCTTTCAGCTGTTACTAGTTTAAGACCAATGAATTGTAACACAAGGTCTCATGAATCTAAAGCTGCATAACAAGCTTTCTTGAAATCTAATGATAGCTGTGAGTGTTAGTTTTCAGAAGTAAATATGGGTGGGTAGTTTTGACAATCAAGGATAATACTGTCCTAAATGATGCTGACAATTAATGTCAGCCAAGTTGTCATGAAAGCTTCATACATGGAATCGGTGTGAAAGCCAACAATAATTAAGAGTTATATTATGGAAGCATGCATCTGTTAATGATGTTTATTAATCTGATAAATAATGAGCAAGCAGTCAAATATGCCAATCAGCCAAATTCACAGCAATATAGCAAGCTAACTATGCTAATCAGCCACAATTACAGTAATATAGCAAGCCAACTATGCCAATCAGCCACAATTACAGCAATATAGCAAGCCAACTATGCCAATTAGCCAAATTCACAGCAATATAGCAAGCCAACTATGCCAATCAGCCACAATTACAGCAATATAGCAAGCCAACTATGCCAATCAGCCAAATTCACAGCAATATAGCAAGCTAACTATGCTAATCAGCCACAATTACAGTAATATAGCAAGCCAACTATGCCAATCAGCCACAATTACGGTAATATAGCAAGCCAACTAAGCCAATCAGGCAAAATTACATCAGTATAACAATAAGTCAACAAGCTATGTACATCAACCAAAATCACATCAGCATAACAATAGGTCAGCAAGTCAACTATGTATATCAACCCAATTCACATCTATAGAACAATAAGTCAACAAGCTATGTACATCAACCAAAATCACATCAGCATAACAATAGGTCAGCAAGTCAACTATGTATATCAACCCAATTCACATCTATAGAACAATAAGTCAGCAAGCCAACTATGAACATCAACCAAAATCACATAAGTATAACAATAGGTCAGCAATTCAACTATGTAAATCAGCCAAAGTCACATCAGTATAACAATGAGTCAGCAATTCAACTATGAACATCAACCAAAATCACATAAGTATAACAATAGGTCAGCAATTCAACTATGTAAATCAGCCAAAGTCACATCAGTATAACAATGAGTCAGCAAGACAACTATGAACATCAACCAAAATCACATCAGGATAACAATATGTCAGCAAGACAACTATGAACATCAACCAAAATCACATAAGTATAACAATAGGTCAGCAATTCAACTATGTAAATCAGCCAATGTCACATCAGTATAACATTAAGTCAGCAATTCAACTATGAACATCAACCAAAATCACATCAGTATAACAATGAGTCAGCAAGACAACTATGAACATCAACCTAAATCACATCAGTATAACAATGAGTCAGCAAGACAACTATGAACATCAACCAAAATCACATCAGTATAACAATGAGTCAGCAAGAAAACTATGAACATCAACCAAAATCACATCAGTATAACAATGAGTCAGCAAGACAACTATGAACATCAACCAAAATCACATAAGTATAACAATGAGTCAGCAAGACAACTATGAACATCAACCAAAATCACATCAGTATAACAATGAGTCAGCAAGACAACTATGAACATCAACCAAAATCACATAAGTATAACAATGAGTCAGCAAGACAACTATGAACATCAACCAAAATCACATCAGTATAACAATGAGTCAGCAAGACAACTATGAACATCAACCAAAATCACATCAGTATAACAATGAGTCAGCAAGACAACTATGAACATCAACCAAAATCACATCAGTATAACAATGAGCCAGCAAGACAACTATGAACATCAACCAAAATCATATCAGTATAACAATGAGTCAGCAAGACAACTATGAACATCAAGCAAACTCACATCAGGATAACAATAAGTCAGCAAGACAACTATGAACATCAACCAAAATCACATCAGTATAACAATGAGTCAGCAAGACAACTATGAACATCAACCAAAATCACATAAGTATAACAATAGGTCAGCAATTCAACTATGTAAATCAGCCAAAGTCACATAAGTATAACAATGAGTCAGCAAGACAACTATGAACATCAACCAAAATCACATCAGTATAACATTAAGTCAGCAATTCAACTATGAACATCAACCAAAATCACATCAGGATGACAATAAATCAGCCACAGTCACATCAATATAAAAATGATGCAGTAAGCTAAGTAAGTCAGCCAGTCACATCAGTATAACAATGAGTCAGCAAGACAACTATGAACATCAACCAAAATCACATCAGTATAACATTAGGTCAGCAATTCAACTATGAACATCAACCAAAATCACATCAGGATGACAATAAATCAGCCACAGTCACATCAATATAAAAATGATGCAGTAAGCTAAGTAAGTCAGCCAGTCACATCAGTATAACAATGAGTCAGCAAGACAACTATGAACATCAACCAAAATCACATCAGTATAACATTAAGTCAGCAATTCAACTATGAACATCAACCAAAATCACATCAGGATGACAATAAATCAGCCACAGTCACATCAATATAAAAATGATGCAGTAAGCTAAGTAAGTCAGCCAGTCACATCAGTATAACAATGAGTCAGCAAGACAACTATGTAAATCAACCAAAATCACATTAATATAAAAATGATGCAGTAAGCTAAGAAAGTTAGCCAAAGTCACATCAGTATAACTCTACATACTAAATCTGGCTGAAATGCAAAAATAGTTGTGGGAGTAAATTTACATAAACCACATAGGGAAGGTCCAACCATCAGGGGCTATAACTCCAATAAATGGAAAAGAGACAATGAACTCAATAGTGTCAAGATGCATGCCAAAATGATGGATAGCTCAGATTTAATTCCCCACTTATCAAAGAAAAGTAGGGTAAAATAAGGTCAAGTTCCTAGATTAAGCAATATTGACCATTACCATGGTAATTAAAATGGTGTCATTAGCTTATTGTACAATAAATAGATAATTGAAATACAATATATGATGACAATGATGATGAAATTCAGTGTGAAAATTAATGAGGTATACTTCCGTCATGAAGAGAAAGAGATCCTAGGATTATTCAAATTTGAAAGTGGTATAGTAAAACCTGTCTTGAGAGACCACTGCTATGAGAGATCACCTGTCTTGAGAGACCAGGTTCTCTATGAATAGATTTATTGATTATATAGTGTTATGACCTGTCATGAGAGACCACCTGTCTTGTAAGACCATTAGTTTTTGGCAGAATGGGGTGGTCTTTCAAGACAGGTTCCACTGTAATGACTGAATTATGCACTATTCCATCAATGCAAAGTTTTAGCTTACTTTAAAACCAAAACTAGCTACAAGACATGGTTAACAGTATTTTTTTTCATTCTTGTGAAAATGGGAGAGCTAAATTTGCAACATTGTGGATGATCTCTGAACATATTGTGATCTGTTTAAGAAATTACAATAGTAACTGAAAGTTTAGGTAAACAAAATCTGTTAATTTATTTTCTATAGGTTTTCAGTTTTAGTTATGTAGTGTTTTTTGGTTTGTTTCTTGAGGTACAACTTTTTGTTGTTCTGAGGTAAAAATCAAGCATCTATTACCATTATATTAATTAAAGATCAATGTATCACATCAGTTACCACTATATCAATTAAACATCAATTTATAACTACAGCAGTTACAACTATATCAATTAAACATCAATTTATAACTACAGCAGTTACCCCTATATCAATTAAAAATCAATTTACCACTACATCAGTTACCAATACATCAATTAAATTTCATCTGCCACTACATGCATCAATTATCACAAAATCAATTCAACAATAATTACCACCACATCCAATTTTTTTAAAATATCCAGCATTCTGATTCTCAGGACAATTTGTTCTAGTGGTGCTCTCTGGATCTCTGAAATGGAAACCATATGTCAAAAAAATAAAAAAGACATCATTTATGTTATATAATGTTTACGTTTATTAGGACAGCAATGTCATAAAACAAACTGCATGCTGCACATCAGTGTGGCACAGCATTGCCCCTTATCAATATCAATGAGGGGGCTCCGAGTGGCCAAGTGGTCTAAAGCACTGTCCGTTACTGATCACTGCCATCTCACCTCTGTTTGTGTGGATTCGAGTCTAGGATTCGGTGAATGTGGATATGTGAGAAAGCTTGCCAGTAGCTTCTCGTGGGTCAGTGGTTCTTTCCAGGGATTTCCCTGTTTCTTCTTACACCATTAATACTGGCCGCCATGTATAGCCTATCATGTGCTAAAAATGGCATTAACCCCCCAAAAACAACAACATCACTGAGTAATGTCCTTTAGCATTGTTACTGAGTAATGTCACTTAGCGATGTTACTGTGCAATGTCCCTTATCAATGTCACTTAGAAATGTCACATAAACAGATGAATGCAACTCACTGGCATGGCATAGCATTGTCGCTTAGCAATGTCACTGAGTAATGTTGCTTAGCAATGGCACTGTGTAATGTCACTAAGATAAGTCACTGAGTAATGTCACTTACAATGTCACAGAGTAACGTCACTTAGCATTGTCATTGAGTAATGTCACTTAGCAATGAAACCTGAGTAATGTCACTTAACAGTGTCACTAAGTAATGTCACTTAGCATTGTCACTGAGCATTGTCACTTACAATGTCACACAGTAATATTACTTACAATGTCACAGAGTAATGCTAATTACAATGTTACTTAGTAATGTTACCAAGTAATGTAACTTAGCAATGTCACCAAGTAATGTCACTTAGCAATTTCACTTAGCAAGAGTAATGTCTCCAAGACCTTGACCTCAAGTAAATGAAACAAACCAACATGTAGTACCTCAAGTAAATGAAACAAACCAACACGAAGTACCTCAAGTAAATGAAACAAACCAACATGCAGTGCAATGAATAGCCTTAGCTTTACAGTGATTTATGCCAAGTATGATGAGATTCTGTCAAGGAGTTTAGGAAATACATAATTACTAATGTAGACAAAACATATTAAAAAAGATGATGCTGATGATGAAAACTATGCCTTACACTAGACATGATGTTAGCTATGCCTTACACTAGAAATACTGATGATAACTATGCCTTACACTAGACATGCTGATGATAACTATGCCTTACACTAGACATGATGTTAGCTATGCCTTACACTAGAAATGCTGATGATAACTGTCTTACACTAGACATGCTGATGATAACTATGCCTTACACTAGACATGATGTTAGCTATGCCTTACACTAGACATGATGTTAGCTATGCCTTACACTAGAAATACTGATGATAACTATGCCTTACACTAGAATGCTGATGATAACTATGCCTTACACTAGACATGATGATGTTAGCTATGCCTTACACTAGAAATACTGATGATAACTATGCCTTACACTAGACATGCTGATGATAACTATGCCTTACACTAGACATGATGTTAGCTATGCCTTACACTAGACATGATGTTAGCTATGCCTTACACTAGAAATGCTGATGATAACTGTCTTACACTAGACATGATGTTAGCTATGCCTTACACTAGACATGATGTTAGCTATGCCTTACACTAGAAATGCTGATGATAACTGTCTTACACTAGACATGATGTTAGCTATGCCTTACACTAGACATGATGATGATAACTATGCCTTACACTAGACATGATGATGATAACTATGCCTTACACTAGACATGATGATGATAACTATGCCTTACACTAGACATGATGATGATAACTATGCCTTACACTAGACATGCTGATGATAACTATGCCTTACACTAGACATGATGTTAGCTATGCCTTACACTAGAAATGCTGATGATAACTGTCTTACACTAGACATGTTAGCTATGCCTTACACTAGACATGATGTTAGCTCTGCCTTACACTAGAAATGCTGATGATAACTGTCTTACACTAGACATGATGTTAGCTATGCCTTACACTAGACATGATGATGATAACTATGCCTTACACTAGACATGATGATGATAACTATGCCTTATGATAGACATGATGATGATAACTATGCCTTACACTAGACATGATAACCATGCCTTACACTAGACATGATGATGTTAGCTATGCCTTACACTAGACATGATGATGATAACTATGCCTTACACTAGACATGATGATGATAACTTTGCTTTACACTAGACATGATAACTATGCCTTACACTAGACACGATGATGTTAGCTATGCCTTACACTAGACATGATGATGATAACTATACCTTACACTAGACATGATAACTATGCCTTACACTAGACATGATGATGATAACTATACCTTACACTAGACATGATGATGATAACTATACCTTACACTAGACATGATAACTATGCCTTACACTAGATATGATGATGATAACTATGCCTTTCACTAGACATGATTACTATGCTTTACACTAGACATGATAACTATGTTTTACACTAGACATGATAACTATGCTTTACACTAGACATGATAACTATGCTTTACACTAGACATGATAACTATGCCTTACACTAGACATGATAACTATGCCTTACACTAGATATGATGATGATAACTATGCCTTACACTAGACATGATTACTATGCTTTACACTAGACATGATAACTATGCTTTACACTAGACATGATAACTATGCTTTACACTAGACATGATAACTATGCTTTACATTAGACATGATAACTATGCCTTACACTAGATATGATGATGATAACTATGCCTTACACTAGACATGATTACTATGCCTTACACTAGATATGATGATGATTATAAAAATCCACTATACTAAGGGTGCTTCTGATAACTATGCCTTACATTAGAGATGAAAATGTACAAGTGGAAATAACATTTGTAAAGGCACTTTTGTCCATTAATTCTGATAATGCATGATTGATAAGCATAATGTGGCAGAGTTCCTTCAGTAAAAATTATCTAGGGTCTGGAAAACACAGCAGTGACATTTTCACTGTACTTCTTTGGTCTCATTTTCCTCCACTGCATATAATGGAAAGGTTTCTTTCCAAGGTTGATGTTTTGTCAGGGTTCTCCAATTGCTTCTAACAAAAGACAACCCCACTCCAACATTTGAGCCATAAACAGTATTGTGTAGGAGTAGTCAGAACACGTTGTACAACAGTTTGTTGTACGAGTTGTCATAACATATAGTGCAAATAATATAAACTATATTTAGAGACTTTAGACAAATAGCGTAACAAAGAGCAATTTAAAAAATCAGTACCTGGTACAGGTTGGTCCTGAAGGTGGTGTTCAAACCTGTGGCCAGTAAAGAGGTGAAAGCAGACCCCTTCTTGTACACGGCCAGCTCTACCCATCCTCTGTAGTGCATTTGCTCTTGACACCCAAATGGTCTCCAGGCTCTCCATTCCCTTAGACTGGTCATACCTGTATAACAATACCATCTTATGATTTGTCCTCAACTTGTCGAAACTGTCATAATTACCTGATCTCAAAAGGCTTGGAGCAAAACCAGAAGAACAATAAAAATTTATACATTTTGCTGGAAATGACCTAAATCTTGTCCATACATTTCCCAAAACAAATACTGCAACAAAGAAAAGACCATTGTACGCCTCTTACTCACAGTATGTATTTCAATTGTACATTTAAGGGAAAAAGTTAGGTCTCTAAGACAAACTGGGCTCCTCTTCTGACAAAGTAAAGATTATTTGGCATATCCTACAAATCCTATAGTATGTTCCCTTTGGACATACTTGTGCAGACCTTAAATATTAGTATATTTTAATATAATGACCAATATAAGTGATACTATAAATAATTGGAATAATTCCATCCTGCAAAATTTACTCAGGTATATGAAAATCTTTCATGGCTTCTGGCACAAAAATGATGACGTTTGAAGAGTAACTTCCATTTGTTGGGGAGTGTTACAGTAACAACATGCTGTAGCATGCACACTTGCTGCAAACAAAACACTTGATTGTTTACTGACCTACCCAACACTAATGTGATCTGTAATTATTGCTTTTCTTGTAGACATGTCCTAGTCTCACTATGCTTAGCTTTTCCAAGTTATTGAATTGCCAAGTTGATTTTATTACTTTGTGAATAGACTGTCAAGTTGATTTTATTACTTTGTGAATAGACTGTCAAGTTTATTTTATTACTTTGTGAATAGACTGTCAAGTTGATTTTATTACTTTGTGAAGACTGTCAAGTTGATTTTATTACTTTATGAACAGATTGTCAAGCTGATTTTATTTGTGAATAAATTGTGAAGTTGACTTTATTACTTTGTGAATTTATTGTCAAGTTGATTTTATTAATTTGTGAACACACTGTCAAGCTGATTTTATTACTTTGTGAATAGATTGTCAAGTTGATTTTATTACTTTGTGAAAACACTGTCAAGCTGATTTTATTACTTTGTGAATAGATTGTCTAGTTGATTTTATTACTTTGTGATCACACTGTCAAGTTTATTTTATTGCTTTGAGAAAAGATTGTCATGCTGATTATATTATTCTTGAAGATTGCAAAGCTGATTTCAATTCAGGTATGTCATGTTTATTAGTTACAAATATAGATTATAAATATAATAACTCCTGAACAGAGACACTGATTATCTACCATTTAAATTAAATGTGAATAAATTCCTGAAAATTTATGTAAATGGAGGGCACTTAAAATAACACATTTTCCCATTCATCTCTTCATCACAAGAAATATAGTCCAATTTCAATGGTATGTATGTACAGGATTTCATGGCATTTAAGTACAGGATTCAAAGGCATTTATGTACAGGATTTAATGGCATTTAAATACAGGATTTAATGGCATTTAAGCACAGGATTTTATGGCAGTTAAGCACAGGATTTAATGGCATTTAAGTACAGGATTTAATGACATTTAGGTACATTATTTAATGGCATTTATGTACAGGATTTAATGGCATTATGCACAGGCTTTAATGTCATTTAAGAATAGGATTTAATGGCATTTAAGTACAGGATTTAATGACATTTATGTATAGGATTTAATGTCATTTAAGTACATGATTTAATGCCATTTAAGTACAGGATTTAATGGCATTTAAGTACATGATTTAATGACATTTATGTACAGGATTTGATGGTATTTATGTACAGGACTTAATGGCATTTATGTACAGGATTTAATGGCATTTAAGCATAGGATTTAATGGAATTTAAGCACATGATTTAATGGCATGCATGTACAGTATTTTTAATGACATTTAAGTGCAGGATTTAATGGCATTCAAGTACAGGATTTAATGGTATGTATGTACAGGATTGAATGGTATGTACAGGACTTAATGGCATTTATGTGCAGGATTTAATGGCGTTTAAGTACAAGAATTGATGGCATTTAAGTACAAGATTTAAGAGCATTTAAGTACAGGATTTAATGGCATTTAAGTACAGTATTTAATAGCATTTAAGTACAGGATTTAATGGTATTTAAGCATAGGATTTAATAGCATTTAAGTACAGGATTTATTGGCATTTAGGTACAGAATTTAATAGCATTTAGGCATAGGATTTAATGGCATTTAAGTACAGGATTTAATGGCATTTAAGTACAGAATTTAATAGCATTTAAGTACAAGATTTAATCACATATAAATACAGGATTTAATGACATTTATGCACAATCTTCATGCTCACTGAAAGTACAGTTGTACAAATATCAATGAAAAATTGTGGAGAACTTTAGGAAGATATACCCTTCCAAATAAATATAAATGTCAATTTGTTTATATATTTACATACTAATCATATAAACTGTAGAATACTTTAGGATAAAAAAACCTACCAAATAAACCTAAATGTGTTGTCCTTCAAAAAAAATGGCAAAGATCTTAAAAGGATGAAAAAATATCAAGGATAAAAATGGCTGACATCTTCAGGAAGATGGATCCTTCAAAACAAAAATATATTTTTGTATGCAAAATATACGGTAAAAGGTTGTCAAAGTTCTGCAAAATGTATTTAAAATAAAATAAAATGGTCAAAAAGGTGAAGCCCTTAAGATCTTGTATATCAGCCGAAATCTTTTAGAAAGTCTGTGTAAATCTGTGATTTGGATTTTTAGCATAGTTTGAACAAGTTTCAGCTAGGTGACAATGATGTCTGCAGTGTGGCAGTTTATAGTGATGTCTAGCACTGGGCATCATGCCACAGACATGCTGTATGATGTCACACCCATTCACATTATCCTGGCAAAAAAGCTCAAAAGCCCTAGCAATAATGCTGAACACCTGGCAAGGTAGCTGTTAGTACCATTTTTGATGACTCAGTCAAGGTTCAAACCCACGTCCTCCTGCATCTGTGGAATTTTTAACCACTAGACCACTAGAGAAATCTCCTTAAGAAAGTGAAAGATTTGTTCTGGTGGAACCTCATTCAGAAGTAGCTTGATCCAGTGTACATAAAAACTTTCAGTTTGAATGTCAATACACTCATCAAGAATATGTTTTACATCAACAGTCACTGCTATATACAAACTTCAGTTAAGGTTACAATTAGGGACGTATGCATGTGGCACATATGTGTATCTTAGATACGAGTTACACAATACCATTTCATTCATGCAGTTTGATCCATATGAATGATGCTATTCTGCAATTGTGGGTTCATTGTTTCAAAATTTGTGAATTTTCATTCCCCAAGTTTTGAATAGGATGTAAAATATACTGACTGATACAATGCTTCAAGTCGCCATATGGAATCTTTCATTTAAAAAAAAAGATGAATGCTGGGCACTTTTAGCTACTTTATCTCATATCACCCTTAAAACTGACTCATTAAACAACAGTTCAGTATGCCTTTTTTCAGTCTGTAGATCATGTTTCTGTAAGATTTGGGATATTATTAGGGTCTAAGTGGACAACTGATGAATCAGAAAAAAGATAATGGAATTAGTTTTTGAATCTGAAAAAGGTCTAAAGGTAATAAATGAAAATAGCTGTGGATTGATATTAATACACATTGCTGTAATGGAACAATAATAAAAGCAAGCAACATCTTATACGATTTCAGGTATTTCCACATAAAAAAGATGTTTTTGTCTGTGAAACACACATTGCCCACTACAGAACAAAAGAAAGTCTAAGTCCAACAAATTCAGAACAAAATGCTATAATAGCATGAAAACCTGATCAGTTTATTTAAGATAATAAATTACATTGTGTACCTGAAATGGTTTTTACTAATAAAAACCTTGACCACATCATTTAAATATGTGAACAAAATTTTTAAAAAGTGCTTGAGAAACATTAGCCTATGGTGAATTATCTTTATTTAAATCTGCTAACATGGATTTTGTCAAAGATAGATTAGGTTCAAAAAATTTTAAAATGTTTTAAAGTGTGAAAAACTGCTGTATTTGTCAGAAAATTAATCAGTTGTCTATTATAACCATGACATAGTGTGTTAAATTTTATGTTTCTGAGTTTAGTAACTTGTGTGCTACTGTGCTAAATCAGGCAGATGAAGTACAGAAAGATGCAGAAAAGCAATATGCTACTTTTGCAATCATATCGAAACATAAAAAGATCTCACAAATAAAATATGATATAATACTGAATCTAACTTACTAACAGCTACTTCCTGATGCATCTTGGACATGCACTGTATCATGAAACGTGTCTTTCAAACAATACATATCATAATAACTATGTATGATACAACATGTATCATGACAGTATACTTTGACACAATACATATCAGACAATTATCTATGACACAATACATATCTTGAGAGTATACCTTGAATAGTATAATGAAAACTGCCTTTGACACAATACATATCAGACAATTATCTATGACACAATACATATCATGAGAGTATACCTTGAATAGCATCATGAAAACTGCCTTTGACACAATAAATGACAATTATCTATGATACATAACATATCATTTCAGACAATTATCTATGACACAATACATATCATGAGAGTATACCTTGAATAGCATCATGAAAACTGCCTTTGACACAATAAATGACAATTATCTATGATACTTAACATATCATTTCAGACAATTATCTATGACACAATACATATCATGAGAGTATACCTTGAATAGCATCATGAAAACTGCCTTTGACACAATAAATGACAATTATCTATGATACAATACATATCATGAGAGTATACCTTGAATAGCATCATGAAAACTGCCTTTGACACAATAAATGACAATTATCTATGATACATATCATTTCTGTAAATCTTGAATGATATCATGATCACAGATACATGTGATAATTACAAATACATGCTGTGATACACTATCCATAGATGCTAGATGTAATATACTATCCACTGATGGATGTTGCAATACACTATCTACAGATGCATGTTGTGATACACTATGCATAGATGCATGTTGTAATACACAAATCATAAATGCATGTTGTAATACATTATCCATGTTTTGATAGAACAATCACATATGCATGTTGTAAAAAACTGTCTACAGAAATATTTTGTAATAAACTAATCACAGATGCATGTTGTGATACACTAAACACAGATGCATGTTGTGATACACTATCTATAGATGCATGTTGTGACACACTATCTATAGATGCATGTTGTGAAACACTATCTATAGATGCATGTTGTGACACACTATCTATAGATGCATGTTGTAATACACTCTCTATAGATGCATGTTGTGACACACTATCAATGTATGTTGCAATACACTAATCACAGATGCATGTTGTGATACACTATCTATAGATGCATGTTGTGACACACTATCAATGTATGTTGCAATACCCTAATCACAGATGCATGTTGTGATCCACTATCTATAGATGCATGTTGTGACACACTATCAATGTATGTTGCAATACACTAATCACAGATGCATGTTGTGATACACTATCTATAGATGCATGTTGTGACACACTATCTATAGATGCATTGTGTGACACACTATCAATGTATGTTGCAATACACTAATCACAGATGCATGTTGTGATACACTATCTATAGATGCATGTTGTGATACACTATCAATGCATTGTGTGACACACTATCAATGTATGTTGCAATACACTAATCACAGATGCATGTTGTGATACACTATCTATAGATGCATGTTGTGATACACTATCAATGCATTGTGTGACACACTATCAATGTATGTTGCAATACACTAATCACAGATGCATGTTGTGATACACTATCTATAGATGCATGTTGTGACACACTATCTATAGATGCATGTTGTGATACACTATCTATAGATGCATGTTGTGATACACTATCAATGCATTATGTGACACACTATCAATGTATGTTGCAAAACACTAATCACAGATGCATGTTGTGATACACTATCTATAGATGCATGTTGTGATACACTATCAATGTATGTTGCAATACACTAATCACAGATGCATGTTGTGATACACTATCTACAGATGCATGTTGTGATACACTATGTATAGATGCATGTTGTAATACACAAATCATAAATGGATGTTGTAATACATTATCCATGTTTTGATAGAACAATCACATATGCATGTTGTAAAATACTGTCTACAGAAATATTTTGTAATAAACTAATCACAGATGCATGTTATGATACACTAATCACAGATGCATGTTGTGATACACTATCTATAGATGCATGTTGTGACACACTATATATGGATGCATGTTGTGACACACTATCTATAGATGCATGTTGTGACACTATCAATGTATGTTGCAATACACTAATCACAGATGCATGTTGTGATACACTATCTATAGATGCATGTTGTGATACACTATCTATAGATGCATGTTGTGATACACTATCAATGCATTGTGTGACACATTATCAATGTATGTTGCAATACACTAATCACAGATGCATGTTGTGATACACTATCTATAGATGCATGTTGTGACACACTATCTATAGATGCATGTTGTGATACACTATCTATAGATGCATGTTGTGATACACTATCTATAGATGCATGTTGTGACACACTATCTATAGATGCATGCTGTGATAAACTATCTATAGATGCATGTTGTGACACACTATCAATGTATGTTGCAATACACTAATCACAGATGCATGTTGTGATAAACTATCTATAGATGCATGTTGTGATACACTATCTATAGATGCATGTTGTGATACACTATCAATGCATTGTGTGACACACTATCAATGTATGTTGCAATACACTAATCACAGATGCATGTTGTGATACACTATCTATAGATGCATGTTGTGATACACTATCTATAGATGCATGTTGTGATACACTATCAATGCATTGTGTGACACACTATCAATGTATGTTGCAATACACTAATCACAGATGCATGTTGTGATACACTATCTATAGATGCATGTTGTGACACACTATCTATAGATGCATGTTGTGATACACTATCTATAGATGCATGTTGTGATACACTATCAATGCATTATGTGACACACTATCAATGTATGTTGCAATACACTAATCACAGATGCATGTTGTGATACACTATCTATAGATGCATGTTGTGATACACTATCAATGCATTGTGTGACACATTATCAATGTATGTTGCAATACACTAATCACAGATGCATGTTGTGATACACTATCTATAGATGCATGTTGTGACACACTATCTATAGATGCATGTTGTGATACACTATCTATAGATGCATGTTGTGATACACTATCTATAGATGCATGTTGTGACACACTATCTATAGATGCATGCTGTGATAAACTATCTATAGATGCATGTTGTGACACACTATCAATGTATGTTGCAATACACTAATCACAGATGCATGTTGTGATAAACTATCTATAGATGCATGTTGTGATACACTATCTATAGATGCATGTTGTGATACACTATCAATGCATTGTGTGACACACTATCAATGTATGTTGCAATACACTAATCACAGATGCATGTTGTGATACACTATCTATAGATGCATGTTGTGATACACTATCTATAGATGCATGTTGTGATACACTATCAATGCATTGTGTGACACACTATCAATGTATGTTGCAATACACTAATCACAGATGCATGTTGTGATACACTATCTATAGATGCATGTTGTGACACACTATCTATAGATGCATGTTGTGATACACTATCTATAGATGCATGTTGTGACACACTATCAATGTATGTTGCAATACACTAATCACAGATGCATGTTGTGATACACTATCTACAGATGCATGTTGTGATACACTATGTATAGATGCATGTTGTAATATACAAATCATAAATGCATGTTGTAATACATTATCCATGTTTTGATAGAACAATCACATATGCATGTTGTAAAATACTGTCTACAGAAATATTTTGTAATAAACTAATCACAGATGCATGTTATGATACACTAATCACAGATGCATGTTGTGATACACTATCTATAGATGCATGTTGTGACACACTATATATATGGATGCATGTTGTGACACACTATCTATAGATGCATGTTGTGACACTATCAATGTATGTTGCAATACACTAATCACAGATGCATGTTGTGATACACTATCTATAGATGCATGTTGTGATACACTATCTATAGATGCATGTTGTGATACACTATCAATGCATTGTGTGACACACTATCAATGTATGTTGCAATACACTAATCACAGATGCATGTTGTGATACACTATCTATAGATGCATGTTGTGACACACTATCTATAGATGCATGTTGTGATACACTATCTATAGATGCATGTTGTGATACACTATCTATAGATGCATGTTGTGACACACTATCTATAGATGCATGCTGTGATACACTATCTATAGATGCATGTTGTGACACACTATCAATGTATGTTGCAATACACTAATCACAGATGCATGTTGTGATACACTATCTATAGATGCATGTTGTGATACATTATCTATAGATGCATGTTGTGATACACTATCAATGCATTGTGTGACACACTATCAATGTATGTTGCAATACAACAATCACATATGCATGTTGTAAAATACTGTCTACAGATGCATGTTATGATACACTAAACACAGATGCATGTTGTGATACACTATCAATGCATGTTGTGACACACTATCAATGTATGTTGCAATACACTAATCACAGATGCATGTTGTGATACACTATATATAGATGCATGTTGTAACATACTATCAATGCATGTTGTCATAAACTAATCAGAGTTGCATGTTATTATATACTACTGCCTCCAAAATGAGAAAATATTGCTGAATTGATATCTAAACACCTCTAGTGATTTTTTAACAGATAATACAAAAAAGTTTTTGAATTTGTGTCTGAAGTTATTTAATGTTCCTCATATTCTTAAAGTGTTATGACTCTATAGGCTTTACCCTTTCCCTCATAGAGTGTATGCCTTTTTAGCCCTTTGATATGCATGTAGCAAAGTTACACAGTGCAGTCCGCTACGCATAGGCCTGTTAAGCAGTGAAGTGTATGTTACGTTTAACATCAATTTTAACCATCTTATGTTTTGGGTACAAATATATTATGTATGGAAAAATTTAAGAGTAAAATAAGGTTGTTAAAGCTGTATAAATATTTTTAACAAAAGAATTTTGTATGTACTTTAAAATCTTGAGAGAACTCGTTCACTATCAAATCAGTCAAGCAGCGTGATCAACAGCAGTGGCAAATTTCCATACTCAAAATTTACAAGTTCTTTGTCTGTGTCTACATCACAAAATCAGTGTAATTTGATAATTTATAAAAACTAAGGCTTTCAAAGTTGTGATTCTACTGGCTCAAAAACTGAATGATATCAGTGACCGCCATTTTGTCGAATGGAGAATATGACCCAGTTACTACCTACTTACTTTAAATAGCAGATTGCAACCAGAGCATCAACAGTGACCACATGATCTGACATAATGATCATTTTCACCAATGAATGTAGTTCCTAACGGGGTTTTCTCTGAAGGTGGTGCTACGAAAACCCGATCAAAATAGCTGTTGTTTGCATTGTTGCCAAAAAGCACTTAGCATGACATTGAGTAAATTGCCAAAATGCGCTTAGTGTGACATCAAGTAAATTGCCAAAAGGTGCTTAAATTAGGTAAAGGGTTAAACAAAGTAACAGAAAGAAGCTAACCCAACAAATTTTGAAAAAATAACAAATAATTTATCTTTCTGAGTTACAAAAGGAAATTAATGAGGAATTTACAGTCTTATGAAAAAATCCAAAATATTCCACCAAAAGCTCTATCACAGGTCCTAAAGAATAGTGTTCCAAATGAATTCCAGGTCTTGAATGTACTGATGTACCAATATATTTGAATGTGCTTAAGTGTCAACAGTCTGGATTTATCACAATGGCATTGGCCAAAAAAAACCTTTGAATGAATTTATAATTATCACAGAATAATATTTTAGTCTAAAGTCAATGAACACTTTGTCACTGCAACAAATAATCCAAACAAATGATTCCTCTCAAAAATTAAATCTAAGCACAAATTAAAAATAGAGGATTGATATTGAAACATGAACAATATTAAGAAACAGGAACTAAGAATAATTTTTGGACTTTGTCTTTATATACATCTCCATGACTCTTAAATCATAATACCTCAAACATGACAAATGTCACAAAACATCTCCATGACTATTAAATTGCAATTCCTCCAACATCATAACTTATATCACAACAAACCATGATTCAAAGTCATAATGCCTGCTACATGACTTATTTCACAACACACCATGACTCTAAGTCATATTACCCCCTGCATGACTTATGTCACATCTCCATGACTCTAAGTCATATTACCCCCTGCATGACTTATGTCACAAACACATCTCCATGACTCTAAGTCATAATACCCCCTGCATGACTTATGCCACAAACACATCTCCATGACTCTAAGTTGTAGAACCTCCTACTTGACTTACGTCACAACACAACACCTCCTGACTTAACCACCCAATGGGAAAGTTACCCAAACCTGTCAACAGGTTCATACATAGAATATGAAAACAAATAATATATATATACCTCACTGCAATCAAGTTATAGACCAAAAGTAAAACAAGCAATATTGATATACATAAAAAATCTGAACATGAAAAAAATACCTCTTTTCTTTCATCTTTCCTGAGTCGATAACCCATACAATATCGTCAATGGTGATAGATGTTTCAGCAATATTTGTTGCTATGACAATCTTTCTCATTCCCTCTGGAGGTCGCCTGAAGAAGCAGAATTTGTTCTTTGTTTAGAAACCATTCTTCAAAGAAAATATATTTATTTGATAATACTTACCCAATCATAATACCTAAGAGAACAAACACTACCTCACAAATCTAGCCCTCCCTGATTGAAATGTATGTTAGCTAAATATCTAACAGCTATCAGCTCACCATGGTGGAAGTCAGAAAAATCTCCCCTAGATACTGGGGATTTGTGCCAAATCTTATAATATAGTTACTTCTGGAGTGGAAGACATGCTCTCTATATGGATGTAACTGCAGGGAGGCTGACAGGATGTATGTATATTATGTTTGGGTAAGTATTATTGAAGAAATATATTTTACTAGAAAAAAATGACATTACTCAACCAAAATAATTTAAGAGAATAGAAGAGATGGAGGGAGACACATCCCCTTACCATGATGAGACCATCTCAGGTTCCCTAAGGTATGTGAGATAGCTTCTAGATAACCTGCAGAGATGCTCCCAGGATTTTATCATAAGGAGGGATTTGCCTTTCTCCCCATGACAAAACTAGGGGGGAAGTAGAACAAAATGAGAGGAAGGAGGAAACAGCCATAGTTCAATATTTATATAACACTTCTCTATCCATATCTCTCTCTCTTCCTGATCAACTCTATAAGACTCCTATCAAAATCAAAATCTTAAAAAATGTTACCTCTAGTTGTATACGCTTAATCTGTGTATTATTTCTCAGCTAATTAATTTATCTGTGTATGAATACTGTTCTGTACTGAGAACCCCCTTTCAAAGCTACTTTGATAATTATGCTCCAAAATTAAGATTTTTCACCAACGTAAGCACTACCAAAGTTGAACTTTTTAAATTAGCACTCTCCTCACCAGACTTACAATTTCTTAATGCTGCATTAGGATTTTAATTCTATTAATGTCACGGTCTACTTGTTTAAACAGAGGCATTATGGTCAAATAAATATCTTTTTAAATTCTTTTGAAGATTCTTATTTCTTATTTTTATCATAACCTTTATGGTCAGTCTATATGGTTTTGTAACACATGATCATGCTGGGCTAAATTTTGACGAGAAATGAAATGTGCACTCTCTATTTAAATTGTCAGTAATTTAACTTTACTAGTTTGTTTCCTTTTCTTTATTTTGAAATACCACTGAAATGAGAGTTCATATGCATGCCATTTTTGTCCATCTAGCATGTATATTGGATTCATATTTATTGCCATTTTGGGGCTCAAAATTACTATTATCTTCATTAACACTTTACCAGTTCCTATGATCTGATATACTTCCTAACTTCAAAAATAAATTGTCTTCAATACTCTGATCATCAAGAATTTTCCAAACTAAATCATTATCTAAAGATAAACAATGCTAGGAATTGGCCATTTTCAGTCTTCTAGATAGTCCATATTATCAACATGCATTTGTAAAACTTCCTTTTATGCAAGATTCAAGCATCAACACAATGCTTGTTATGGGGTCCAATGTACCAATCAAATTTAGTTTCACAACCATTCATATTGAACCGAAGAAACCAGATGTGTAAACAGTTATAAAAACACATATTGTAACAAGTGCTATAAAATTTACACCATTTCTACAAGCACTTTAAAATTTACACCTTTTCTACAAGCACTTTAAAATTTACAATATTTCTACAAGCACTATAAAATTTACACCATTTCTACAAGCACTATAAAATTTACACCATTTCTACAAGCACTATAAAATTTACACCATTTCTACAAGCACTTTAAAATTTACACCATTTCTACAAGCACTTTAAAATTTACACCATTTCTACAAGCACTATAAAATTTACACCATTTCTACAAGCACCTTAAAATTTACACCATTTCTACAAGCACTATAAAATTTACACCATTTCTACAAGAACTATAAAATTTACACCATTTCTACAAGCACTATAAAATTTGCACCATTTTTACAAGCACTATAAAATTTACACCATTTCTAAAAGCACTATAAAATTTACACCATTTCTACAAGCACTTTAAAATTTACACCAATTTTACAAGCACTATAAAATTTACACCATTTCTACAAGAACTATAAAATTTACACCATTTCTACAAGTACTATAAAATTTGCACCACTTTTACAAGCACTATAAAATTTACACCATTTCTACAAGCACTATAAAATTTACACCATTTCTACAAGCACTTTAAAATTTACACCATTTCTACAAGCACTATAAAATCTACACCATTTCTACAAGCACTATAAAATTTACACCATTTCTACAAGCACTATAAAATTTGCACCATTTTTACAAGCACTATAAAATTTACACCATTTCTACAAGCACTATAAAATTTACACCATTTCTACAAGCACTTTAAAATTTACACCATTTTTACAAGCACTATAAAATTTACACCATTTCTACAAGAACTATAAAATTTACACCATTTCTACAAGCACTATAAAATTTGCACCATTTTTACAAGCACTATAAAATTTACACCATTTCTACAAGCACTATAAAATTTACACCATTTCTACAAGCACTTTAAAATTTACACCATTTCTACAAGCACTATAAAATCTACACCATTTCTACAAGCACTATAAAATTTACACCATTTCTACAAGCACTATAAAATTTACACCATTTATACAAGCACTATAAAATTTACACCATTTCATTTCTACAAGCACTATAAAATTTACACCATTTCTACAAGCACTTTAACGGCTGAATAAAGCTACATACTGTACATAAGTGCAATCTGAAATTAATTTGCAGGAGTTCTTGTGCATCATCACTTTCCAAATGAGCGAATTTGCACAAATTTTGCATGAATCAAATGACTGAGTGCCCTAGAAGCATCTCAACCAGACTGGAAAATTGATTCCTTATGTTGGGGAGTGACTTTGAAAGGGAAAAATATTCCCTCAAACAAATTCAGTAGAATTTATGACGCAGTGTCCTTATGAAGCTGTGAATGATCTAGAAAGTTAACCCTTTGCATCATGGGTAATAGAATTACCTCACTGAGCTGAGCCTTTTAGGATGAAAGTTCTCTGAGATAAAAACAATGGAGAAGAGTACTCAGATCTCCATCCCATGGCATGACAATATCAATCAAAGAACAGTTTTGCTCACATGCAATGTTTGTAGCAACTCTCCTAACTTTGTGAGCTAAGATACCAAGGCAAATTCATTGGTGTTGGGTTTTTTTCCAATAACAGATAGCCCACTTTAACCAGGTGAAAGTGCTGATATGTTGTTCTTCCCATCTTTTGACGGCAAAAAGAGACCTGATCTCCATCGACTCAATAGCTCAGTCTTCCTTAAGTACCATTCTGAGCTTTAGATGACCTAGATATGAAAAGTCCAAAGTCAACAGGAATTATTACCAAAGTCTGATTACCAACGAATGGTAGCCTGTTCTTGGCAATGAAGAGAGGGTTGTCATGAATGATGCTGACCCATCATATTTCAACTGCATATAGATGGGTAATCCAAATGAACATGTATTTGCTGATACTGCCCACCATTTGCCAATGCAGTGAGGAGGCAGGATTTATGACAGGAGAAGCAATGAAGCTCTTGAAAGCAAATCAAATGACGTATTGTTCAGCCAGGTTTGCGTCCACGATAAATTCCACTGGGGCAATTATATAGTGTCATATGACAGGTGATATCCATAATGAACAGAATATTGGATCTGTCTTCAGTTTGTCTGATATTCATTCTTCCACAATAACAAAGTGTGCCTGTGATAGTGGAATGGTAGGTTTCAATTGTGATTGATACTGTTTCTCATCCAAAAGTGAAAGGAAGTTGGATTATTGAGTTATGGAAACCTGTAGTGGTATTAAGTGTTCTTGTGAAAGCCAATGAAAATATATTACAGTGCCTCAAACAGCTTTAAGGTGGATGAGCCATCTCACTTCAGGGATTTTCCACCACTTGTGAAAACTGTTTTTAATCCCAATGGCAAATTTTAATAAGATCTAGACATGCTGATTCAGTAACTCAAGATCAAGAGATATCTTACTGATATGCCCACAAGCACAAATATATCTTACTGATATGCCCATAACCACAGAGATATCTTACTGATATGCCCATAACCACAGAGATATCTTACTGATATGCCCATAACTACAGAGATATCTTACTGATATACCCACAAGCACAAAGATATCTTAATGATATGCCCCCAACCACAGATATCTTACTGATATGCCCATAACCACAGAGATATCTTACTGACATGACCACTAGCACAAAGATATCTTACTGATATGCCCACAACCACTGAGATATCATGCTGATATGCCCACAAGCACAGATATCTTACTGATATGCCCACAACCACAAGTATCTTGTAGACATTTCCACAACCAAAGAAATATCTATAAACTGTAAAACAGATCAAATCTCAAAGTTTGCTAATGAACACAGTACATGATAGAATCTCAAATCAGTTAAACAAAATTCCTTGAATACTTAGGTATTGTTAAATTTTATGTACAAGCAAGTTTATGACAGGAAGAAAGGATGGGCAAAGAACATAAATACAAGTCAATATTATTTCTGGAAGAGGGCTTAAGATTACATACTGGTTTTCAAAATAAAACCACTTGTGTTTATTAGCATCTGACTGATCGCATATTAACATCCCAACCAAAAGTTACCAATAACAGTATTAGTCATTTTACTTACGCAAATACTGCATGCTGTTCTTGACTTGACAATGTAGAATGAAGTGGAATAATCCTGTATCTAATAAATAAAAAAATAAAAAATTCAAATTAAACTGGAAAATTTACCTGAATATATTTTCATGATTTAAAAGACAAATAACATGGACTTAAATCCACTATGGCAGTTTACAATAGGGTCCATTTTTGACATTAGTAAAGAATGTATGAATTTAAACAATGAAGAGTTCTAAAAGCTAAAACCCCTTGTAAAACATAAATTTACTTCCGTATCATAAGACACCTCAGACTGGTTAAGTATTTGTGCATTTTTCTAGGGATATGTATGAACATCTCTATGCCTACCTTACTCTATACATCATAAAAATGTGCACATGTGCACATAATTTCATTTATCTATGTACATTTCATGGATATGACTTCTGTGTTTTAGCAAAGTAGTTCCCCTCATTCATATGGTCACCTCAACTGCAATGAAAAGTTGGCTTTTTAAAGTGGATGGTCTCTATTGAGATAAAAGAAAAAGTGTATTTTTTAAAGTACATTCTGTTTGTACATAACTGAAAAGTGTTTCATTAGCATTATTTTTAGGTGAAATCATTATATACTTGGTTACATGAAGTTTAACTGATTAGTCAGTATCAATGTCATACAAACATTACTCATGTTATGACCTTATCAACATGTCAAGTGGCTTGTAGTAAGTGACCACATGACCTATTGCATGATCTAAAATTGTGTTTAAGTCTAATGTTTTTAGTGATTTTGATTGAGTTGTAAAAGTACCTTCATGGGATCAGAAGTATTTTCTGTTGTTGTGTCAATTTTGAGTTATTTGTTATTTAAAAATAATTCATATTCTCTGGAAAATAAGTACTCTGTCATCAAATTTTGGAACAGAGACATTCAGTGGAAATTATTCAGAGTGCTAAAACTGGAATATTCTTTTGTGATTTATAAACTTCAACATTGAACATTTGACATACATACTTCATTTGTCTGACATCATCCACCATCTTTGAACTTCACCAGGATTCAAACTTGATTTAGGACATTTTAGTGATAGGACTTGTGTGCTTCAATTCTGAGATCAATATTTGGATTATATTCACAAACTGTAAGTCCTTTTCATATTTTTACTTTATTTTGTAGGGAAATAAATTATACTTGTTTAAATCTACAAAGCTTGATGGCTTTGTTACTTTGAATGAGACAAGATTTGTAACACATGCCATGAAAGTCTAGTTAAGTCATCTCCATATGAATGCAAACATGGAGAATTTGTCTACTTAAAATGGTATTTGCTAAGCTGTGCTAACAGCTTTTGTCCAGAAACACAAAGTTCAAAAATATGTATAAAACAAGAGGAAAATTAACTGTAATGTCCTGAATATCTAATCAGGATGTATAAAAAATACAAATATGTATACCAAAGTTTGCTTCTTCACCTAAAGTGATGCTTGCTGAATTGTGCTTACAATGTTTTAATAAAAATGTTGAAGTCCAAATGTTAAAGAATCTGTAAAGAAATAAATTTTTTTAAAAAATCACCAGAACCTAGTAAAATCTTTGAAGCCACCCAAGCATCTAAATATCAGATATGGTGTGGTTTGGTTCAACAGCTTTTAAGCTTTCTTCTTTACATGAAGGTGAGATGAACAGACACATGGATGGCCAGTCAAAAACACGTTTCTATAAATGCTTCAATGATATGATTACCAAAATAAATGTTCCAATAACAAGATTGCCAAAATGTTCTAATGACAAGATTACCAAAATAAATGTTCTAATGATACTATTACCAAAATAAATGTTCTAATGACAAGATTACCACAATAAATGTTATAATGATACTATTACCAAAATAAATGTTCTAATGACAAGATTACCACAATAAATGTTCTAATGATACTGTTACCAAAATAAATGTTCCAATGAAATGATTACCACAATAAATGTTCTAATGACAAGTTCACCAAAATAAATGTTCTAATGATACTATTACCAAAATAAATGTTCCAATGAAATGATTACCACAATAAATGTTCTAATGACAAGATTACCACAATAAATGTTCTAATGGTACTGTTACCAAAATAAATGTTCTATTGATACTATTACCAAAATAAATGTTCCAATGAAATGATTACCAAAATAAATGTTCTAATGATACTATTACCAAAATAAATGTTCTAATGATAAGATTACCAAAATAAATGTTTTAATGACAAGATTACCAAAAAATTGTTCTAATGATATGATTGCTACAATAAATGTTCCAATGAAATGATTACCACAATAAATGTTCTAATGATATGATTACCAAAATAAATGTTCTAATGACACAATTACTTCTACAAAAGCTGAATATAATAGTAAGACACATCTCTTTTGATTAAGCAAAATTTATTTGACAACAGTCCTTCCATTTCTTGCTTATGTATAAAGTTTTAAATACCAATACAACATTTTTTAGATTTGTAAAAGACTTGATTTCAGTCACTATGAAATGTTTGTGCCAACAAACTTTTCTCAATTACAGCTTGATGCATGGGTGATACATTTTCTAAATAATTTGCCAGTTTTCAGACAAAATTTGTACTAATCTTTGTCTTTGCATTCTTTTGGGACACTAACCTTGCTAAAATCAATGGCTACCCTTTGTTTTGTGTCATTAGCCTTGCCAAAATCAATGGTGACCCTTTGTTTTGTGTCATTAGCCTTGCCAAAATTGATGGTTATCCTTTGTTTTGTGTCATTAGCCTTGCCAAAATCAATGGCTACCCTTTGTTTTGTGTCATTAGCCTTGCCAAAATCAATGGTTACTCTTTTTTTGAGGTACTAGTCTTGCTGAAATCAATAGTTATCATTTGTTTTAGGACACTTGCCTTGCTGAATTAAATGGTTACCCTTTGTTTTAGGACACTAGCCTTCCTGAAATAAATGGTTACCCTTTGCTTTGGGGAACTAGCTGTGCTGAAATCAATAGTTATCCTTTGCTTTAAGACACCATCCATCCTGAAATCAATTGTTTCACTGTGTTGAGACACTAGCCATGCTGAAATCAATGGTTACTCTTTGTTTTAGTGAACTAGCCTTGCTGAAATAAATGGTTACCCTTTGTTTTGGGACACTAGCCTTGCTGACATCAATGGTTATCATTTGTTTTAGGACATTAGTCAAGCTGAAATAAATGGTTACCCTTTATTTTAAAACACTATCCTTACTGAAATAAATGTTAATCCTTTGTTGAAGGACACTAGCCTTGCTGAAGTCAATAGTTAACTATTGTTTTGGGGCACAAGTCTTGCTGAAATCAATGGCAAGCCATTGTTTTGGGACATTAGCTATGCTGAAATCAATAGTTATCCTTTGTTTTGGGGCATGGGCACTAGACTTGCTGAAATCAAAGACTACCTTTCACTCCACTATTAGCTTTGCTGAAATCAAGGGCTACCCTTCACTACTGCCACATTGTACTTTTCAACCGTGTTGCTTATTTTTATCATAGCAGACCATATCAGATTTTTTGTCAAAAGACATCTGATACTAGGTTACTCTAAACTACTGAATTCCAATGGGGAAGAATGAATAGCACTCTATAATAGTTATTACCCTTCATTGGTTTACACCAAAATACACCCAAGTGTACTATGGATCATCAAAACCTTGTTAAAGATCAAATTTAAACAACCAGCAAAGTTATGAAAAACTAATCTTTATGCAAACCCCTGTACCATCTGAAATCATCCATACTTTACACTATTCTTCCACAATGTATTTGTGTAGTAGACCTTTTGGTTCCCCATTTCTGAAACTTTGCTCAAGAGCAAAACTTCTGAAACAGAGGATCAGTCAAGAAATGCTAGGTAACACTAATACCATCTAACAACTGACAAGAATAGCTAGGTTAAATTAAAACTGTATTCACAGTACTGGCTGCTTTATCCATTTCTAAAAGCTAAATGATAAATTAATAAAAAAAACACTTACATTTCCTTTATTTTAATTGCTTTTATGAAGAAATGTAATCATTAGCATTCAAATTACCCAGCTAGGTTTAAATAAACAGCCATGTACTTTCCATTCAACTCACTTTGCTTTGTTACGATGAAATCCAAAATTTTTATTTGCCTGCAGCATGTCATATAAGGTCTGAATCTCTGCATAACCTGGCAGAAATATGAGGATGGCACCAGCTTCTGGAAACTGATGGATCAGAGAATTAAATGATTTTGTATTGTCGGTAGCTATATATTTAATGAAAAATTCTGAAAAAAATGTCTCTAATGACTTCTATTTTAGATAATCCTTATATGTATTAAATATCATGTAAACACTATATTAATATAAACTAGAGTTTATCAAGCATAAAATGTAAACTCCTATCCTGACACAAACACTATACTGATACAAGCACCATACTGATACAAACACTAGACTACAAACACTATCCTGATACAAACACTAGAGTAATACAAACACTATACTGATACAAACACTATCCTGATACAAACACTATACTGATACAAACACTAAACTGATACAAACACTATACTGATTCAAACACTATACTGATACAAATACTATACTAATACAAACACTAGACTACAAACAATATACTGATACAAACACTAGACTAATACAAACACTATCCTAATACAAACATTATACTGATACAAACACTATACTGATACAAAGACTATCCTGATAAAAACACTGTAATGATACAAACACTATACTGATACAAACACTAAACTGATACAAACACTATACTGATACAAACACCATACTGATACAAACACTATACTGATACAAACACTATCCTGATACAAACACTAGACTACAAACACTATCCTGATACAAACACTAGACTACAAACACTATCCTGATACAAACACTAGACTACAAACTATCCTGATACAAACACTATACTGATACAAACACTATACTGATACAAACTCTATACTGATACAAACACTATACTGATACAAACACTATACTAATACAAACACTAGACTACAAACAACATACTGATACGAACACTAGACTAATACAAACATTATCCTGATACAAACATTATACTGATACAAACACTATACTGATACAAACACTATTTTGATACAAACACTATACTGATACAAACACTATACTAATACAAACACTAGACTACAAACACTAGACTGATACAAACACTATCCTGATACAAACATTATACTGATACAAACACTATACTGATACAAACACTATCCTGATACAAACACTATAATGATACAAACACTATACTGATACAAACACTAAACTGATCCAAACACCATACTGATACAAACACTAAACTGATACAAACACTATACTGATACAAACACCATACTGATACAAACACTATCCTGATACAAACACTATACTGATACAAACACTATCCTGATACAAACACTAGACTACAAACACTATCCTGATACAAACACTAGACTACAAACACTATACTGATACAAACACTATACTGATACAAACAGCATACTGATACAAACACTATACTGATACAAACTCTATACTGATACAAACACCATACTAATATAAACACTATACTGATACAAACACTATCCTGATACAAACACTAGACTACAAACACTATCCTGATACAAACACTAGACTACAAACACTATCCTGATACAAACACTAGACTACAAACTATCCTGATACAAACACTATACTGATACAAACACTATACTGATACAAACACCATACTGATACAAACACTATACTGATACAAACTCTATACTGATACAAACACTATACAAACACTATCCTGATGCAAACACCATACTGATAAAAACACTATACTGATACAAACACTATACTGATACAAACACTATACTGATACAAACACTATACTGATACAAACACTATACTGATACAAACACTATACAAACACTATCCTGATGCAAACACCATACTGATACAAACACTATACTGATACAAACATCATACTGGTACAAACACTATACTGATACAAACACCTTACTGATACAAACACTATCCTGATGCAAACACCATACTGATACAAACACTATACTGATACAAACACTATACTGATACAAACTCTATACTGATACAAACACTATACTGATACAAACACTATACAAACACTATACTGATACAAACTCTATACTGATACAAACACTATACTGATACAAACACTATACTAATACAAACACTAGACTACAAACACTAGACTGATACAAACAGTAGACTAATACAAACACTATACTGATACAAACACTATACTGATACAAACACTATACAAACACTATCCTGATGCAAACACTATACTGATACAAACACTATACTGACATAAGCAAGAGTTTATCAAGACACTATCATTTATCATGTAACACTACAATGATACAAACTAGACTTTAACAAGACACATATGAATATTACAATGGTATAAATTAAAATTTACCAGAGACACGGGTTTGTAAAAAAATACTTTCAGAATTTTTTTTTAAAAAATGTATTCCTTATTCAATGCTTTAATGCATACATTAATTCATAAACATATAGAGTTAATTCAATTATTATTTTATTTTAGAATTAACACATTATTAAAATATAAATGATAACACTTTCTACAATTTTCTGAAATTGTTCAAAAAGGAATTACCTCTTCATCAGGATGTTTTTCCAATACAATCCATTCTAGCAACTCCACTACCAGATCATAGTTGATTTTTGTGTGGTCCATAAATGCCATGTTCTTCACTGTTAATTTACTGTATTCTACAAAAGTAATAACACATCATCTTATCTTTTGTACATAATCTACATTTTTCAGTGGCTTGGGTTTGACCCTCCCATACTTCACACAAAGGCTAGAAGGTTGACTAAGACCAGATTGCATATGGAAGGCTAAGACAGATTGGACAGGAAAGATAACTAGGGCCAGACTACCTAAGACCAGATTGGACAGGAAAGATAACTAGGGCCACCTTAGGTTGTGAAGGCTAATAAAGACCAGATTGGGTCAGAAAGGCTAACTAAGACCAGATTGGGTAGAGAAGACTACATAAGACCAGATTGGGCTGGGAAGGCTAGCAAAGACCAGATTGGGTCAGGAAGGCCAACTAAGACCAGATTGGGTCAGGAAGGCTAAGAACAGAGTGGGTAGAGAAGACTACCTAAGACCAGATTGGGCTGGGAAGGCTAGTAAAGACCAGATTGGGTCAGGAATACCAACTAAGACCAGATTGGGTCAGGAAGGCTAAGAACAGAGTTGGTAGAGAAGACTACCTAAGACCAGATTGGGCTGGGAAGGCTAGCAAAGACCAGATTGGGTCAGGAAGGCTAAGAACAGAGTGGGTAGAGAAGACTACCTAAGACCAGATTGGGCTGGGAAGGCTAGGAAAGACCAGATTGGGTCAGGAAGGCCAACTAAGACCAGATTGGGTCAGGAAGGCTAAGAACAGAGTGGGTAGAGAAGACTACCTAAGACCAGTAGTGATATGTGTACATGTACAATTAGCACACTATGTGTAATGTGTGCCAAATAAAGAGAAATCATTTACAATGTACTGGGTAATGAATGATTGTTTTCACATTGTAGACAAACTGGAAATCACAACCCATTAGGATAATGTAGACAAACATGGAATCTGTATTGGCAACCTATGAGCTGATATGAAGCTGTAATTCAACCAATGCATATGGCAAACCATGAGCTGATATGAAGCTGTAATGTGACCAATGCATATGGCAGCCTATGAGCTGACATGAAGCTGTAATGCGACCAATGCATATGGCAGCCTATGAGCTGACATGAAGCTGTAATGTGACCAATGCATATGGCAGCCTATGAGCTGACATGAAGCTGTAATGCGACCAATGGATATGGCAACCAATGAGCTAATATGAAGCTGTAATGCAACCAATGCATATGGCAACCCATGAGCTGACATGAAGCTGTAATGCGACCAATGAATATGTCTGTCCTAGAAAAAGAAAGCACTGCAAGCTTTTTAGTTAGCATTGTTGCTTATCAAATTTCTATTGCTGCCTGTAACTGTGATTTGATTTAGTAGATTTTTGGCAAGAATTTACTTGTATTAACTAAATGATAGCATACAATACTTTTATAGTTGTAAAATAAGCATATATCTCAATAAATATATTTTAATGAAATATTAGTAAAGATAAATCTATCCATTATGGTGCAGCTTGTTGGCAGTATGATATATATATTCCATTGAAGCATTTCATACTGTAAAACCCAAAGATTACAATAACCTTGCTGATTCAGGTTCAAAGCCTGCTATTTTTCTAATATTTAAACATTTATTTATTTTCCTTAAATTATTGTAGTCTGTTATCTTTGTAATTAAAACAAGTCCACATGAAAATCTAAAGGATAACAGCAAAACAACAATACATGCACCCACAATAATGTACTACAACATCATTTCACTGCACTTATTTGCATCTCTAGTGAAGATATTTTATCATTTTCATTGTGTATTAATACTCCTACATTTTGGTGCTTTTTTCCCAGAGAAATTAGGTAATTCAGGGGTTGACTATAGAGTAATGCATAGTACTATACAACCAAATTAGTTATAACCTGGCTAATATATGTTAATATGTATAGTTTTACTATAACAAGACTTGTAGACATCATAAACCATTACAAAAGAAAAGGTTTTAGTCCTCTAGTATGTAAGGTTAATTCTGGAAAGAGATTTGAGGCTGTGAATACCAGTAATAATAAAATGGTTAAAGCAAACTTCTTGCAAGAGTTTGACAAAATCATATGAGGTCAAAAATAATTTAAATATCAACACCAATTACATATACTTCACCCACCCCACCAGTAGTCACAATTCATATGCAGTGTTAGGAAAACAATGAAAAATTTACACACACACACACACACACACACACACATACATCCCAACCCCTTATATTCACAATTCATATAATGCATCAACCTATCTATGCATACAACATATTGTGAATTTACTATTTTTCACATGTTATCAATTTGTGTGGATTATGTACTGTATGGAAACCAGAAAGACAATGACTAATTAACCTTCTGTGGAAACAATTGCACCTTCTTTTCCAAAAATGCATTTTACCATGAATGAAAATTTCTTTTCTCCAAAACCACTGAAACAGACAACCTTTGAAAATTAGAGAATTCACAATTCACTGCAACTGTATACTTATAATCATTTTAAATGTTTAATCTTTTAAGGTTATTAATCACAAATGGGTCAAAAATAACTAAGAGTATGTTATCTAAACATAGAAAATCTATTGGTAAAGAACTATATTACTGACCTGAATATCGTTTGTAAAGTTGTTTCACAGATAGGCTCTGGTCTTGGGCTTTGTCACTTGGAGGCTTGGATTGGTCACTATTCACATCAAGCATTTCATCGTAGTCATCCTTAGGGTTAAAGCCCTTGTGAATTGAATTCATCTCTTTAAAAGGTCTGGCATATGGAGAGTTTTCATCCATCACAAATCTAAATAGGATATGAATATAAAGTCTGGTTGTTCTTGAAACGGCAATTTGAAGATTGTGTCTGGTTAAGTATGCACATAAGTATATCATGCTTTTTGAATTTCTGATTACTTGAAGAAATATTTCTATTATGACATAGTACTAATTTATTTCATCCTTAGTCACATTTTCAGTAATTTATTTAAGTCCAATATGGTCTCTACCTAACATAAACTTATTTAAAAAACACCTCAAATGTCATAGTGCTGTTAAGTTAAATAAAAGCAAAAAAATAAATTTTTCTTTTTTTCACATGTACAATTAAAATATTACATACATAAAAATCTACCACAGGTTATTGACTTTCAACATAAAATATTTTCTCTATCAACATGTCTTAGGACAAGAATTTGGGTGGTACCAGCAAGCATCCAATGAACAAGATTTAAAGAAAACTAAAGCAAAATATAAATACTGAATTTTGATGAAATCTTACTTACCCTGTAATCTCAATGATATCCTCTAAAAAGTACTGTTGAACAGGGAATGTTCTTCCTAAAAATATTACATGAAATAATGGATATTTTGTTTCTGTCAAAATCATCAAAAACCAACTGTGTGGAGTGTAAAAATATGATCCAGGATTAAAGTATCACTAAAATTTTAATAAAGCAAAAAACCAAGTAAAATAGTTGCATCAAGAAAAAAGAATGATTAACCACCAAAAATATGTTCACTGTAGAATGTGTTTCTCTCAGAATAATGTATAACAAACATAAAAAAGAAGAATGACAAAAGGTTATGTCTAATTAAACCATCAATGTCTTGATCTTAATTTCTTCAAATTAAAATATCCATATCTTAAATTTAATTACTCCTAATTAAAATATCAATTTTTGAACTTAATTACTTTTAATTAAAATATCTAAGTTTTAAACATAATTACTTCTAATTAAATATCCATGTCTTAAACTTACTTGCATTAAAATTATAATATCTTGTCTTGAATTTAATTACTTCCAATTAAAATATCCATGTCTTGAACTTAATTACTTCTAATTAAAATATCCCATGTTTTGAACTTAATTACTTTTGAAATAAACACATTCAAAAAATAAAAATCCATTGAACTAAGAAGGTAATTTCTATACAGCTTTCAAAGTAGTTTTAATGAAAGCTACTGTTTCTCATCTTGGATAGAAATTTCAAGAATCAACCTGTGAAACCTCCAAAAATCTACATGACAAGATAACTTAGAAGTATAAAGTCCCAATATCTCCATGAAAAGACAACTCTGTTGTTGTTGTTGTTGTTGTTGTTGTGGGGCTTAACGCCATTTTTCAGCACACAATAGGCTATACATGGCAACCAGTATTAATGGTGGAGGAAGAAACCAGGAAATCCCCGGAAAGAAACATCGACCCACAAGAAACTACTGGCAAGCTTTCTCACATATCCGTATTCATTGAATCTTAGATTCAAACCCATGCAGACAGATGTGAGATGGCAGTGATCGGTAACGGAAAGCATTTTAGACCACTCAACCACTTAATGCCCCAAAAGACAACTCTGATGTAAAAAGTATAAAAATCTGCAATAAAAGACATCTATAAAGTAAAACCTTCAGCTGGATTTATTTAACGCTGACTGATAACATGATCTGCAAAACTTCTATGACACACCCTTAATGGCTCAGAAGTTGGCATAATGTAGTATTGAGGTAGAGAAAACAGGAGAACCTGAAGAAAATGTTGAAAGGTGACCATTTTATTCACATGTTTTAGAACCTGAGGCAAACCCAGGAAATAAAACTACCAAGAAAGTGTATTGCCACTATGCTATCCAGATCCCATCAAATTTTACCAAAGCCATAAATAGAGGATCAGATAACATGTCTTCTGTGGGCTTTTGTGTATTACCTTATGTAGATTAAATTGCCTGAAAGTCTAATACAGAGCTAAAGTTATGGAATACATTACGTATGATGTCTTTTACATAAGAAAAGGTGTAGATTATATTGACTGGGATGGGCATTGCTGAACAAAAGGTATAGGTTATAATAACTGAGACGTCTATGCAGAACAAAAGATATAAATAATATTACTAGGTATGTCTATTACAAAAAATGTGTAATATACATTACCTGGAATGTCTAGTATGGAATGAGAGGTGTTGACTACATTACCTGGGATGTCTATTATGCAATGAGAGCTGTTGACTACATTACCTGGTATGTCTATTATGGAATGAGAGCTGTTGACTACATTACCTGAAATGTCTATTATGGAATGAGAGCTGTTGACTACATTACCTGGGATGTCTATTATGGAATGAGACCTGTTGACTACATTACCTGAAATGTCTATTATGGAATGAGAGCTGTTGACTACATTACCTGGGATGTCTATTATGGAATGAGAGGTGTTGACTACATTACCTGGGATGTCTATTATGGAATGAGAGCTGCTGACTACATTACCTGGGATGTCTATTATGGAATGAGAGCTGTTGACTACATTACCTGGAATGTCTATTATGGAATGAGAGCTGTTGACTACATTACCTGGAATGTCTATTATGGAATGAGAGCTGTTGACTACATTAACTGGGATGTCTATTATGGAATGAAAGGAGCTGATTACATTACCTGGGATGTCTATTATGGAATGAGAGCTGTTGACTACATTACCTGGAATGTCTATTATAGAATGAAAGCTATTGACTACATTACCTGTGATGTCTATTATGGAATGAGAGGTGTTGACTACATTACCTGGGATGTCTATTATGGAATGAGAGCTGTTGACTGTATTACCTGGAATGTCTATTATGGAATGAGAGCTGTTGACTACATTACCGGGGATGTCTATTATGGAATGAAAGGAGCTGATTACATTACCTGGGATGTCTATTATGGAATGAGAGCTGTTGACTACATTACCTGGAATGTCTATTATGGAATGAAAGCTATTGACTACATTACCTGGGATGTCTATTATGGAATGAGAGCTGTTGACTACATTACCTGGAATGTCTATTATGGAATGAGAGCTGTTGACTACATTACCTGGAATGTCTATTATGGAATGAAAGCTATTGACTACATTACCTGGGATGTCTATTATGGAATGAGAGCTGTTGACTACATTACCTGGAATGTCTATTATGGAATGAAAGCTATTGACTACATTTCCTGGGATGTCTATTATGGAATGAAAGCTGTTGACTACATTACCTGGAATGTCTATTATGGAATGAGAGCTGTTGACTACATTACCTGGAATGTCTATTATGGAATGAGAGCTGTTGACTACATTACCTGGGATGTCTATTATGGAATGAGAGCTGTTGACTACATTACCTGGGATGTCTATTATGGAATGAGAGCTGTTGACTACATCACCTGAAATGTCTATTATGGAATGAGAGCTGTTGACTACATTACCTGGAATGTCTATTATGGAATGAGAGCTGTTGACTACATTACCTGGAATGTCTATTATGGAATGAGAGCTGTTGACTACATTACCTGGAATGTCTATTATGGAATGAGAGCTGTTGACTACATTACCTGGAATGTCTATTATGGAATGAGAGCTGTTGACTACATTACCTGGGATGTCTATTATGGAATGAAAGGAGCTGATTACATTACCTGGGATGTCTATTATGGAACAGCCACTGAAGTAATTTGAGAAGAGATCAGAATTCATAGTGGCACTCATCATAACAATTTTCAGGTCAGGACGTTTTGGTAGCATATCTCGTAGATACATCAACAAGAAATCACTATAAAAAAAACAACTCGCTTACAATAATTATGAACTGACAGAAAACATTAACTCAATATAGATAAAAATGTTTTGTTTTTAAACATTTACCATGGAAACAGAAAGAATACAAATGTAAAAACATTAAAAATGAACGAAGAAAACAAGCAAACAATTCAGCCAAATGTTCATTTTCCTTTAATAGCTTAATTAAAAAAAATTAGAGGCATTTTACAAAAATGACAAGGGTTCAAATTGTATTGAAGTCCTAGGTATGGTTCTTACTATGATTAGATCATGAATAATTTGTACATCAAGTTACTGTATCTTCTACCAAAGGTGATCTATTCTAGCATTTGAATATGTTATAATGCCATGTACATGATGAATATGAAAAGATAACTCCAAAGATGGCATACATTATTAAATGATGATGATGATGATGATGATCATCATCATCATCATCATCGTCATCATCATCATGGTAATGATAATGAAGAATAAGCAGCTAAATAAAAACTGTGATTATAATCGTACATACTTCTGAAACGCTGAACTTAAATGGCTATGACATGAATTCATTAAAAATTAAATAAATGAACTCAGAATTTATTTTAAAAAATACTGGTAATATCTGCATCAAAATATTAGTACTGCCTTTTCAATTCCTATTAAAAATTTCTGATAATTTTCAATTGATTAAGTTGAATTATGAAAAAACTGTGTCTTTCACCAAAAAAGTATATTCACCTTTCCTCTGATCTCTCATGAACCTCGTCCAGAATGATATGTGTGATTCCCTGTAGTGTTGGATCTCCCTCTAGTCTCCTCAACACAATACCTGTGGTACAGAACAGCAGTCTGGTTAAGGAGGACTGGAACAAAGATAATAATAATAATAATAATAATAATAATAATAATAATAATAATAATAATAATAATAATAATAATAATAATAATAATAAATGGCCATGGAAATACGAAAACTACAAAACACTGTTTAAAAAAATGCTGTATCAAAAACAGTAGCTGCTGTATTTTCAGTTGTAAGCTAAATATAAAAATATGTACAAGATAAATTTAAAAACAGTAGCAAAAAGGCTGCAAACAGATATTCTCCTATAAAACTTCTACCATTATCATTTTTAGAGTAGTATCATTATGAACATTTTGGATTTTTGTTACTTATAAAGGTCAAAGCCTTCTGTACCCCATTACTGAACCTTAAATGTAATTTACACTAATGAATCCACAATTACTGGACCTTAAATGTAATTTACACTAATGAATCCACAATTATTGAACCTTAAATGTAATTTGCACTTATGAATCCACAATTACTGAACCTTAAATGTAATTTACACTAATGAATCCATAATTACTGAACCTTAAATGTAATTTACAATAATGAATCCACAATTAGCCTATTGCTAATATAACCCATTGTAAGCCTCAATGCAGTCAATGCATAGTGGCAAGAAGAATGTCCCAGTCATTAAGGCAACCAATGCATAGAGTCAATATGACATGTTCCAGTCATCATGGGTGCCAATGCATAGTGGCAAGAAGACATGTTCTGATCATTAAAGCAGACAATGAATAGTGGCAAAAGGACATGTTCCAGTCATTAAAGCAGACAATGAATAGTGGCAAAAGGACATGTTCCAGTCATTAAAGCAGACAATGAATAGTGGCAAAAGGACATGTTCCAGTCATTAAAGCAGACAATGAATAGTGGCAAAAGGACATGTTCCAGTCATTAAAACAGACAATGCATAGAGGCAAAAGGACATGTTCCAGTCATCAAGGAAGCCATTGCATAGTGGCAAGACATGTTCCGGTCATTAAAGCAAACAATGAATAGTGGCAAGAAGACATGTTCCAGTCATTAAAGCAGACAATGAATAGTGGCAAAAGGACATGTTCCGGTCATTAAAGCAAACAATGAATAGTGGCAAGAAGACATGTTCCAGTCATTAAAGCAGACCATGAATAGTAGCAAGAGGATATGTTCCAGTCATTAAAACAGACCATGAATAGTGGCAAAAGGACATGTTCCAGTCATCAAGGAAGCCATTGCATAGTGGCAAGAGGACATGTTCCAGTCATTAAAGCAGACAATGAATAGTGGCAAAAGGACATGTTCCGGTCATTAAAGCAAACAATGAATAGTGGCAAGAAGACATGTTCCAGTCATTAAAGCAGACCATGAATAGTAGCAAGAGGACATGTTCCAGTCATTAAAACAGACCATGAATAGTGGCAAGAAGACATGTTCCAGTCATTAAAGCAGACAATGAATAGTGGCAAAAGGACATGTTCCAGTCATCAAGGAAGCCATTGCATAGTGGCAAGAGGACATGTTCCAGTCATTAAAGCAGACAATGAATAGTGGCAAAAGGACATGTTCCAGTCATCAAGGAAGCCATTACATAGTGGCAAGAGGACATGTTCCAGTCATTAAAGCAGACAATGAATAGTGGCAAAAAGACATGTTCCGGTCATTAAAGCAAACAATGAATAGTGGCAAGAGGACATGTTCCAGTCATCAAGGCAAAGGCGGACTGGAACTGTATGTGAAGCTCATGATGATAGATGTGTGTAATTTTCACCTGGACCAGTGAACTCTCTTCTCTTCCAGCAAAATAATAAACAAGGCAGTTGTGGTGGCAATAATGATGGCATCAACATATTTGATGGTGTGTTTATTAGCTCTCTCACCTGTCCATTTACACTGTTTATCCAAGATAGATGCCCACACATTTTCTAACCCTTGAAGGCAGATGTGACATTTATGACTCAAACTGCACTCCATATATTTTTGAAAGTTAGTATGGTTATCCTCCACCAGTATAAAACACTTGTACTCCACACATTTGAGACAGGTAATGTGGTTATCTTCCACCAGTATAAAACACTTGTACTCCACACATTTGAGACAGGTAGTATGGTTATCCTCCACCAGTATAAAATACCTGCACTCCATACACTTAGTCCTGCACACAGTGTTGACATTATGTTGTTACAAATCTTGGCTTGTTCAAAGTAACAAAGAAAAGAGTTAAGCCAACAAACTTTGTAAATTTTAACAAAAATAATTTATTTTCCTATAAAACACAGTAAAATTATGAAAAAGAATTTAGTTTGTGAATATAATCTAAAAATGAATCCCAGAATTGAAATACACAAATCCTATCAATAAAATGTCCTAAATAAATCCAAGTTAGAATCCTGGCGAAGTTTAAAAATGGTGGACAATGATGTCAGACGAATGAATGAAGTACTGCTTTCAAATTCTCAATTTTGAATTTTGTGAATCACAAAAGAACTTTCAAAAAATCCATGTTGAATTTTATGAATTACAAAAGAATATTCCTGCTTTAGCACTCTGAATAATTTCCGCTGGATGTCTATTTTCAAGGCATTGCTGACAAAGCACTTATTTTTCAGAGAATATAAATTATTGTTAAATAACAAATAACTCCAAATTGGACAGAAAATACTTATGATCCAATGAAGGTACTTTTATGACTGAATTATACAAACATAAAACTGGGGCCCAGAGTGGCCGAGTGGTCTAAATCGATGACAGTTACGGATCACTGCCATCTCACCTCTGTCTGTGCGAGTTCCGAGTCCAGACTAGGCTAAGGTGGGTAAGTGAGAAAGCCTGCCAGTAGCTTCTCGTGGGTCAGTGGTTCTTCCCTGGGTTTTCCAGGGTTCTTCCTCCACCATTAATACTGGCCACCATGTATAGCCTTTCTTGTGCTGAAAAATGGCATTAAACCCTACAACAACAACAAGCATAAAACCCCACTAAAACATCATTTTGACACTTATGATAGGTTGTATGATTACTATACACAAGGCACATGACACATGCACCTGGAAAGCCTTATTTAAGATCCACTAATAAAATAAAAAAAATGAAGACACAAGGCAAATCACGCGAGTAATGTATGTATGACCTTGATACTGACCAATCATTTAAACTTCATGTAATCAAAAATCTGAATGAGGTCAGCTCAAATTAATGCTAATGAAATATTTGTCATTTCTGTACTAACAGAATGCACATAAAAAATAACGAATCCCCTGAAAATGATCATAACAATAAAATGTAATGAAAGAAAATTAAAATAAAAAAGAATTTAGAAACATACAAGCAATTAAATTACATATTTGTAACAATGTAATTACAGGGAATGAAATATATGCATGTGAAAATAGCATCACATGATCTTACTGTATAAGAGGATGCTAATGCCAAACAGAAATGTTTGGAATATTTTGATGAACTACTTTATGAAATAGAACACTAGCCAATTACTTGTCAAAATTCAAATACTATGCTGAATATAGAGACTATAAATTAATTAACATTACACCATAAGCAGGTGTATGTGTTTGTGTGTGTGTGTGTGTGTGTGTGTGTGTGTGTGTGTGTGTGTGTGTGTGTGTGTGTGTGTGTGTGTGTGTGTGTTGGAATTTTCATGTAGCTTCAACAACTTTTCAGTCATACTGCTACAATACCTGCAATGGGACAGTTTACAGTGATGTCTAGCACTGGGCAGACATGTAGCATGATGTCCCACCCAGTTACATTATCCTGACATCAGTCCTAACACAAACCTTTTAAAGCTGAGTGCCAAGCAAGGCAGGTGCTAGTACCATTTTTAAAAGTTTCTAGTACAACTCGGCTGGTGTTCAAATCTGTGACCTACCACAACTCTAACCACTAGGCCACCTGAGCGGTTAGCAGGTAGTTAAAATGGCACTGACATGTATATAAAAAATGAAAGTAGACCAGCCAAGTGTGAAAAAGTGAGAAGTAGACTGATATATGGCTTAAGCATATTTCCATGTGTAAGAAATCTCTTTAGCTCAAAATAAGGACTAGACTTACAAGGTAGCTGATGTACTACAAAGTATTATGATTGAGAAACATATTTCAAGAAGGTACTAAAATGATTAATTACATAGAAAACAAAAGCATAAGTGTATTTACTTGCACTTTTTCTAGTCGAATCTGGTATCCAACAATTCTGCCCAATTTATCTGCCCTCTCCTCTGCAACCCTCTCAGCAACAGCCATGGCAGATATACGACGAGGCTGGGTACACATTATATTACAGATGTTCAGGTCACGGGACTTCAGATAGGAGTCCAAAATGAATTGCGGGACCTGAGTGGTTTTGCCACATCTGAAAATACCAAACATATATTTTAACTGGCCACATTGCCCTATAGTTTGACAAACACTTGTAAAAATCAAATTCGATAGCTTCATTATAAGCGAAAGGAAAATTCTGACACAAAACTGTATCACAAACTATCAAGATTCACAATATTATGACTTATTCTTTTTTATTTTTTACTCAAATGACAGGAAAGCCCTGAAAATTTCTGTAAGGCATAAAAATCCATGGATGGAAACAAATTGCTAAGGTCATTCGGTGTCTGTATACAAAAGCAACAACAAAATAATGTTATGACTAATTTTGAATGAAGCATTATAAAACAATATCACACAAAAAGTTTGGAAAATTACCCTGTCATTCCACTAACAACCAGAACCTGATGTTTTTCAATCAATTCCAGTATCTCATTTTGCTTCTCCCAGGCTGGTAACTTCTGACGTTCTGACATCATGGATTTGTAAGCAGGGAAGCTCTGGCAGGTAGAAACAAACTGATTTAAAACATTATGATTAAAACATTCATTAGCAATTTTTTAAATAGTAATTATTAAATCACCAAGTAAAACTCCATTATTATAATTATAGGTCAGAAAACTAAGGAAGACAACAACCATGAAAGTTCTACAATTAACTGTTACACCCTTGTGAAACAAGAATAAATTCAAGTCAAAATTCTTTTTGGAGAATATGGCTGAAATATTTAAAGAAAGTTTAACCTACTGCCTGTGAATAAGATATAGATGATTTTCACATCAAATGTGTGGGAACTAGGTATAAAAGACAAAGTTGATTATACTTGGTTATACTGCACAGTTCACAACAATACCTATCAGGTTGATTTTCTAATAATTCACACCAGTAGTTATTTAAAGAACTTTATCTTTGAAAAGCATGTATATTAACTGAACCATTGATGAGTAATGTTTATAATTTTAAAGAAATGTCATTAAAAGTTTGTAAGCCACTGCAGAGTTTCCTAATTATGTCAGATGATACATAAGCACATCCAAACAGTGCCTTATTAATTTTGTCATCATGTGATATATGTAGCAGTATAAAACAATATTGTGATAATCCTATGGATGTTTTATTGAAGTTGTCAAATAAATTTAACAATATCATGTCTTACAAACTGAATCCTATTACAATGAGGTAAACAATGTTAAGTAAACAAAACAATTGCAATTTGAGTGAGGTACTGAATGAATACTGTGAACAGCTTACTTATCAATAGCTCTAAGTATAATGAGCTGATTGGTTTAGGAATATTGTGAATAGCTTACTCAACAAAATTTCTAAGTTGAATATGTTGACCAGTGTAGGGATATTGTGAACAGCTTAATTATCAATAGCTATAGGGTTAAGGTGCTGACTGGTTTAAGGATATTGTGAACAGCTTAATTATCAATAGCTATAGGGTTAAGGTGCTGACTGGTTTAAGGATATTGTGAACAGCTTAGTTATCAATAGCTATAGGGTTAAGGTGCTGACTGGTTTAAGGATATTGTGAACAGCTTAATTATCAATAGCTATAGGGTTAAGGTGCTGACTGGTTTAAGGATATTGTGAACAGCTTAGTTATCAATAGCTATAGGGTTAAGGTGCTGACTGGTTTAAGGATATTGTGAACAGCTTAATTATCAATAGCTATAGGGTTAAGGTGCTGACTGGTTTAAGGATATTGTGAACAGCTTAATTATCAATAGCTATAGGGTTAAGGTGCTGACTGGTTTAAGGATATTGTGAAAGAGCTTACTTATCAAGTGCTTTAAGCCTAGTGTGCTGACTGGTTTAAGGATATTGTGAAAGAGCTTACTTATCAAGTGCTCTAAGCCTAATTTACTGATCGGTGCATGGAAGAATAATGAGCATCACTCAGTTACAGTATATCATTGATGCCTTTAGAAATTTGATATGCATTGCAGCAAAAGGTCACTTTGAGTAAGTTTATCCGATTTTGGTTGGATACAGGATGAAAGAAACAGAAGTTCTTGTCTATCCATGCAGAACATCTTAACAAGTTTCATGAAGATATCACATCTTGTACCGGTGATGTGATGCACTGAAAGACATCCATGACCTAAGTTACTTTGCCATACTGTACCTACACTCGCTGGTTTAGGATAATGTCAGAATTATGGAATCCAGTAAAATCATGACAGCCTAAACACATATAGGGCCTAACAAATTAGTTAAAGCAAGTCTTAGCTCATGTCGATAAGATTTAATATAATAATAAACATTCTGTTACTTCTTAAAAATGAGTTCAAGCAATCTTGGGTTTTCAAGACAATGAGATTCTACTGTGTTTAGTTCATGATGTTAAAAGAGTTAATTGCTGAGGTTGCTGATGTGAATGTCAGGCGTTCTTGAAGGTTGGTTAGAACCTTGTGATTGTCAGGGGTGTTGTATATGTTACTCAAGGTGTGTCTGACCCTTGCAACTGTCAGGGGTGTTGCATAAGCTACTTGAAAGTGTATGGAACCCCTGCAATTGTCAAGGGTTTTGCAAACACTACTTGAATGTCTTTTCATCCTTACAATCATCAGGAGTGTCATGTAAACTACTTGAAAGTGGGTTAGACCCTTATAAGCTACCTGTATGTGTATCTCATGCTTGCATGTCTGTAGTTTTGTACTATTAAGGCAGAACCATTTTCATAATTAATAGAAATGAAATTAAACCGTTTTCAAAATTACTGAAAATGAAATTAAAGCCAATGTTTAGGGGGTTGTTTAAACAAACCAGTCTTTTCCTGAACTCCTCTTTCAGCTTTCTGTTCTGCTTGAGACGTTCTGATGGATTGACCTTCTTCACACAATCTTCTTTGCTGCTTGATCTTTGAACTTTGACCACTGGCTCAATACTCTCTTCCTCTTCATGTTGCTGCTTTATTTCAGGTTTATTCTCCACCATATTAGTCATTGCTTTTACGGCTTTCCTTTCCTCCTCTACTGACAGGTTTTCAACCTCTTTTGTAACAAATTTTACATCTCGATTACATTTTTCTTCATCTAATATGGGCTTCTTTGCCATCCAAAGTTTTTCTTCCGACCTTGGCCAAGTGAAAGGATGAGGTGGCAGCTTAATAACATCACAAAGTACAGATTCATCCTCTAAAAGACTTACGAGAGTGAAGACCACTGGATTGCCTGATTCTGACAAGGGCCTTGCCTCCTCAAGGAGTCTTTTTGTAATGTTAAGACAGATTTGATGTTGGAAATAAAAGTCATCTGTGGATAGTGCTACAATTGGCATTTCTTTTGGGTATTTATTTCCAACTGGAAATCGGATTTCAAGCTCATACTTTCTTACTTCTTCTCCATTACTTGTATCATCTTTTGTCATAAACAAATCATCTTTGGCTGATAAGGAATGTTTAAACTTACACCGTGCTCCAAACTTACATGATCCTTGTAGAAAGAACTTACATTGAGTTTTGTCATTGAGTGGGTTATACTTTCCAAAATTTGTATTGCTGCTAGCCATGACCTTTTTGGAGGAGCCTTTCACCATTCTGTCAAGATGAGGAAGGCTAAGAGTCAAAATCCAAACCCTGTTAGGTATTCTTTCAACAAATCTGTCCTCATAGATTGACTGCAATGCTGTCATTTCATCTTTCCTTTCTTCATATATCTCCTGGAAATTATCTTCCTCTACACCAAGCTTTTCATCATGACATACATTATCATCATTTCTGGGTTGAAGATGAAAAGACTGGCAAATTAAGTATTCTAGTGCCTGTCCAATATCTCCATCAAATAACTGAAGTGCTTCTGTACACCTGCCCCGTTCAAATCCATACCTGCAAAATTAAACAGAATTTTGGTTTAAAAAATTCTAAAATTTTGAAATTACTCTTAGCTTGCTGATTAGCATTAACAGATGAATACTGGAATGTCTGAAAAACTCTGACATCAAATAAATTTATATGTCATGAAATATTTACTTCATCTGGTTGACTGTCATGAAGAATTTACTTCATCTGGTTGACTGTCATGAAGGATTTATTTCATCTCATTGACTGTCATGAAGGATTTACTTCATTTCATTGCCTGTCATGAAGAATTTACTTCATCTCATTGCCTGTCATGAAGGATTAACTTCATCTCATTGCCTGTCATGAAGGATTAACTTCATCTCATTGCCTGTCATGAAGGATTTACTTCATCTCATTGCCTGTCATGAAGGATTAACTTCATCTCATTGCCTGTCATGAAGGATTAACTTCATCTCATTGCCTGTCATGAAGGATTTACTTCATCTCATTGCCTGTCATGAAGGATTAACTTCATCTCATTGCCTGTCATGAAGGATTTACTTCATCTCATTGCCTGTCATGAAGGATTAACTTTATCTCATTGCCTGTCATGAAGGATTAACTTCATCTCATTGCCTGTCATGAAGGATTTACTTCATCTCATTGCCTGTCATGAAGGATTTACTTCATCTCATTGCCTGTCATGAAGGATTAACTTCATCTCATTGCCTATCATGAAGGATTAACTTCATCTCATTGCCTGTCATGAAGGATTTACTTCATCTCATTGACTGTCATGAAGGATTTACTTCATCTCATTGACTGTCATAAAGGACTAACTTTATTTAATTGACTGTCATGAAGGATTTACTTCATCTCATTGCCTGTCATGAAGGATTTACTTCATCTCATTGCCTGTCATGAAGGATTTACTTCATCTCATTGCCTGTCATGAAGGATTTACTTCATTTCATTGACTGTCATGAAGGATTAACTTCATCTCATTGCCTGTCATGAAGGATTTACTTCATCTCATTGCCTGTCATGAAGGATTTACTTCATCTGGTTGACTGTCATGAAGGATTTACTTCATCTGGTTGACTGTCATGAAGGATTTACTTCATTTCATTGACTGTGATGAAGGATTTACTTCATTTCATTGACTGTCATGAAGGATTAACTTCATCTCATTGCCTGTCATGAAGGATTTACTTCATCTCATTGCCTGTCATGAAGGATTTACTTCATCTCATTGCCTGTCATGAAGGATTTACTTCATCTCATTGCCTGTCATGAAGGATTTACTTCATCTCATTGCCTGTCATGAAGGATTTACTTCATCTCATTGCCTGTCATGAAGGATTAACTTCATCTCATTGCCTGTCATGAAGGATTTACTTCATCTCATTGCCTGTCATGAAGGATTTACTTCGTCTGGTTGACTGTCATGAAGGATTTACTTCATCTCATTGCCTGTCATGAAGGATTTACTTCATCTCATTGCCTGTCATGAAGGATTTACTTCATCTCATTGCCTGTCATGAAGGATTAACTTCATCTCATTGCCTGTCATGAAGGATTTACTTCATCTCATTGACTGTCATGAAGGATTTACTTCATTTCATTGACTGTCATGAAGGATTTACTTCATTTCATTGCCCGTCATGAAGGATTTACTTCATCTCATTGACTGTCATGAAGGATTTACTTCATTTCATTGCCTGTCATGAAGGATTTACTTCATCTGGTTGACTGTCATGAAGGATTTACTTCGTCTGGTTGACTGTCATGAAGGATTTACTTAGAATTATGATAATTATTATCTGATAACGATGTGTTCTACATGAAGGTTGTTTGATTACTTGATTGGTTTTAATATGATCCATGGATCTAATTGCACTGAAATGCATTCTTTACATGAAGATTTTCTCTATGAAAACATAGCTTTTCCATTGATTAATAAAATAGTTTGTGCTCTCAACCAACTGAAATCTATTCAATCTTTGGCATAGATGAGGAAAATGCAAACAAATACCACACACAATACAAGGTAGTTTGTGCTAAACAGGTTACTTTTTACCTCATTAATTAACATGTGTTTGCAAATTTTGAACTATTGTGCTAATAACACATTTTTTAAGGTTTCAAATTGATAAAGGAAAAGATGTTTGTAAATTTTAATTATTTATTTTGTGGTGTTTAGAAATACAATGAACTAAAATATCATAACCGCTTGATATTGGTGGGGTCAAATAGACTTGTTATCAAAGTAACACCTGGATAGTTTGTTGACAGCTACAATGCTAATGCAATCAGTATCTTGTTCTGCTGTGTCATGGTCCTGGTTAATAAAGACTTCCTCAATATTCAGCATCCTGGCTGGCATCCAATATTGATTCTCATACCTCACATCTAATTCTTCATACTCATCTTCGCTGAATAACAAAGAAATAATTTGAGATAGTAATCACTATGACATTGTAAGACTAAGCAAAGTCACATAGTAATATTACCAATGTGGGATATTTTAAAAATATGTGACATGGTAATCACTGTGACATATTCTAAAACTAAGCCAAGTTAAAAAGATATATTAAAGATAGTGTAAACTGTTTATGAATATGTGACAGATAAGAAGTATTATTGATGAACAACATCTCCGCACAATAGTGATTACAGTGCCAAAAAAAGGTAAAGAAAAAGTATAAATCAACTGCACATAAATTTAGGAAGATAAACCCTTCTAAATAAACATAAAAATGAGGTATAATATGATAAAATAAACATAAAAATGAGGTATAATATGATAAAATTAACATAAAAATGAGGTATAAAACATACAGATGCTACTATCCTGCAAATGGCAATCTTGGAGGCCGCTGCTGTAATTTACAACCTGAAAATCTGCTCAATAACTAGAACTCAAAATGCTGCTGCTCAGTGACAACAAAGGATTTCAAACATATGTCTGTTCTTGATTAAATTGTCTGCCCTTGATTCATAACATATATGCTTTGATGAAAGTAGTCAACTCCTAAACCAGAATTTCAAATTACAAATTTCAAAATAATTCACATGACGGGACAAGGACTTCTGTTATCTTAGGATAATTAAATACTACATTCATGCAAATGGAGTAACAACTAGCAGCACCTGTTTATAACCCAATACCACTTACAAACATTTTCAAAACATGTAGGAATGAATGCATTTTCTTTTATGTTAAGGACCACAATTATTTCAGGATTAGTGACATCAATGCAAACAAAGCAGCAATTTGAATGTGTACAAGGTCAGCAGCATCTATACTTAAATTATATTCATGAGTTTTTGTCCCCATCTGTCATGGAAATAAACTGTCTCATATCCCCTCAATACTGATCATATACATGTATTATTAATATTAGTTTTAAAAAATGCAATATTTTACACAGAGATATTATTTTGTGATAATGTTCATGAAGCAATTGGATGAGAGATCTACTTGGGGACTGGGGGAGTAATTTTTCTTGCTTCTAAGGAGATTATGAAGAATTGTGTCAACTGTTACCTTCCAACACAAAAATTATTCCACTGACAGCATGCATAAACAACATTTCTCATCTCTACTGACAGCATCGAGGACATTTCTTATCTATACTTACAGCATCAACAACACTTCTCATCTCAAGTGACAGCATCATGGATGTTTATTATCTATACTTACAGCATCAACAACACCTCTCACAGCATCAAGGACATTTCTTATCTATTCTTACAGCATCAACAACACCTCTCATCTCTGTTGACAGCATCAAGGACATTTCTTATTTATACAGCCAGAATCAACAACATTTCTTATCCACAGTACCCAATTATCTGCTTTTAGTATGAATCCAGCAAGATTTACATGTCATATACCATTAAGAATTAAAAACTCTTATGGTGTTCAGTTAAATCTTGACAAATCGGAAAAAAAGTCTAGGGTTATTTTTTAGCTGAAATAGTATCAATTAAAACATGAAAAATAACACTATACACATACTACAAGCACTTGAGTGGTTATGAGAGTAATGACTTGTAAATGAGATCTCTGATTCCAATTTAAATGAAATAAAAATTCAAAACATTAAATAAAATCACAATTACTTTTGAGGAAAATAAATTAGATCAAATTTTTGACAATAAACTTAATTCTGATTTACATGACCAAGAGCCAATTCAGTAAAAAAATGTTTGGGGGACATATTTATTTAAGGGCATCAAAACATCTCTAGAAACATTTAACACATCTGTACAATGTTCCCAATGAAAACTGACACTTATTTCTTGCATTCCTATGCATGTATGACCATGTTTTCCAGTGAAAATTGACACTTATTTCTTGCATTCCTATGCATATATGACCATGTTTTCCAGTGGAAATTTACACATATTTCTTGAAATTCCTATGCATGTATGACCATGTTTTCCAGTGGAAATTGACACTTATTTCTTGCATTCCTATGCATGTATGACCATGTTTTCCACTGGAAATTTACACTTATTTCTTGCATTCCTATGCATGTATGACCATATTTTCCAGTGGAAATTGACACTTATTTCTTGCATTCCTATGCATGTATGACCATATTTTCCAGTGGAAATTGACACTTATTTCTTGCAGTCCTATGCATGTATGACCATGTTTTCCAGTGGAAATTTACACTTATTTCTTGCATTCCTATGCATGTATGACCATATTTTCCAGTGGAAATTTACACATATATCTTGCATTCCTATGCATATATGACCATGTTTTCCAGTGGAAATTTACACATATTTCTTGCATTAATATGCATGTATGACCATATTTTCCAGTGGAAATTGATACTTATTTCTTGCATTCCTATGCATGTATGACCATGTTTTCCACTGGAAATTGACACTTATTTCTTGCATTCCTATGCATGTATGACCATATTTTCCAGTGGAAATTGACACTTATTTCTTGCAGTCCTATGCATGTATGACCATGTTTTCCAGTGGAAATTGACACTTATTTCTTGCATTCCTATGCATGTATGACCATATTTTCCATTTGAAATTGATACTTATTTCTTGCATTCCTATGCATGTATGACCATGTTTTCCACTGGAAATTTACACTTATTTCTTGCATTCCTATGCATGTATGACCATGTTTTCCACTGGAAATTGACACTTATTTCTTGCATTCCTATGCATGTATGACCATATTTTCCACTGGAAATTTACACTTATTTCTTGCATTCCTATGCATGTATGACCATATTTTCCACTGGAAATTTACACTTATTTCTTGCATTCCTATGCATGTATGACCATATTTTCCACTGGAAATTTACACTTATTTCTTGCATTCCTATGCATGTATGACCATGTTTTCCAGTGGAAATTTACACATATTTCTTGCATTCTTTTGTGTAAATGATCATGTTTTCCAGTGGAAATTGACACTTATTACTTGCATTCCCATGTGTGTATGTTTGTTTTCCATTGTAAAGCACCAATGGAGAATATTTCTATCTTCCATCATTTGTCTTGTATTCCATCACATGACCATCAACGGCAGCCATGGTTGTCACAAAGTGACAATAAAACTCCTTAACTTTAATCATCTTGTGCATTCTTTTAATACAATCAAGATAAACATCAACTGCAGCAAATTAACATTGACCTAGCTATAAGTACAGATTTTAAATTCCATTTCAAGATGCAGCTCTTTCAAATTCAACTTCTTATTATTTACAAAAGGAAAATCAGATCTAGATGAAAGTAGAATTAAGAACTCTTTCACTGTTTGCTGTCTGTCTCATTTAATCATTGGTATAAAAGGGGACATAGTGTTTACCTGTTTACAATTATATCTTATTATTATGTCTTTAGTACACAGCACAATGTGTATTTTATTACACAAAATGCTGATATTTATGAATCTTTTAAAGTTTACTCTAAATATTTCTGTGTAAATATGACTTTTTATGTTATTTTAAGATGAGAAAACTTTGTCATTTTAAAGCTACATCAATATTCACAGTATAATAGTATGACTTCAACCCTAAATGTGAGTAAAAAATAAACCTATACTATGCATCAGATTTGGACAGGAACCTTGTACCCCTGAGATCAGAATTTTGCATCAGACACTGCAAAATATTCAGACTTATGCAAAATATTTATGGGGAATTCCTAACCTATGTCATTGCATCAATGCAAAATGAATGATTCATTAATTTCCCTATATGCTGATAAGTGCAAATTACTAACCTGGTTATCTCAACTTCTTCCCCATGTAGATCTCTGAGCATGTCCTTCACCATCTCTTGATTTTCTGTACTCATATGCAGATGCTGCATTGGAACTCGCACTGGACTGCCTCTTCTCTTGGTTTGTCTATGCATTGGAGATTGCACTGGGCATCCTCCTCTCTTGGCTTGTCTGTAAAAAATTTTATAGAGATTCTGATGGCAAGTGAAAAGTTGTTGTTTAAGGTTTACTGCCAATTTCATCAAATAACAGCATATATGGCTAATGTAACTGGTTGGGGAAGATCCTCGAAAATTCCCAGAAAAAAACCCAGACCGATGGGAATCTACTGGCAGCTTTCTCATATATCCAAATTGGCTATGCCTGAGACTCAAGCCCATGCTGACAGATGGAAGTGATTGGTAAAGGTGAGTACTTTAGACCACATGGTTATCCTGGACTATTGAAGTGAAATGTAAACTTAAAAATAAATGAATAAATCATGATCATGTGATGATATTGAAATACCTGGACCTAATTTCAATTTTCTTTTCCAATCATGAAAAAGGTGGTAGAAATACCCAAATATGTGTTCACTTTTTGTAAAATAATAAAATAAAAGACAAACAGTTATACATACAATTATATTGTTATACAGGATATACAATTTATCAATTTTCAACAAAAAATATAATTTTTTTACAGTACATAGGTATTAAGGCCATTAGGATACAAAATATTTAACTTATTAATCCAGTAAGCTTCTTTTATGAATCAATTCATGTCACCATGTTCAGTATCTAGTGGCATGAAAGAAAACTAGTAGACAGTTATTATTGGTATTAAAGAGTGTTGAAATATTAGAAGAAAATTGAGGATCTCTATAACATTTTATATGAATGCCATAATTACTCATTCTCTTATTATTCATTCTCTTTTATGATCTGGAACCATTCAACTAAAGAACTAAAAAAATTCATTGACCACTTAAATCATTTTCACCCGATGATTAAATTTGCTTACATTGCATCCAGTATGCATGTTTCATTTTTAGATGTAAATGTAATAAAAAATATTGATAACATTATCTCTGCAAATATTCATGTCAAGGAAACTAATATCCACCAGTATGCAGAATATTCTTCATGTCATTGCATGTCATGTAAAAATGGTGTACCATATAGCCAGGCTAAAAGATACTGATGTGTTATTTCCGATAATTGTCAAATACAAAAGTCACTAAATGAAGTTAAACATATTTCCAAAAGGGAAATTATCCTACACACATAACTGATTTTGCTCTGAACAAAGCCTGTAAACTTTAGGCAAAATGTAAAATAGAGAAATATATAATTCCTTTCACATTACAATATACAAAATATAGGCCTTATAATTAACAAATATTGGAATCTCCTAAATTTATCAAATAACACCAGCATAAAATCACTTTACAAAAATAAACCAATTTTTGCTTATAGAAGACAAAAGAATTTGCAAGATTTTCTAATTAGAATCAAACAGACAGAAAATAAAAAAGACCATTCTTGTCATCTAAATGTAATAGACACTGGTGCTTTTCATTCTTGTCATCTAAATGTAATAGACTCTGGTGCTTTCAATGTGCAAACATAAGAGAAAGTAATTCTTTCAATAGCACATATAAAAAAAGAGGTATTTTCTCGATGTTATAACACTAACTGCACATCAACTCATGTGATTTATTTGATAACCTGAAAAAATGTAGCATGCAATATCAGGGATCTCGGAAACACTTCATTAAGCGTATTTGGATGCAAACTTCTGATTTGTGATGCATAAAATTGCTGACATGGGAGTCCTCTGTACAAAGATGAAAGTTTTGTGGTAGAATAAATATGTTCCAATTCCTATGAAAACTGTAGCAATGCTTTTATTCAATTTGTTGCTGATGTCTTTGATCAAAGGTCACCTGCTTGCTTTGATGAATGTGCATGTGTCATTGAAGGCGTTGCTAAAGGCTCACTTTGAACAACCAAACACCTGTTTGTTATTGCTGCAGCAACATCAAATAATTGTAGAACATTGAGACAATTTTTTTAAAACTTCCTTAATCAGTTTTCATTAAAGTTGCAGCAAAAATATATTTCTAAGAGGGAAGAATTGTTTTAAAAATTGCCATCGTGTGGTTGACTGTAGTCATTTCACATTTCCGTCCTCAGAGGTGGTTGATTGTAGATGTAGTCAGTTCTATGGCTATTTTGATTATATTACAGCATACAGTATCAAGGCCAGATATCAGCATAAGCGGATTAGGATATAAAAATGCACTGTTATAGTGGTTTGACAATATGAAATAAGGATTTATTTTTTTAAGAATTCCAGTGCATTTTTATATCCAAGTTTACAGCTTTCTGTCGTGGTGCCTTTAAATTTCTCCACTCCAAACACAAGACTGCATATACCGTTTTTATTAGCCAAAAATGTTGTCACCAAAAATATTGCCAGATGGTATGTTTTGTCACCAATATGTAAAACAAAGTCAGGGGCCCCGAGTGGCCGAGTGATCTAAAGCGCTGTCTGTTACGGATCACTGCCATCTCACCTCTGTCTACGTGGGTTCGAGTCTAGGATTCGGCGAATGTGGATATGTGAGAAAGCTGGCCAGTAGCTTCTCGTGGGTCAGTGGTTCTTTCCGGTGATTTCCCGGTTTCTTCCTCCACCATTAATACTGGCCGCCATGAATAGCCTATTGTGTGCTGAAAAATGGCGTTAAGCCAAACAATAACAATAACAAAAAACAAAGTCACAATTTGCAACATTGGAGAAGCCCCGTGCGATCACTTACTGATTTAATTTCTGGTTATTGCCATATAAATATTGCCTGCGAACTCGAAATCAAGAGACTTTGACAATAAGCCATTTGCAAATTTAGATAATATTTTGGGTTAAACGGAAAATTAATGGGGATTTCAATCAGATTCAGAATTGCTAAAGTTGCTATAACTGATAGTTCAAATCTGACAGTAGCCAAGTGTAAGAAAGTATGTGATGTTTGGCTTAGTGAGAACTGCAACTTTTGATGGTGGGACTCATATTTTTACCAAACTAGGAGTCCTGGACTCCTAATTTTAAAATCCTAGCGAGAACTTTGAATATGTTGAATAAAACAAGTTTCTAAGAGAATGAATAATCATTGCTTTCATGTAAAAAAATTTATAGAGATCATCAGTTTTCCTCTAATATTTCAACACACTTTAATACTAATAATCACATTCTACTTAATTTTTCTTTCATGCCAATAGATATTGTGGATGGTGACATAAATAGACTCATACAAGAAACTAAATTCATAAGTTAGATACTTTGTTTTCTAACAGAATTAATACTAAACAGTTTGTATAAAATTGAATACTTTTTTAAAATTCATAAATTATATATTCTTTATAACCATATGTATCTTTTAGATATTATCATGCAAGATCAAAAGATCTTCTGCCTGAAAATAAAATGAGAAACTAGTTGCACAGAATTATAAGCGTCTATGTTGCTTTTTTAATCCCAATTTTGTTTATTTTTCTGAAATATTCAGAAATATTTTTTAACTCAGAAATCATACACGCAATATATCATGACAACATTTATGTTAATAACAACTGTCAAAAATCTGTGATTACTGCAGTGGCAGGAGAATAGAACCACATTAACTGGTTTTACATCCCTGGTCCATTCATTTAAAACAAGTCTCTGTGATTATGATGGTTATCGTTGACCTCTTAAATAATCTAATGATATTATCATCCTCTGATGTCCTAATGTGGACAAGTTTTGGATCACATGATCTGTTTCTCTTTGCTGTGCTTAAATGATTGCAAATAATATTCCAGTCAGATGCTCCAAAACAATAACACTTTCAAATATACAAGAAAACATCCCGATCTCATAATTATTTAGATTTCACATCTTAGCTGGCTCACAAGTTATACAAGTGATCTGGAAATAAAACAACAAATGCATTGTGAACATAAATATTTAGCAAACTGAAGAGTGGCTTTGTACATTTATATTCCTGTATTCAATTAGAAAATGTGAAAGACTGCTCTCACGAGTAGAGACAAGATAAAAACAAGTTTGTGATTGCATTCTTGTCTCTCTGTGAAACGTGCATCAATAAACCTTTAAAAAATACGCCAGTAGATTACACAGTTGTAATGGCTTACTGACATAATTTTATGTAAACAATTATGAGTATGGCGGGACCGTCTACACCATATTTTCCTGGTGCAAATTAAAAAGTGGATGCATTGTGGTGATAATAACCTTTCCGATTTATGTTCAAGTCCACGAGCGTTTCTTCTGTTGTCGGTAGTCCAACCAGCAGAAATTCCAAGATCATCTAAGAGATCGTAGTCAATATCGGGACCTGCAAAAGCTTTCTTGCTTCCGGCTCCATGAGCTTGTGTAACGCCTCGACCCCTCGATCTACCTCTATTTGGGCGTCCACCGCGCCTCTCTGCGCTTTTCCATACCGAATTGACATATTCAGACATTATCGAAAACGGGTTACGATTTCACAACACACCTCTACCGGAAATGAATTTTCCAAGAAAAGAAAGTAAATTGTGACACAAATTCGAGGCAGTGCTAGTCCCCCACCCACTACCACGCCAGATCCGCCGCTGGAAGACAAGACAAATGGATTATGTAATATCGTGTGCATCTCATGGCAATTCACAACACAGTATAACTACGATTGGCAATACAGCAAAACGCCTTTTTGAATTAAGAGGTATTACATAATAAATACATAAATTAAAGCATCACGTAGAATGCAGATCATAGGACGGAGAATATTTTCAGTACTATATGATCCTCAGTACCGGATTTAGGTATAAGCTAAACAAGCTACAGCTTAGAGCCCCAAAGTCTGAACTCGGTCTGAAGGGGCCTCTCAAATTTATTTTATACCAAATATGGCCTCTATTGCTTCTCATAGCTGAGGGCCTTGCTTTGTCTAAATCCGGCACTGATGACCCTATCACCGTTTTCAAAAGCCATAGATTGGTAAAAAAAAAATTATTCAGAAGTAGTTTTACATCTTCCAGAAACCTATATTACGGTTAAATTACATAGCTCGCTGCATCTTTTGTAACTTCTTCAAACACCCGAAAATCTCCTAGTTTTTGATGAAACAAAATTTGTCTTTTTATTAAATTAAAAAAGATATATTCCCAGTTGCCAGTACCGTTTTAAGGTATAGGCACGGCCTGCGCTGCAGGGGGCCCGCGATTGCTATAAACAAAATTTCGGTGTCGGTTGTGTTATTAGTTTAGTACTATATTGATAAATTTAACAAAATGGCACACATGCATATTGAGGCGCAATTCTGGTTACTTTTAAGGTTAGAGTTTGTGCCTAGGGCCCCCACACTTTTTAAAACGGCTCTGCCAGTTGCCAGTTGCCCCCACCCTTGTCGATACTGTTTGGTATTATTTTTAGATGTGAAGATAAATCATTCCGAAAGTTACATTAAGAATATGCGAATAACTTTTGAGTCATACAAGTTCACAACAGGCGTGGTGAAGTTTCGTGCTTTACTGCAATAACGGAAAATTATGAGCAGTATAAAATTTGACATAGATTGACCGTAGTTGAAGCCCAATCCATTTTGACATGGGTTTTCACCAACCAGTCAATTTTAAATACATCGATAAATGTCCGAATTTCAGGTTTTATGAATATCCATTCTAATGAAACTGTACCATTTCTGGACCACGAGTAGTCCCAGAGCAGTCACATGAGGGGATGCACAAAACTAACATCGAATCCCTGGTCTCCGTACAAATTTTTTTTTTGTATATTTTTTGACTGAGCAAAGAAAACTAGACCAAGATACACGGCCCAGGAGAAAGTCAATATAAATCTCATAGCTTTGGATGTGGTCCAGGTTTTGCAAACCACAACAAAAAACCAATAAATATTGCATCAGTAAAACATGTGAAATGTATATTGCAAAGTACATAGCCCTACACATTCCTATTATCCGTTATGAAATGTATATTACAAAAAGCAGCAGAGAGGGTGAACGGACCATTTTTGTTGAGACCTTATTTATGAAAAATAAAACTTCCTACAAAAAATGAAAAAATATATGGTCAATAACATCAAACTGAAGCCTCTAACTGACCATGAGATTTTTCTAATTGGATTAGATCATCTTGTTACTTTATTTTTGACGTTTGTATTTCATCTTTTTATGTGCGTATACGTGCTGGTAACTCAACGCTGGATCTCTCTCTCTCTCTCTCTCTCTCTCTCTCTCTCTCTCTCTCTCTCTCTCTCTCTCTCTCTCTCTCTCTCTCTCTCTCTCTCTCAGCTCGTGAGCTACTAGAAGCAATCAGGAGATATCTTCCGCTTCCAAATAACAACTACAAGCGCGTCAAGAGTCTCAGGTGGAATTTGCAGAAGGTGCATACAAAAGGCTACTGAAGGTCTTCTTCCCATTTTAAAACAAAGTTTTGTTAACGGATGATCAGTTAAATGAGTTTAATGAGAACATATTATTACAGCTGTGTGTGATAGATAGGGATCAAATTCTGAATTACGCACATTCTTACCTTAAGCTGTCCAAGTTACAGGAAATACGTCTGGTTTATCCGAAAATTACAACTACCTAACCAAAACAAATATTTTCCTATCAAAAGATTAAAAAAAAAACATCAACAACTGTGTCACTAAGAAAGAGTCAAAACGCGCGCTGTTTACAATCCATTACAACTTTTATTTTCATAACTTTCACTTCACAATTCGATTGTTTTGCAATCGTAAATAACTTTTTGGAACTGTATTACACGTATACACAGTCTTTTTTGTTTCGTATTCGCGTGATAACTCTGATCTGATTTCTCAGTCGCCTGTGCGAATGTAACGAATTGCCAGACATTTATATCATCATCGACATAAACCAGTGATTGATTCATCGTCTGTTGGAGTAATTTAATAAACCTGTATTCGGCTGCTAGTGTGTATCTCCCTTCAGGTTTCCGTTCATGTAATATTTTAAAATCATTTGTTAATTTTTTTTCAGGATCAAGGTTCCCTTCATGATGCTATTTTCCTTCCTTAACTTGTGAAAGGCTCGTCACTCTCACTGTCTACTGTGTTTTTCATTAATTTTTTAATTTTTCGCACAAATTCCCCAAAATCAAACTCCGGGGGAGTACAAAATCAGCATCCACCACGTTGTTCCAAATGGTGGAGGAGGTTTACACAGATTTTATTTTTAGTTCTTCATATGCAGGAGCTTCCCTCCGATTATTAAAATTATATTTATCGCGCATAATATTTCTTCCAATATCTATGTATTTACAAATATAACTGATCTAGCAGATTTTATATATTTACCAGTATCTTCCAGTTTTCAATAATGTCCCTGTATAATTGTCTGCAATTAATTCAAAGAATTATCGAGGTTTGTTTTTCTACGTTAATATGATCAATCACAAGACCTTTTTCGATTAGACCATGAAAATATTCATACACAAATTGTGACAGAAATCCCTGTTTTCCCCAGCATTAAACACGAGATAACCAGGATTATTAATAGAACCGACTGATTTTAATCAACAGTTCATAATCACACTAGCAAGCTATGCTTCATGATTCTTGATGACGGGGTGCTTTACAGATTCATCGGCCTTATTTCCTTGCATCATTTATATAGTAAATATTATGTTTAAATTATTATTTTATTACTAGTAAAACTATGTTAGCTTGAAAATCTAGCGAGATCTACTTCAGCCTTTTTATCGTAGATTCATTACCATCATTTTTTTAATCGCAATGCCATTTCAAATTTCTGTATTTTCTGCTTTTAATGTCTTCAGACAAACTGTGTGTTACCTTCTGACTCCGACGTTCACTTTAAACATTTTAAAGCTTTGGTCATACACTCTGCAGGTGGTATCCACAGAAATCCGTTACACAAGTCTTTTTACAAGGAGTTGTATATCCAGTCATCAACCATTTGTACTCTCGAATCATTTTATAATATAAATTAAAGTTCAATTTAAATATATATTTGCCTTAATTATAACATGGAATAATGTACAAGGTTATCTGCAATCAAGCCCTCTCAGGTTAGATTTGATCTTGACAGAATAGCCCCTGAGTTACCGAGGCGAGGTCTGGTTGATGTTGATCCTGATTCGAGAAATCAGACTAATTAATCGTATCCGTAAAGCCAAGAGATAATTTCGCAACGATGGTGCTGCTCATGTGTAGTACACATTCAGACTTAGTCAAAACGTTCATGTTACAATAAATAACAAGCGAGCAAGGACAATTATTAAATATATGTGACAAACGTAACCATGTTCGAGAATTATACCGTGCTGGTGATATCACGTTAAGTAAAAATTCCAAAATCATTAATACTGACAGGTATTGACAAACCATATTATGAGCGAGCATACACTGTGATGGCAGTTGTTAATGCGATTCATCCGTTGAATGATAAGCGTTGATGATCTCTTGCCGATTAAACTTTCGGCGAGGATTTGTTACTGAACGAGGTATAGAACATTTCACGAACAAGAAACGAGGAATCGGTTTAACAGATTTACGACGTAAAACAATAAAAAAAAATAGTGGGTAGACCAGAACGAACGCGTGGACGGCGGACATAATATTATTTCCACGAACTCCAGCTGTTATATTTTATGACTGTGATGTGCTCGATTTAATTAAAATATCAATAAGTGTTACCCTGTATATATATGGTTGTTTCAAAGTCCCGAGTATAGCTAATATGATCAGTTTGTACAGTTTGTACGACCTAATGGAGATATTTATCGATCAGAGAACCTCTAATTGCATATGAAAAATATGGCGTTGAGATACACAAAGGATGATAATACTGTGGAACAATTATTAAGTAATTGTTTTACCGTTCCGTCTGTTGTTGCTCACTTTTCTCAGGAGAACAATTCATAGAAACCAGTGCGTTCAGAATTTGCTGAAGATATTATATTTTAAAAAAAAAAAAAAACTTGTGTTGAATACGGACACTGTGGATTGTGCAATAATAAATACGATTATAAGGATGTTATCTCAGTTGACATGGTTGCATGTTATCCTGGAAGTTTTCTTGGAATGGGAGAGTGTTATGAGTATTTTAACAGATTTGGACAGCCAACACACGAGATGCCTTGAGTTGCGATAAATGGACCCTTGCCAGATTTTGACTTGACTGGGTTTCCATGTATTGAATCATTCATTATAATAAATGTAGTTGGAATCCACTAGTTTTATTACGATACATGCTTGATGCAAAATACTAATATCATTAACCGTGATTGAAGTAATAATATCGTATCGTCCACTCAAACAAGTATTGCTACCAAACCCCGCTGTCTTTGATATATATGTTCTCGACGAGAATCCTGATGTTGTAGAATACGAAATTAAACTTCATAAAGATCTTGTCAGAAAAATTATTCGGACATTTAGGCAGAGAGGATCAAATGATCATAAACAACATTGTATAAGATTAATTATCGATGATGCTTAGCTAGATTTCAAAATTGCCGATACAATAAAAAAATATTTGTAAGTCGAAATAATAATAATAATAATAATAATAATAATAATAATAATAATAATAATAATAATAATAACGATGACATTACTAGCGCCTAATCTTTAGAAGATCTAAGCGCATTACACCATTTGACAACACTTAAGAGAATTTTAAAAACATGATTACAAAAACAAAATAAAAAATAAAAACATACACGCTGTAATGTTAACATATCGGACGGAGACAAATTAGGAACAATTGTGATCTATATTGATAGTGACTCACCACAATTCACTCATTTAAGATATTCGATGCTCGCGTACGTTTCCATAAATTTACTATCGATAATAAAAAGATTTCTTGATACCGCGATCAGAGTCGCCACCGATTAATTTTATATCAATAAAAAATGCAGGATCGCTAAATAAATTACATATCGGCGTTGATTCATCATGGGGCGAATAGAGAATAAAGTGAGAATAGAGTTGTTTTAATTTACCGACGTTGAATCTAAGGATATGTGTTATAAAAGCAATCAAATGTCACAATCTTCATCAGCACCATAGGTATTTGATCCTGTGGCCAAACAAAACAGTCTATCTCATCATACCAAGCAAAATAACATGTACGATTGAATTAGTTTGAAATCTTGACACGATTGTACTAACTCCGATTCACCGACTCGCCAGAGAGATGAAAGAAGGAAGTTTCAAATCTCATACGTAGCACAGTTTCATTTGGTGGAAGGGAGATGTGTGGACACCTAAACGAATGGGTGAGAAATAAATTCCTAAGATCATTATCTGGGATGAAATATGCACGGTATCCGTGAAGGTATTAAAAAGGTTTATTGATCGGTTATTAACTCGAAATATTGCTGTTATCCTGTTCGACAGTCATGGTCAACGACCACCTTCTGTCGGCTAATCGCGTGGCTGGTTGAAAATAACAGTAGATCGTTATGAGGAGATAATTATTGATCATATAACTATTGATTCAACCTGTTAGGGTTCATAAATATAATCAGACTACAACCAGATAAAATTCAATGTGAAATAATGCGTAAAGTACTCCCAGAAACAACTATGAATGATTTTTGTAATATTTAGAGACCAAATAATTTGATGGTTGGAAGTAGAAAGATGATTCGTGATACACTTTAACTATTTCTGTTACATAGAGAAGTTTTCTGACCTACCTGTACCATTATGTTATCACCCAGCAGATACACGTAAACAAAATATTGATGGTGAGATCCCTGGAATAAATGAGAAACAAAAATTTTATTAAATGATATTGTCGTTGTTTCCTGTTAATACTGTTGAGAGTGCCTTAACGATGGATAAATCTCCATGGACTCTGGGTTGTTATAACGATTCATTCGTCGCAAGGATTAACTATTTTCGATACAAATAACTGGATTGTCGTTGATAGGATCAAATGGTGAAATTAAGTTTATCTGGCGGTATCGAGAGTTAGAACAATCTCTCAGCTACGGAAGGTTATCGCAGACTGCGCAATGAGTAATAATCAAACTCAGGAAATAAACGACGATATAGTAAAGACAAATTTAGCTAGTTATCAGCAGTGTGAAAAAATAAACGTGACTTCGATCTTGATTTTGAATTTATAATGACACTGAAACAACAGCAATATAATAACTGTGCTTCCTGTAACACAGTAATATTGTGACAGTTGTTACGTCCCAGTAATTTAATTGTGTGTATGTTAAGGATTCAATTTTGTATAAATCTTTTTATTTCATTAAATGTAATTATTAATATGATTATATTAATATCAGTCTAATATGTTGTTGAAAAACATCGTGTTTACTTGTGTCGTAAATGTGATTCATGTGAGCATGTGCTGTGTATGATAACAAATTTATTACAAGTAAACATTCAGGAATAGAGATGAAAACGATTGGCTGATACTTGGTGAGGCTTTCCTAATGTCTAGAAGTATTACGAAATTGCATTTATATACCGAGATATTTTTGTAAGACGTACAGAGTCACGGACAGATTGTCGTAGGCGAGAGTCATACATAGTCGTAGAGTCGTAAAGTCAGTTGGAGTTATTGTAACATCTTAGTTATACAACTTCAATTACCTTAAAAAGGGTATTTTTGTGCTAGAAGAAGTTGTATGTTCGTATTTCTACGTAGAACAGCATGTTTTGTTAGAGGAACTAATTTTATTTCGTTTTTTCTGAATAATTGTTTTTCTGGAGAACAACATTACTGATTTGGACAAAGACATTGTTCCCGAAATTATTCTGAATTGGATCGGAACAACGCAAACTGTTCTTTATTGTGTAAATTCTGGAATTTTCTGTAAGACTTCGTCTGACCTGGTCATCCGCCATTTTGGACCGGAATTGAATTTCAGACTGTGTTTAGAACTTTTTACAGGGCGTACGTTTCTTTTTTAAACAAACAATTTGGATCATCTGTAAACAGTAAATTTTGCTTAAAACATTTACATTTTTCATGTTTTCTAAGAAAATATTTTTTTTAAAATTTACAAATATTGTTGTCTTCACTCTTTCTTTATGTTAGTTTGAACGAGCCGATACGTGACACAATATTCTCCTAATAACCTAAGAAAATTTAACGTGGTTAGAATTAATAGTAATCTTGGCCACACACGCGAAAATGTGATGCAAACATTTCTTGAGTGTAATCGACGTTGAGGAGCAAGTACGAATTATACTTCTTCACAAAATTGAAGACGATAGTAATTGTGCATCTTCAGGAATTACTTGTAATTGTTCACGTACAAATCCACGTTGAGGAGCAGTTGACTCTAGTCTGTAGATTTCAGTTCTACCAGTGGATCTTACCATGCTGAAAATTGTATGTGTGGTCACACTCCAGACAGGATCAGTTGCTCTGTTATACCACCTTCAAGTTAACCAAGTTCACATAAACATCTGACAGTCAGTCACATTACCTAATACTATTTGTTTTGAGAAATAGTCACTCCGTTTTACTGGTATTTAATTTTTGGGATTGCATTGATATTTTTTATATAAATTCAAAGAGTAATTTCATTATATAACGCAGCTATCACTCTTGGTAGTCTTGCAATACATTCACAAGATCTCTTGTCCGCCTCAATTTCGTTCAGGGATACTGATGTTCAAACAATCGGTCAGCAAGTATTCGATTAAATCGCTCGACGATATCATGCTCGCGATGAATTGCAACGTGTCTACATGATTAGTAAAATCGGTTTTCAGTGTGCTTATTTCATTGTTGATTGGAACTTCCTTATCATCGACGTATTTTTCTGAGAAGGCATAAAAATCAGATTTTTGTGTTCTGAGATTATTAATGTCATTATTATTCATGTAGAGAAATGCACGCATTATACCACCGTTGGCTAATACGTACTTAAATCTTGATCGTCGATGTATTTTTTTGTTGCAGCGTCACTATCTGCTGTTGGGTTTCTAACGTCTATAATTTATTTTGATTCATGAAAATGCTACCCGTGAATGAATTACCATTTTTTTTATATAATCGTTAACTGACTTACCAAAATCTTGTAGATTACCCTGATCAGTACAAAAAATAATATTATCAACAGCTGCGGTAGGAATTCGTATAAGTACATCTGACAGTTGCCTTTAATCGTCCTTGTTTATCTTGATAAACAACGACTTCATTTTGGTCCACACATGAAATATTTAATAAATCGTCACTCTCATTTCTGAGTTGATCAAGGCTTGCATATTTAGATCAATCACCTTGCTTCTGAGCTTTGCCACGAGCAGATCTTCCGTAAATATCTACCATTATATCTATCAATGTCTGTTTAAATGTGACAATGTGGTATATTCATGCACGACTTTATGAGGTGGTTTTGTTGATTTTGATACAGCATCAACCACATTAAATACTCCACGACCACATGTTGGTGGATCAGTTAATGTTTGTGTTGGTAACGTTTAATACCAGCTTGGAGCAGTATTATTGCTGGCATAATGAAGAAAGATTAAGTTTGACGCCTTTTTTGATTCTTTTTGCTTGCATCATTGAATTTATGAACTGACGCTCGTTCAACGATAATTTATTTGAACCGCTCATCTGTTCTTTTTTAGCGACATGTTTACTCCAGTTATTTATTTATGGTGATTCCAGCTTTTTAATCTGATCAAGAATCAGGGTAACACTAACGTGATTGTATGACATTATAACTATAATAGATGATCTAATTATTTATTATTTATTTTCTACTGAGGTATCAACGGCTCTCATTCGTGCACCAGCACCTTCAAGTAACATCGATTTATCGCTGAGTATAAATGCAATTGCACTATAATCAGTAATAGCTTCTCTATTAACACGAGCTCGAAAATGTATATCAACTACCGATTGTCTGGTTAAATCTAAATGTTCTAGTGAAAAGTAGTAAATAGGATATAAGGTTGTAAAATCTAACTGTGATATTTGTGCACCAGTATCAATGTTCTGATCACGCCCCATAAACCCCATAAAACAATGATACGCACTTGCCACATGATTTTCTTTCTAAATTCAGTAATATATCCTCGGATAATTCTTGATGTCCATTTATCCTTAATGAAACCTCAGAAACACCAAGATCGTCAAATATGTGACTACGATCTTGACCATTTACTTGTTTAGCAGTTTGCAATGCAATAAATGTCATGGCGCAGAAATACCCTGCTGAGAAGCTATTTGCCACGTAAATAAACCTTTAATATTACTCTGGATAGCATCTGTGGTCGTTGTCAACCATGACAACATTGATTTACCATCTTGACTCATAACAAATAGCAATCGGTCTTCCTCAGATATTGAGGGAGTCATCACTCGCATCCACAATAAATGTTTTGTCAGTAATACTATACCACCATCACCACCAACGGGTCTCTATATTGCATCAATGTTTGTGAATTTTCGTACTAGTACAACTGTATATTTAGCTCCGATAATAACCTTTCTGATATTTCTACAGAATCCAATGATATGTGACAGTGGAATTGGACATGAAAACATTCTTCTATTACCTTATAATATTGCTCGCCGTGATCTAGATCCTAAGTTGAAATCTGAATCTACATTATTAATCATTTTTTCCATATCTTTGGGGGCGTTTATAGCATTATTTATTGGTCGTCCTATATCATATTGTTGGTATTGTGGAGAATTAGAAGTATATTTAACAAACATGATTGATAGGTCAGCCGATCTTGAATAATCATCACTGTATCATGCTAGACCCAATATCGTTGTAGCAATGTCAGCGTCTTTCTGAATTGTTTAAATATTCTTTTTCGTCAATCATGTACGTAGCGCTGTGAAATAACGCCATAATACCTATATTAACAAAACCAACACTAATATCATTGGCGTATTCAGTGTTATCTGTTTTTAAAATTTCACCCTCTACTTGAATAAACAGTAGTATTGAGGGATTGATGATCCTGTATCAGAAACCCCCTACCCTCCCGAAAAACGTTTGTAAGTTAGGATTTTTATCAGGAGCCTTTGTTAGCTCAAAACGATGACTTTACGTAATAAGGTTTTTCTAACACATTTTCTGACAAAAATATGTTTTGGGGCCGGGGGGGGGATGTTTGATACAGGATACATCAATCCTCACTGCTACTAAGTACTTATTGGTTAAAAATGTTATATTAAACAAATAAAATATATATAATGTCCTGCTCAATTAGACATGTTGGATTCCATCTAACAAATAGATTTTGTAAAAGATTTAGTTCGATCAAAGCAGCGTCAGCATATACTGGTATAAAATCTAACACAATAAGCGATTGTACTAAAAAAGGTGGGTTATCATATATCGTCGAAATATGGATCAGTGTGGTTATTCGCGGTGGAAAGTGATGTAACAATAGCGGGATGGGCAGATGATGTGATGATATTTATTGACAATATGGTCGATATATTATTTGCTAACGAAATTACTATAGCCACACAAAATTAATTAAACATCTACTGTTTATTATAATCTTTTTCGTATTTGCTAACTCTCATTGGCAGAATATCAGTTAACATACTAACAATAATATAAAACTCACGTATTAAATCGTCCATATCATATTTTATACCACGCAAATAAGATCGAATTTGATCGAGTAATTTTTTATAAGTTATACTCGCTGTTTTGCAAACATTTCTTTTAGTCGTAAGTCGAGGTTCAATTTTTTTACACGCTGCTGCAAAAGAAATGCCGACACCAGATATTATTAGCAAAAACGGATTTAATGATGCGACACTTGAGATTATACCAGAGCCAGTTATTAGCAGCGGTAGATATGATATTACTCGCAGTAATTTGGTATAGTATTTGTAACATTTTTTGAGGCACCAAAGATTATTTTGATAGTATCTGTAATACTGCATTAGAGCGTCAACATATTGTTTCTGAATGTTTTCTGAAAAATGACTGAAATCGACTATATTTATTTTCATTATATGATATTTGTTTACATATTTTAAGTAACTAATTCTGGAGTTTCAGCTACAAATTCAATACACCACCAATAAGTAGCTGCGGCTAACTTTTTATTATCCGCTATCAGCATAAACGTTTCCTCGATATCTTTGTTTAACACAATAGACACTGTTCCAGAAAAATCATCGGTCGAATGACGCCATGGAAATGTATATTTACTAAACTTTGCTCTACTAAACAAAGACAATCTATATACACCAGTGACCTCCGCGATATGTTTAAGAGTGTTATTTTGCTGAGACCATGTTGCTTTTCCTGATGCTACCGTGTACACAATATTTTTAATTTGTTTGTGAGGAATTTTATTAAGATCAGATTTTGGAACAATATTAGGAATGCCACTTGTGATATCGTTAAGTCTTGTGTTAATGTCAGCGAAATTAATGATAACAGTTGGCGGAGTTAATAAAAATCATTATTATTTCTGTTTATGTTTTTACGAAAATTTAGAAATGTTTGTATATGATTAGAAAACTCAGTTCTAAATGCGGCAAAACCATCATTGAATGTCGATAACGAAGTCGTTATTGGAATTTCCTTATCGTTGACGTATTTTTTCGTAGCAGAGTCAAAATCCGTTTCTGGTGCTCTAAGACTAGTAATACCATTGTTGTCATGTTGAGAAATGCAAGCATAATACCACCGTTGGATAGTACGTACACTGATTCTTGATCGTCCACGTAATTTTCAGTTGTTGCATCTGTATCTGCGGTTGGATATCCGAGATAGGTAAAATAAAAATGCCTGATATTATTATGTCGCCAGTAAATACATCACCAGCATTCTTAACATAATCGTTAACGGACTTGCCCGAATCTTGTATTTTACCTTGATCAGCAAAAATTGTTGTTGTTGTTGTTGGGCTTAACGCCATTTTTCAGCACACGATAGGCTATTCATGGCGGCCAGTATTAATGGTGGAGGAAGAAACCGGGAAATCACCAGAAAGAACCACCGACCCACGAGAAGCTACTGGCAAGCTTTCTCACATTTCCACATTCGCCGAATCTTAGATTCGAACCCACGCAGACAGAGGTGAGATGGCAGTGATCCGTAACGGACAGCGCTTTAGACCACTCGGCCACTCGGGGCCCCGATCAGCAAAAGTAACTATATTATTAACAACCGCGGTGGGAATCAGTACAAGGTACATCTGATAGTTGTATATTGCTCGTTTTTAATCGTCCTTCTTTATCTTGAAAAATAACAACTTCGTTTTGATCAACACTCATGACATTTAATAAATTAGTAATTTCATTTTTGCCTTGGTCGAGAGTTGCGTATTTAGATAAGTCACCTTGTTGAGCAGGCGCTGAATCTCCTACTGTTGTTCCAAATTTCGAATGAAAACTCATTATTTATTCACTGCTTGATAAAATTATATACCATAATAGTAATGGCAAAATCGTCGATATTAAACTATGATACAGAACGTTTGGTGAAAAATAAACATAACATTGAGCTTCCAGATCGTCATTATCTTATTGTTGGTAGAACTGGATCTGGCAAAACAAATTTGCTAATGAATTTACTTAGAGATAATTTTAACTACGATAGAGTTTATATTTACATAATTAATCCGCAACAAGATAAGTACGAGCTGCTTAACAATTATAATGACAAACTTCGTGACGATCTTGAATCTGGCGAGGATTTCTTAATTATCAAACAACCGGAAGAACTTATTCCAGTTAATCAACTCGATTCGTCCGAACATAAAATAGTGGTTTTTGATGATATACCGCTAAACAACGAGGAAATGAATAAAAGCAGATGGTATTTTTCACTGTCGCGAAATAAGAAATGTAATTCTATTTATCTCGCTCAAGGATATTATAATGTCGACAGATTTATTAGCCGAAGTTCTGGCTGTTTTATATTATTTCCAGGACCTGACAATATTGATGTTAGAAATATCGCGAACGAACAATGCGGCGACGTGACAGAAGATAAATTTATTGAACTATATCGTCAAGTAACGGCAAATAGATATGATTTATTTTTATTCGATCAGTTAGCAAATGATAAGAATAAAATGTTTCGATGTTATATTGAAAATTATCTACAATAATATGTTATAGAAAATAGTATATAAATAATGGAAAAACAAGCGAAGTAGAGAAAACATATTGAAGATCTAAAAAAAATTTGCGCAATCTCAGGCAAAATTTAAACAGCTGGTACAGCAAGCACGACGAGGCCAAGTTGTTGCAGCAGAAGCAACAGCTACAATTCTTAAACTAGTAACTGAGACTTTACTTGGAAAACAACCCGAAACTAAATCACTTTCAGAAGAAGAAGCTAAACAATTACAAGAGAAAGGTTTACTCGGATTAGTTACAGAACAACAAGAGGCGGCTGCTGGAAGAATTATTGAAAGATCTTATGCGGAAAAGAAAAGATTAGCTGAGGCACTTGCAGCATATATAGCTGTTCCTGCTGCGAGGCAAGCTGAAATAGATCGGCTTATAAATAATCCGCTGGAACTTGAACGAAAATTAGCGTCATTAACAACACAAGAAATTAAAAATATTATAACAAATTTATCAGGCGAAATAAAATATATTAAAGAGGAACAAAAAAGAATTGGTGAGCTTGCTGTAAAGTTCATGGAGGTTGGAGAGCAAAGACGATGGTTTATAAAACAAGCAAATGATGAGATAAAAGATAATGAATATAATGAAATTTTAGAGAAAGAAAATATAAAAGATATTGATAATATAGATAAGAGGACCAAAGAAAAATTTGAAAAAAATTAATTTATAAAATAAATGAAATAATAAAAGACGGAGCTGCTGCTAAAATGAGTTAAACACAGTTACAGAAGAGAAAAATATGCTTCCACTTTATGACAGAATGAGATATGGTATTATTGCTACCATATTTGGAATAACAGCAGAAAATAGCAGAGCAAAACCTTTTGGCAAGGTGTGGAATTTTAAAAGGAGATTTTTTGTATTAGATAAAAATCGTGTGGAAAAATATAGAGGAGAAAAAACAACAGGAACAGGCGTCAGAATATTTGCATCAGTTACTGAAATGATCAGCAGATTAATGTTATTGATATCATCAAAAGAAGCAGGAATGTTGATGAAATCGACAATGAAATCATCGACATACTTGATAATTTGAGATCGAAAAATGTATTAGCATCTGACGAATACGATACTTTTCACCGCGATTTAATCGCGGCGACATAATTTTATAAAAATATAATAATAAATTACCACAACACTATTACTCAACTCGGGACAGTCTACCAAAGATAGTACGGACTTTTCAGTGAGGTATGAACCATCAATAGAGTTAGATCAAAACAAGCAATACGAGATCAGAATGATTTCTTGCACTTGTTGGAATGCCATGGCAAACTTTAAAGAAGGTGTTAATGATGAGTTTGAATTTACTTATATTAAACCTTCTGCAGATCATATAACAGTTAAAATTCCACAGGGGGAATACAATATAACTGATTTAAATAAAGCAATAAAAGAACTTATAACATCTAAAAAGGAAATACAGATGATTTTGAACTAGCACCGAATTATAACACATTGCGAGCTAGAATAAAAATTTTAAAAAATGGTTTTATAGTTAGCTTTTTATCACTAAAATGTATTGCATCATTGATAGGATTTAAGCACATAAATTATCCCAGTGTTACTGATATTTTTATCACATATGACGGTGAGTTTCCGGTTAACATAACCGAAGTTAACACAATACTGTAAATTGCCCAATTGCTTCAGGTTCTTATTCTGATAAGGGTAGCAAAGGTCAAACGATATACAGTTTCTCAACAGAAAACCTACCAGGATCTCTTATGCAGATCAATCCACGCCATATTATATATTATCTGCTAAATGTTGAAAATCAAATAACAGAAGTAAATATGCAATTAACAACCCAATCTGGAAGACAGTTGATTTAAATAATGAAGTTGTTACTTATTATGTGCACCTACGCACAATCACTTCGTGATTGACAACAAAATTATAAAACCTCAGATATATGATGAAACAGAAAAAAGTTTATCGAAGAAAAAAAGTAGGAGGATATTTTGGAAATATTTTTACTAAAATTGTCGAAAATATTCCAGGATTAGCTCGTAAAGTTGCGCCAATCGCACTTGACGCTGGTAAAGCTTTTGCAACTGGAGCCGCATCTGCTGATGAAACTGCAGTGGGACAAAAAAAAATATCTGATAAAATAAGAGGCAAACCGACAATCAAACAAGTTATTTCAGAAATCGCACCAACAAAAGAAACCCAACGAGCAATGATAACAAGAACGAACAAACTTTTATGACCAAAGGCGAGCAGATTATACAAAATTTAATATCTAAAGTTAAAGCGCCGCAATAAGTTTATAAAACCTAATAAAATAAGAAAATGTCTGTAAAAATGATCTCGATTTTGCAGAAATTTCTGACAAAGACGACGCAGTGACACAATTTGAGTATGTTGAATATCTCGATGAAAATTCTAACGAACCTAATAAGGCTGGCGTTAGATCATTTAATACACGAGACGAGGACGTATTTCTACTGCCTCACAATCCAGTGTTAGACGTTCGTGGTCAAATTATGACAATATCTAATCAGCCTGTGGCAATAGTATCTGGAGCAGAAGTAGCACTTATAAATAATGGTTGGTTTCTTGGGTCCGGCACTATCAGTTATAGCCAAAACACTACTGCCTAAAATTTGGCCAACATTAGGAACATTAGGGCTATCAGCGGCGTCAGAAGCAGTACATGGTGCATCAGAAAAGGGAGTTAATGGTAGAGGAATAAAGAAAAATTTTGTCTAAAGATTAAATATAATGCTTAAACGAAAAATTGTTAGAAAAAAGACAACCACGAAACGGAAAATAACGACGAAAAAAAAAGACACAGGGTGGATTTCTTCCAATAGCCCTATTACTTGCAGGATTGGCGGGAAGTCTACTGCCAGGTTTGTTAGGACGAGGACGAGGACTAATGCTGCCGGTAACATGAGCTAAAATCTCCCGCGTTAAGCAATTTTGATATACTTGATAAATTACAAAAGTTAAAAATTTTCGCGGAGTTTATTCCAAAGATGAACTCACACCTCCAGCATTTCCGGGTTCTTGCGTTATAAATATACACGATTTTAATGACGGATCCGGTACACATTGGGCAGCTGTTTTTGATAACAATTATTTCGACTTATTCGGAATTCCACCGTGTGATGCGGTTAAACGATATATGAGTATATGCAAAATAAGAAATTATTCTTCTAATCAGATTCAGCCAGTTGGAACTCCTGCTTGCGGTTATTATTGCGTGATGTTCATTAAACAGATGACCAAAAATTCAGATTTTTTAAAGTTTATTTTGCTATTTGATAAACAACCCTCTCGCACTAATGATGAGATCACGATTAATTTTATATAAATTCCTTGATATAATCAATGTCAACATATTGTCTCAAGTGTAAATAAAACTAAAACAGAAAATAAAGACGAAAACACGGAAAAGAATGCTGAAAAGTATTTGCGCAGTCTGTGGAAAAAGAAAAAGTATGTACTTTCCAGCAGCTAAGTCCGGGGCGGGCTGTCCCCCATAATATTATCAGGGACGGTATTTTAGTGGACGATTGAAACAATCGGTATTTCTTATTTTTTTGAGAGTCAAAACCCGAGGAAGGTTAACGGGAATTAGCGTTACGTTTTTCATTTATCGATCAAAATCCGTTTTTTTTTTCTAGTTATTTAGTTTGCATTTTATAGCTTTTTATGATCATTTTGCGATAAAAAAAAACAACAGAAAAACTAGATTTTGATCGATAAATGACAAACATAATGTTATTTCCCGTTAAACTTCCTGGGGATTTGACGTAAAGAAAACTAGCAAAATGAACTAATTTCATTGCAAAAATCGACTAAAACACCCAAAATATCAACAGTTTTGATTTTTGAAAAAAATCAACAAATTTCATAAAAAACAACAAATTTCATAAAAAAATTTTGTCAGTTATAAATAAATAATGAAGTGCAACTGCGACGCTGATAGAGATTTATGCCTAGAGCAAAATAAAATTACTACATTTTGCCAGTAATGCAACAACAGAGAAATAATTGTAACGGGTATAGATATACATAAATAATTTGGCAAACTACCGAAACTGAAAGGCGAATAGACATTGCCAGGCCATTAATATACTGGTCCGTGGAATCCGCTTGATAAGCAACTTGACGAAAATGATAATCCGCTGCCAGGACAAGAACCTTACAATCAGGTTGATGCAATAGCGATGCGCTGTTATATCTGCTACATAGATATTGATCTTCCGAGTGGCAAAACAAAACACAGCTGCGATAATAAAAATGTTAGACGGACTTCGCGAAATGAAACCAGAAAATATGCGAGAGCGTGTTGACAGACGGTTGGTTCAGGGTTTTATCGGAGCAAAATATAAACTCGGACTCGGAGATGACCCAACGTCGCTTTCAGTCGAACTACACAGACCTAAAGAAAAGTTTCCGCGACGTAAAGTTGTAGCAAATACAGTGGATGACATTTGGGCGATAGATTTTGTTGATATGTCAAATCTAGCTCATTTAACGTTGGCGTTGAAGGGGCTCCGCAGAGATATCTTTTTAATGTTGTCGATGTTTTTAGTTAATATCCATTTAGTGTACCAGTTTCGGATAAAACGGGTACCTCAATGATTGACGCGCTATTGCGCATAATAAAACAACAGATAGAAAGCCCAACAAAATCTGGACCGAATACGGATCAGAGTTTTTTAACAAAAAGTTCGAGCAGTTTTTGGAACAAAATATTATTAAAAATTACGTAACTGGAAATGAAGAAAAAAGCCTTTTTGTCGAACGATTTAATCGCACGCTTAACGAAAAAAAGTCATAAATATTTGATAGCTAAAATCACGAATGAATACATCGACAACTTACAAAATATCGTTGACGAATAAAATAACACGAAACACCGAACCACTAAAATGTCGCCAAACAACGCGCTTGCAAATCCAATACTAGCTAATGAAAACATGTACCGCAGACAATGTGGCAATGTGGTACTTAACATCATATCGCCTAGTTGTTGGTCTACTTCAATATTTCTTGCTAACGACATCATCTTCATCGTCATCGTCATAGTTATACAATATATCATTTTCAGTACGATCGATGAAATCAGATGTGACGTTAGTAACTGGAACAAAATCTTCCGAATATATCTGAGCTAGCCACTCGATTAATCTCATTATAATAATAATCTTTTATCTAATTAATATTTATTATGGAAATAAAATGTCATTGTAAAGTAATTATTTTAAACAAGAAAGAATTAGCCGAACCAGTTCGAAATTGCTTGCTCTACCGCAATGCAGGGGGTGTAATTTTCATTTCGTTGACGTTATGATAGCATCAGGCGAATTTGATAAATTTTTGTTAACGGCAGTGGATAAAATAAAACTTGATACAAATAAAATTATGACGATACTATTAAATCGCGACGACGTGATGGAATTTGGTCATAATTGTCTTTCTCGTAACGATATAAACAACATTATTAATTATCGTATCTGAAACTAAATCTATCAAATGTCAACATAGACTTTGTTGATCTTGTTCTACCGTCAGCAACATCTTTTATTCTAGTTGGATAAATCTTATGATATTTTTCAGCAGAATAAACTGATTAAAATTTTATTTCTGCTCCAGTTTTAAGATTAATTGAAATTATTTGTTTGGTTGGATTTTTAAAATTAGAACAATCAGAACCATTTCCACGAAGACTATTTTCTTGTTGTGTGACCAAATCTAAATTTTCAAGACGATTATCTGTTTTAATTTTATTAATATTGTCGATAACTAAACCAGTTGGAATAGCGCCATTGAAAGCTTCATAAACAAAGCGATGGCTATAATGACCAACAAAGTCTGTTTTAGCTCCACGGACTGTTATGCGCAAATAACCGCTATTATGTGCTCTTCCAATATCATTTATAGTTTTTATATTTCGAATAATTCCTTTATCATTTGCTTCGTATCAATCAAATACTGGGTAGGGTTGATATTCGTTTTGTAATCCTAAATTTTCGATATTATCATCAGCAACTGCGACATTTGCTCTATATACTCGCTGTCCTTGTAGAATATCTCTAACAAACAAAGTATAAATAAAATCTTTTCTAAACATTTCTGCATCATTTACTGAATTTAAAATACCAGCTGGAGTTGATACGCCAATAGCTTTTTTGGTTGCTATGTTGAAAACAGAACCTAATGCATTTCCAGTATATAGGTTGTATTTCGAATGCATATGGTACGTTTCTTGCTCTTCAGCTGTCAGTGGTAGGTATCGCAAGATTTCAGTCATTATATATATATATATATATATATATATATATATATATATATATATATATATATGTATATATATATCTATCTATCTATCTATATATATATATATATATATATATATATATATATATATATATATACATATATATATATCTATATATCTATATATATATATATATATATATATATATATATATATATATATATATATATATATATATATATATATATATATATATATATATATATATATCTAATTAAAAATTCAATTAAATAAACAATATCACCATACACATAGAATGCTGAAATTGCGCGACATTGCTAAAAAGAGCATTATCAAATCCGAAAAAATCGCTTCGGCATTTTCAGGCTATGATAATAGTTACAAACTTGATGATCTGACCATATTAGCTAATTTTACCTCTACAAATTTATATCATCTTTTACAGCCCGTTATAGCTCGAGAACTTGCAGTTGATAAAAGCATCAAACTCATAGTCCAATATCATATGATTTTATCAAAGTTATAGGCGAAATCTCGGAACACTATATAACAGCTAAATCGAGAAGAAATATTAACTGGAACAAATATTGCTATGGTCGTTGATGTTAAACACCAGGAAATAAATTTTAAAAAAACTAGAACAATTTACCTCGCCAGGGTTAGGTTGGAAATTTGAAATGATAAAATCAATTTTATTTCACACATCGAAATATAATGTACTTCGCGGTAATTTGTACGTCGACCTTCCTAAAAAAAATTAAGAACAAAAAGTACTTTATAAATGTCGAAAACACCGACAACAAATGTTTCCAGTGGTCCATTCTTTCCGCAAAATTTCTAAAAGAGCAGAATTCCGATCGCGTCAACAAGTACTTTCCGCGCAAGAACGAACTCAATTTTGATGGCATCAACTTTCCAGTAGCAGAAAATCATATACCAAAGTTCGAAGAACAAAAAGGTATCTCAGTAAATGTTTTCGGCTAGACGAGCGAGAAAACGTTTACCTTAGATACATCTCAGAAAGTGCTTCGCAAAAGACAATAAATTTATTATTTTTTCAGGGACATTACTGTTGGATAAAGAACTTTTACAGCTTAGTTGGCGGACAGTACAGTAAAAACAATAACAAGAAATGCTGAATATTCCCTTTGTTATTTCCGCCGATTTCGAGTGTCTACTCGTTCCCGTAGCTGGAGCAGAAAATAATCCGAATAAATCAAGTACAAGAAAGATACAACAGCATGATCCTTGCGGTGTAGCTTACAAAGTAGTTTGTTGCGCCAGCGATAGATTTTCGTCTCCGATAAGGTTATATAGAGGTAAAAATCCTGCCGTATGGTTGCTAAAAAATTTAATAGACGAAGTTAATACAATTTCTAACAGATTACTTAGGACAGTTCCTATCAGAATAACGTCTAAACAACAACTCAACTTTGATGAGGCGGTTAATTGTCATATTTGTTAAAAGCCATTTGGGGACTTTAAGGTGCGAGATCACTGTCATTTGACCCGTCAGTATCGCGGGGCAGCTCATGACAGTTTCAATTTGAAATTTCATGCTCCGGATTTTATTCCAGTAATTTTACATAAAGTTCGCGGGTACAACAGTCACATCATTGTGGAAGCTTATGATGATAAAGACATTAAAACTAAACTGAAACTAAATAACGTGATAAAATGTATTCCAAATAATTTTTGAAAAGTATATGTCGGTGACCCTCTGGAAATTACGCTTTATCAACAGCTTGCATCATTAGACGAGCTCGTGAAAGGCTGCAGTATTTTCAATAATCTACGCAACTGTTTTGGAGAAAACTATGTCCATCTGACAAAAAGAGGTATCTTTCCTTACGAATATCTTGACGATTGGAACAGATTTAGTGAAACTCTCTACCTGACAAAGATAAATTTTACTCGCAACTCAAGAACGAGAACATCAGCGACGACGAGTATAAATATGCACAAGATATGTGGACTAAATTCGCCTGCAAAACATTTGGCGATTATCAAGATTTATATCTGAAAACTGATGTTATTGCTAGCAGATGTTTTCGAGAATTTTCGTCGGGTTTGTCATATAAATTACGTTTTAGACCCCTATTGGTATTATTCTGCTCCAGGATTGTCTTTGGGACGCTTTGCTTAAAACTAGCGAAATAGAATCAGAACTCTTAACAGAGATCGATATGTTTCACTTTATTGAAAAAGGCATCAGAAGAGGAATTAGCGTCATAACAAAACAATATGCAGCAGCTAATAATAAATATTTACAAAGTTATGATAAAACTCTCCCGTCTAGTTAAATTATTTATTTAGATAAAGTGAATTTTTACGGGTGGTCAATGGGGGAAGGCAATGCCTTGCGGGGGGGTGGTGCATTGGATAACTCCAAACCAGTTTTTCAAAGAAACTGAAGAAGATATTCCCAAAGATATTTCATATTTTGTTGAAGTTGATTTAGACTACCCCAGATCGCTACACGATCTACATAACGACTATTCATTTTACGCAGAATCAATGACGATTGATTACAGTTTATTATCACCTGAACAGCGAGCTATGACAACGACAAAATGCTCTATCGTTAACAATTTAGTTCCAAATTTGTTAGATAAAAGAAATTACGTCATGCATTTAAAAAACCTAAAGCAAGCAGTAGATGCTGAAATAATTCTGAGAAAAGTCCAATCGTGTGCTAAAGTTTAATCAATCGAAGTGGATGGCAGATTATATTAACCTAAATACAAAACGTCGTGCCGTAGCTACAACCGAATTTGAGAAAAACTTTTTCAAGTTAATGAGCAACTCAGTGTTTGGAAAGACTATGGAAAATATAAGAAGACGAGTTTCAGTTGAAATTGTTAATGATATTAATCGCAGAAATAAGTTAGTTAGCGACGATGGTTTTGTTAGCATGAAAATATTTAATGAAAATCTTGCCGCAATACAACGATGAAAGACAAATTTAAAGTTAAATAAGCCAATCTATGTTGGTGCAGCAGTGCTTGATATATCAAAGTGGTTGATGTACGATTTTCATTATAATTTTACCAAAAAGATTTGGCCAGATGCAGAGTTGCTATTTACTGAAAGACCACTTCGGGATGTGAGACCACTTCCTGCTATCAGACTAGCGGTTATATTTTTTTCTTTTTCTGATGATGGTACATAGCCAACTCTGCTAGTTTTTCACTAGCAGCTTCGATTGTTATTTTACTAATATTTGCAAGCATTACTGCAGTGATAGGTAATTTTACAGGTTGAGGTTTTCGTCGAATTAATCGTGCTAGTCTATATTTGATTGCTGAACATGCTTTACTAGCAATATTGCCAACAGCACCAATACCTTTTTCATGAACAACACCAATAGCTTTCATTCCAATTTGCTTTGCAATCGATATTGATTTTTTGGCTATCCTTCTAAACATATCCTGAACAAATTCACCTAGTCCATCTCCGTAGGTTGATTTGTATCCTGGTAATCGAGAATTTACTGCCCTGACCATGGTTGGTCCACATTGAATACTATGCACAATCATTTTATTATAATAACTATATTTAATTACATACTCAATCCGGTGACTTAGTCACTATAGTAGTCATCAGCGATTTCATTAATGAGGGACCGATATACATTGATATCCATAATTCCACCTGTAAATAATCGTTTACATATATCAGATTCTTCATTAATGATTTCTTGGGAATTATTACCAGCTCGTTTTTCCCCGATGGCGATTTCTAGTCGATCAACATCAGCGAGAATGTTTTTTGGGGCAAGTAATTAGCCACTTCCTAGACCACTTCCAGTTGCTCCAGTAGAATCCATTTCAGGATCTTGATATTCTTCCTCTGCTGTTCTGGCTGGTTGTCGTGGTGATTTCAATCGTTTCATCTTTTTTTGTCGTTCTTGTTCTGGTTGTTGTAGCTCTTGTTGTAGTCGTTGTGATAGTTGTGGTGATGATGATTCAAATTGTTGTGGTAGTGGTGGTAATAGTCGTGGTGATAGTATTGGTGATGGTAATAATCGTTTACCTCGATCAGCATTTTCTTCATAGTCTCAAATACATCCTCATCAAATTTATTAAAATTATCAATATCTTCATTAGATCTGATTTCTGGAATATCAGCAGCAATGCGGAATACATCCCTGATCCAATCAGCACTTTTTAGAGATTTAATAGCCATCACCTTATGGTTATACTGACACATCACAGTCCGATCTCAGCATGTCTTGCTGGTTAGTTCTTAAAAGTGACTCCCTGTGTTTTTTAATTTTGTTTTAGAAGGATATTTCCTGTCCACCCTTATGATATGTGTGTATTAGAATAATAACGACAATATATTGAATTTTGTCATTTTTGTCATACATAGTTCGCTGGATTATTTCAGAAGCTCAGGTTACGACATGTTCTTTTTTCCTTATATGTAAATTAGTGTGCCTGGTTTCTAAATATATATCCTTGCTGATAACTTAGGATTGCCGTCCTCTCTATTTTGACACAAGGTCAAGGTTCCCTCTCCCATATAATTTGAAATGACTATCAGAATCTGGTATGACCAAATGTTATGCTTTTATATGTGCTTTTATATGTGCTTTGGTTGTGTTGCGAACCAACACCTTGGGTACGATTTTTTGAGGGGTGGGTGGGTGGGGTGAAGAGGCACCAGATAGATGCCTTTCCCTACGCCGAAAATAAAGGTTTTTATGTATTGTTGTATACCTCCGATGTGTTGCAAATGTTTTATAGTTATAAAAGAATTTAGAAACCCAGATTTTGAAATGGGGGGGGGGATTTCTCTTTCCTTAGTGTATCTAAAGGGTGATTCCTCTTTCCCATTTTAATCATCAGATTGAGCAGATGCATCCCTTTAATATATCACGTGACCCTTGCCTAATGGTACGTCTACGTCCTGTGTATGCTATATGTGTATTGCTATATTTTATACTATATATGTGTTTATGTAAGGACGGCAAATTAAAACCTAAGTATTCACAAGTTGTTATTAAATAATATTGAATTATTTGTTTTATTTTATTTCAGGTTAAAATTTAGAATTTCGTATGACAAATGGTGTAAGTTGTTTTTTGTTGAAATAAATAAAAGCCTAGTGTTCTGATGATAGATGTTTTATGTCTTATTTCTCGTGCGTATTTTTGAATATAGGAGGCTGGTAGTAAAGCCGGTTTGCAAGAAGCCACGAGTCTTTGTTTAATGATCTGACTCGCTTATCTTGTCGATAACCAGGCCTTTTTCCATATTCTTCGTAAAGAAATTTATTATTATCCAAATATAAAATTTCCCAAATGTTAAATATGGAATTCGAAATACAAAATATTGTTAGTTTTTTCTAAATCATGGAATCCTAAATATCAACATAAAATAGAGACTCCCATGTACTTTTGTATTGTATGTCCATGTCCTGCTCATGTATTTTCCCTACAGTGTACCTAAGAGGCTCCTCCTCCAGATTTCCACTTCATGTAGTGCCTTGTGGTTTCACCTGGTGGCATTTCTGTCTCCTACTTCATACATGTGCAGGTTCCCTATCTCATCCTAACTACCAAAAAAATAAATAAATAAATAAATAAAAAAATAATTAAATAAAATTAAAAAAATGTACAGCATATGTTACTTTAATTTAATTAGTTAATTGGATTCCATGTCTAATCGTTGATTAGTAATTTTAGTGGAAATATAAAATTAAAACAAATGTACAGCATATGTTACTTTAATTTAATTAGTTAATTGGATTCCATGTCTAATCGTTGATTAGTAATTTTAGTGTAAATATAAATAATTTTTTAAAAATGTTTCCAATTTCGCATCCAACTATAAGAGAGTATTTTTTGATATATAGTTTTTCTCGATATTGATTGGATACTTTTCTTTCTTTGTATTTTTATTATATTACTTTTGGTTATAACATGTTTTTTTGTAAAGTTTGGACATTCTGGAATTAATCTAATCATGTTCATCCTCTTTGCTAATTCTCCTGTTATGTAAGTATTTAAAAATTATGCTTTGTATTTTTAATGACTTTATGTTGACCCAATTATTCCACGTGTTGCCCCAGTTAATACCCCTATTCTACCTTTTTACTCTACATTGTGTTTTCATTGTATAAAAGTTTCTTATTATTTTATAGATATTTTGTTATTCCCTTCCCATATTTCTTTTCTATTTCTAAATTTTACAATCAAATTTTTGACATATGTAAATTTCCTCTTGATAAAAAGTTTTTTCGTTAATGCATAGTTCCTAAAAATGTCGTTTCTATTACTAATGTAATAGGTACGAAACAGCCAAATTTTACTGAGGACGAAACCACTTGGGTACTGAATAATTATAAACCTGTCCACAAGGTGGCGGGGTCAAGTCCGAACACCAGGTGAGCTTCATTGGTGTGTCCTTGGGCAAGACACTTTACTCTAATTACTTAAGTACACTGTAACCTTCATTATGTTGCTGTGTCTCAATACGCCAGAAACAAGCCAAAGGTCATCCCTTGAGAACGTTTCGTTTCCTAAACTATATTACTTGTTACTTCGATTTAAATCCCTGCGCATTAAATTATCTCCCCTAGAAAATGGTAAACATAACTAGACCTGACAGAAACTTGCTCACTTTAGGTAGTGTATTACGACCTTTCTGAAGCCTTCTGACATATGGTAGATGTCTTTTTGTAAGACCTAAACGTCTAAGAACACAGCTGAAGTATTAGTGCTTACTAAAACAACGAGATTGATACTTTCTATGACGGGTAAGTACATGTCTGGATCAAGCAATCTAAAGAAAAGCGCCATCTCGCCTTAAGAGTGTAAGAGTTTTTGGTGTTTTTGGTGAATGAATCGCACCCATGTATTTTATGCATAAGTACAAATGAGTTTATTATTTTACAAAAGGAAAAAAAACTTATATTGATAGTTTCAGAGGACATTGTCGTGGGTTACGTTGTTGTTCCAAAAACTTCCCTAATTTCGACATGTAGCCCTATTTTCGTTAGCGGTGTTATGTTCACATGTGTGAGTATGATTTATTGAGATGAAACGAAACAGAAAAAATTCTTTAATTTCCAAAATGAAGAATCATATATTTTTTTAACTTTTCGGAATGATTTGTCTTTTCTGCGATTGAAAACCATGCTTAGATCAGTCAATAAAGTTTCATATTTATATTTACTGGTGCATTTATAAATACATTTGTTATTAACCATTTTATCTCCAGCAGTTGGTGATTTCTAACACAATCGGAATAGTAGCTTTTACAATTTGTCAGTGGTATCACTATGATGTCTGCAATGTGGCAGTTCATAGTGATGTCTAGCACTGGGCCATCATGCCTTAGACATGTAGCATGATGTCCCACCCAGTCACATTATCTTGACACGAGGCTAACCACTCCTAACCCAAACCTCATAATGCTGAGCGCCAAACGAGACAGCTGTTACAATTGAGGATGTAGCTAATAGCACTGCAGTGTTGACAAACATTTCTAAACTTGTACATGAACAACAATAACTGACAAGATGCTGTTTAATTGAAATCATTGCAAACAAAATCTCTCTTCCTGTCAACCATTCAGGCTCATTGAATATGTGACAGTTATTATAATGTGCAGGCTACATCTCATCATGTTGCTGTTGATTCAGTTGTTTTATGTCTTTTGCACCTTATTATGACAGATTCAGTTTATAATAAGGCATGTCATTGCTAAGTTAATCTCACAATTTCAGCAAAACAAATATGGATTGTTGTAATTGATAATGACATATAGCCTTGGTGTGCACACTGGATGCTTTTGTATGATCTTAAGTAACTAAAACTTCGATGTGGCTTATAAACTTGAAATGGTATTTTAACAAAATATGTTTTAGAAAGGTAAACTAAAATTGTTTAAAAATAATTTTTATTAGTACTGTTAGTAAATTAAATCGACTTTTAATGGCATATATGTTATAATAAGTTTTAGTCAATTTCTGTTTTTTCTAGCAGTACCACATTCGGTATAAAAGTCAATCTTTGCTTTATAAATCTATGTCAACTTGTCTTAAGTATAGATGTGAAATAAATAATTTCATAAGTATGGGTACACTCTTCATCACAAACAGGCACATGCAGGTCAATAAGAATGTGATAAGTCTTTAAATAATTGGGTACTTAGTGTCTTCATTGTGATTGGCCAAATGATTTGGTTCCATGTCAGGGGAAAACATTTCATTAAGTAGTAAAAAAATTATATATATCAGGTAGAAAAATGATATGTATTGTATAGTATACTTTGTATCATGTAGTAAAATTATATGTATGATGTACTTCATTTTAAGGCAGTATATTCTACAGTTCCCATAGACAGGGGATACTGTACTTAAGACAATACATGTATGACATACAAAGCCTGACATGTTTTTAGCTTTCAACTCACAGCCACCTAAAATAGGAATCCTACAGATAATTTTGTATTCTTTACTAAATGCAATCATATTTGCTGTTTTTCAATTCATCACTGCAAGACATTGTATACAGCTATACATGTGACTGCAACCAACCAGGATTTTGTCATTCATTCCTGTAAAAAGAAAAGAAAAATGTTTCAACTCATTATGGAATACATAACAAAACCGAAGAAAGGCAATCATAATATTGTTCATTGTGAAGAAGTATAATTATAGATGTTGCCCATGTCCCAAGCTTGCCATATGTGTCTACTGTACCATAAATATCAATTTCTGAATGTACTCATTTGCATATCAGGGATGCATCTCAAATTTTTTATTCTGACCGGATATGTGAATGTATAAATGTGTGAAACATTCTCAGATCATTCAAAGACATGCACAGACATGTACATGTCTGTACATATGTATGTATGTATGTATGTATGTATGTATGTATGTATGTATGTATGTATGTATGTATGTATGTATGTATGTATGTATGTATGTATATGTATAACACATTATTTATCCTTGAACATGACCAGGGCACCAGCTTGATAAATTTGTCAATTTGGAGGAGGGCTTATCATGAGACACAGAAATGCGTTGTAAATATTTGCCTGAATATTGTCAAAATGAAGCGTGGGTGGGTGTGCTTATCCAGCATTAGCAGATTAATGGATAAATACTCTTTGTGTGTGTCTGTGTGTTGGTATGTGTGTGTGTGTGTGTGTGTGTGATGCAGAACTAGAAATGTCCAATGAGGTGTTGATTCCCAATAATAGGTGACTATTACTAATATCTCATTCCATTACATTAACAGGTTAAATATTGGATAAATTAATCATTTTCATTTTCTCCCCAAACTACTTCATTGATACAATATTTAGTTATGGAATTGACAAGCTACTCACTTCCTGAAATGTTATGTGTATTATTGGCAGTAAAATCATATCTTTGTGATATCTTGGTGTATATTCGAGCACACTCATAACTGCTAATTTGCACAAAAGTTAATTATAATGTATTCAGAATATCATTTGGGAAATGGAGGGGTATATTGGTTTATCTGCCCAAAAAAACCTTAAGTTTATAATTAGCATTACCGTGAAGAATTGTAATTAAGAATTGTTTTTAAACATTTATGACTATTTTTCAGTACTAGGTTAGTAATACCAGTTCTAAAAAGATAAAACTGCCTGGTTAAATGCACATTCTGAATTTAAGAGCAGCCCAGGCTTATAAAAGCAAACCCAGTCTGACCCTGCTTTCACAAAACATCTTAACCTTGAGCCTGTATTAGACTCAATATTTAATCAGTATTCATTTGTGAAATTACAATAATAATGCAGCAAGTAGCTGAGTGTTGAAAACAATTGTCCATGGAATTTGCTAGTAAAGGAATTCAATGAAGATATAAAAATTCAGGTGAAATATAAGAGTATCTGTTGGTATTGAAATGTTTTCTGATGCAGTCTTGCTTAGAAGGACAGGAACTATATCCTGACTTCTGTTTCAACCCAAGTTAGCAGTGATGCTGCTAAATATTTCAAGAGGACATCACAAGGAATATTTGAATATATATTAAATATAAGCTAGGAGTATGTGAATAGTAAAATGACATTTGTTTTGAAAATGCCCCAGTTCCAATTTAAAATACCATTTATTTTAAATATTGTAAAAGATTACACAAACTTCAGATTTTAAGAATATTTTCCCTGAAATTTATTTCCTGTTAAATTTTGCAGTCTTCCCAGTTCTGATTCTTTTCACATATTAAACTCCATATCATTGAAGTACATAACATAATATTTTCCTTGGGTTTGGGTTGGAATTTTCCTTGGGATAAAAAATGTTTATCTTGTTCCATTATAGCAGGAAACTTTTACAAATATTTATAAATTTTATGTTTATAAGTGACTTTTAAGAAAAGAACGCTTTTTTATTGCCAAAATTTATAATTGTGTTTTCAGTTTGGTATACCTGTGAAATTTTAAAAAAATGCTGTTTATTATTATATTGTTCTCAAAAGCACCAGTTTCCTTTTTATGAAGATATATGCATAATTACAAAAAACCTGACATATCTTTACTTTTCACTTGACTTTTTAAAATCTATTTTTTTCAGTAATAGCTCTAGTTATTTTGTATCCTCCATTATTAAATGACTTGACTTTTTCTACAAAATGCTATTGTGTGGCAGGTAAATATTAAAAGAATTTGCTACTAAGTGCATATGTATCTTTCAAATATTGAAGTGAAATTCTAGTGCAGTATTATACCCAGTTGGATACAGTGAATTTTCAAGGGTTACTGGCCTTCATGAATTTAATAATTTACATTGTGGGATGCTGTGAACCCATTGGTGTGCTGTGAATTTTCAGAAATTAGAAGCTTTCATTAATTTTAATATTATACCCAGTGGGATGCTGTGAACCCATTGGTGTGCTGTGAATTTTCAGAAATTAGAAGCTTTCATTAATTTTAATATTATACCCAGTGGGATGCTGTGAATTTTCAGGAGTTACTAGTTTTCATGGATTTCAATATGATACCCAGTGGGATGCTGTAAGTCACTATTTTAAAGTTTGTACTAACTTCTATGGATTTCATGGTTGCTACACACCACAAATCTAAAGTCCCAATGACTAAAGATACATCTGTAAAGAAAACATGACTTTTTCCCCAATCCACAAATTTCAGTATGAACAAAATTTCATTTTGCCAAAACATGAAAATTAATAAATTAATGAAAATAAAAGAATTTACAGTGTATTATACATTTCAATAGAATTGAACTACTGAATGAAACTACTTTAACTTCGTGATGATGCTTCCATTTAGTACATGCATCCTGTCAGCTATCTTCACTGTATGCTTCCATTTAGTACATGCATCATGTCAGCTATCTTCACTGTATGCTTCCATTTAGTACATGCATCATGTCAGCTATCTTCACTGTATGCTTCCATTTAGTACATGCATCCTGTCAGCTATCTTCACTGTATTCTTCCATTTAGTACATGCATCATGTCAGCTATCTTCACTGTATGCTTCCATTTAGTACATGCATCCTGTCAGCTATCTTCACTGTATGCTGTATTATCAGACCTGTCAAGACTGACAACCCACTGCAGTGCATAAGCAGCAATTGGTCAGCAGAACACTGCAATTTAAAAAGACTGACAGGATTAACACCTGCATGGAAAGGAACAGAGGATCTATGCATCTTTCATCTATGATGAAAAGGCCATTTAAAAGCAAACATTATTTATGCCAAGAATGTGTATGTTTATTTCAAAATAAACTGACTAGTGAAGTTAATAATTCAGGTTTGAGGACATGTGTTTCATAACATCTTCACCACTGAAAATCTTTATACAGCTGTATTTTTTATCTAATTCTTGCTATCTATAATAAATTAATTGAACCATATTTCATGAATCAGTCAAAATACCTCTTGTACAGAGGTTTAACTGGCAAGAATTAAAGCAGACAAATGCTTATGGATTATCCTGCCCTTTTTTTGTTAAAGGTCAAGGTTTACATTCCAATTATTTTGTCATATTCTCTGCCATTTCATGCATTAATCAGTACCATTCAGGCTTATGTCAAGATCTCTCAAATGCTTAACTTGTGTAGAATACAATTAAAAGGATATACAAACTGTAAGATCTCAACTGTTAGAGGAATTAAACGATCATATGTTTGTGTAGAATGCCATTAAAAAGACTTAGATGTACAAACTGTAGGACCCCTTATCTGTTAGAGGAATTAAACAGTGTTCATATGTTTGGGTATGCATGTTTGCATAAAGTTTGTAACTTTTGTTGGCATTATTGTGCTGAGGTGCTGCAAAATGCCGTTGCATGCTATTGCATAAAGTATGACAGAAGATGGTATTAATATTATTCTTTATCACCATAAGATATCATATCACAATACATGTGTAGCATCATTGCCTATCAGATCACAGTACATGAATAACATTTGGTTGTGTCATCAATGCATGTCAGATCACATGGCATGTTTAACATTTGGCTGTTTCATCATTGCATGTCAGATCATATAACATGTATAACTTTTGGCTGTGTCATCATTGTCAGATCACAGTACATGTATAACATCTAGTTATGTCATCTTTGCATGTCAGATCACATGACATGTATAACATTTGGATGTGTACTCATCCCCTGTCAGATAACATCACATGTATAACATCTAGTTATGTCATCTTTGCCTGTCAGATCACATGACATGTATAACATTTGGATGTGTACTCATCCCCTGTCAGATAACATCACATGTATAACATCTAGTTATGTCATCTTTGCCTGTCAGATCACATCACATGTATAACATTTGACTGTCATCATTGTCTGTCAGATCACAGTCATGTATAACATTTGGCTATGTTGTCATTGCACTCAGATTACAGTACATGTATAACATTTGGCTGTGTTGTCATTGCACTCAGATTACAGTACATGTATAACATCTGTGTCATTGCATGTCAGATCACAGTACATGTATAACTTGCTGTGTTGTCATTGCATGTCAGATCACAGTACATGTATAATATTTGGCTGTGTTGTCCTTACATGTCAGATCACAGTACATGTATAATATTTGGCTGTGTTGTCATTACATGTCAGATCACAGTACATGTATAATATTTGGCTGTGTTGTCATTGCATGTCAGATCACAGTACATGTATAATATTTGGCTGTATTGTCATTACATGTCAGATTACAGTACATGTATAATATTTGGCTGTATTGTCATTACATGTCAGATTACAGTACATGTATAATATTTGGCTGTGTTGTCATTACATGTCAGATCACAGTACATGTATAATATTTGGCTGTATTGTCATTACATGTCAGATTACAGTACATGTATAATATTTGGCTGTGTTGTCCTTACATGTCAGATCACAGTACATGTATAATATTTGGCTGTGTTGTCATTGCATGTCAGATCACAGTACATGTATAATATTTGGCTGTATTGTCATTACATGTCAGATTACAGTACATGTATAATATTTGGCTGTGTTGTCATTACATGTCAGATCACAGTACATGTATAATATTTGGCTGTGTTGTCATTACATGTCAGATTACAGTACATGTATAACTTGCTGTGTTGTCATTACATGTCAGATCACAGTACATGTATAATATTTGGCTGTATGGTCATTACATGTCAGATTACAGTACATGTATAATATTTGGCTGTATTGTCATTACATGTCAGATCACAGTACATGTATAATATTTGGCTGTGTTGTCCTTACATGTCAGATCACAGTACAAGTATAATATTTGGCTGTATTGTCATTACATGTCAGATTACAGTACATGTATAATATTTGGCTGTGTTGTCCTTACATGTCAGATCACAGTACATGTATAATATTTGGCTGTGTTGTCCTTACATGTCAGATCACAGTACATGTATAATATTTGGCTGTATTGTCATTACATGTCAGATTACAGTACATGTATAATATTTGGCTGTGTTGTCATTACATGTCAGATTACAGTACATGTATAATATTTGGCTGTGTTGTCATTACATGTCAGATTACAGTACATGTATAATATTTGGCTGTGTTGTCATTACATGTCAGATCACAGTACATGTATAATATTTGGCTGTGTTGTCATTACATGTCAGATTACAGTACATGTATAACATCTGTGTCATTACATGTCAGATCACAGTACATGTATAATATTTGGCTGTGTTGTCATTACATGTCAGATCACAGTACATGTATAATATTTGGCTGTGTTGTCATTACATGTCAGATTACAGTACATGTATAACATCTGTGTCATTACATGTCAGATCACAGTACATGTATAATATTTGGCTGTGTTGTCATTACATGTCAGATCACAGTACATGTATAATATTTGGCTGTGTTGTCATTACATGTCAGATTACAGTACATGTATAACATCTGTGTCATTACATGTCAGATCACAGTACATGTATAATATTTGGCTGTGTTGTCATTACATGTCAGATCACAGTACATGTATAATATTTGGCTGTGTTGTCATTACATGTCAGATCACAGTACATGTATAATATTTGGCTGTGTTGTCATTACATGTCAGATCACAGTACATGTATAATATTTGGCTGTGTTGTCATTACATGTCAGATTACAGTACATGTATAATATTTGGCTGTGTTGTCCTTACATGTCAGATTACAGTACATGTATAACTTGCTGTGTTGTCATTGCATGTAAGATCACATTACATGTACAACATTTAACTGTGTCATTGCATATCAGATCAAGGTACATGTATAGAATGTGGTTGTATCATCATAGGATAGGAATTTGGCTGTATCATATCTTTGAATATTAGAACACAGTCCATGCATAGCATTTTTGGCTGTATGTATCTTAGAATATTAGATCACAGTCTATGTACAGCATTTGGTTGTATCATATACTTGAATATTAGAACACAGTCCATGCATAGGAATTTGGCTGTATCATATCTTTGAATATTAGAACACAGTCCATGCATAGCATTTGACTGTATTGTATCTTATAATATTAGATCACAGTCCATGCATAGGAATTTGGTTGTATGTATCTTAGAATATTAGAACACAGTCCATGCATAGCATTTGACTGTATTGTATCTTATAATATTAGATCACAGTCCATGCATAGGAATTTGGTTGTATGTATCTTAGAATAGCAGATCACAATACATAAATAGCATTCGGCTATATCATACTTCAGAAAAACATTTATATAACTGGGGCAGTGTTTTAGCTGTTTTAATTTTATTTTTGAAGAAAATGTTTTAAGTGAGATGCTTTAGAAATACTTCAGTCTCTATCTAGATATATTTGTTGAGCTTATTAAAAATGATGGGTGGTACATGTGACAAAAGAAACAAGTCAACTCAGGATAAATCAGATTATTTCCAAAATTTTGTCATAAGTTGATTTTGAAAAGAGTAATTTCAATAAGAATGGTGAATTTTCATTGTGGTATATGTCTGTTACTTTCTTATCCCTATAATTGCAAATAGTTTTTTCCATTTGTATGAAATCTTTTGTGCGATTTCCAAGTCAAGATACATTATTTTGACTAGATGTGCAAAAAGTATTTGCTACTTTTAACTGAAGATTTTGTTTGGCAAACAATGTGTTGGCAAATATGTATTTATCCACATTTTATGCAGATTATGATAACACAAATTTTAGTGGTCATATTTGTTTTCATGTTTAATATGATTTGATATGCTGCCTGATGCATAATGCCACTCTTGCCACTGTAGCTGATTTTAAAATGAGTTATGGGAAGGGAAGACTGCACACATGTACTTATGTCCTTTGAACTTGATTTCAACCACTGAAAGTCCAGTTTCCTGCCTCAGTGAATTTCATTTGATATTTCAATTACTTAGATTTTGCCAGGGAGATAACATGCTTTGACATCTTTACAGACTTTAAATATGAACTTAAACTGACCTGTTTTATGCTGTATGAGCTCCTTAGCTATCCAACTATAACCAATTAATTTCTTTAATCCTTTTAGAATTACTTCTAACACACATAGTGCAATCCATTTCAACAGACTTCAAACACTCAAGCCAACTAATCCTTCTAACAGAGCCAATGGCTGTTAATTTTTTTAACTGAATTGTCTTGTCTGCTTAATCCAGTTAATAAACATGATCACAGGCAGTGTTACCATAAGAAGCAAGTTGTGAAAAAGAAACCCAGGAAAATTTTTATTTTCAACAATAATTTGGTGTATATAGGAAACTTAATGAGTGATGGGATGGACAGGAAGTGTCCCTCATCTTGGGAGGATAGCGGCCTTGTGCAGGATGTTTACATGTATGATGTTATGAGGCAAGGTGGTGGTTGGGGGGAATGGCAGTTAGTTAACCAGTTACCAAGTATTACAACTGGTTACTGCTTTGAGATCTTACAATCAGTGGGAAAATACTGCTTCAATTATACCATGCCTTGAATGTATGCATAAGTCTTTATCAAAACAAACTGTGTAATTTAAACACTGAATGAATGTGGTTTTGCAGCCTGTTCTTTTATGCATCATTGTTATTCTTTGACACTAAGGCTGTCACCCTCAGTATTAAAATCAATTGATGTCAGTATCTCATTTGACCAATGTTCAATTTTAAATTAGAGGGTACCTTATGTTATTGTAACCCAAATTCCATGCATTGAACTAGTTTGCAGGGTAATAATATATACTTGTGCAAGGAATGTTGGAAACCTTTTCCTGAAAATATATTCAATACAATGGTTATGAAAGGAATGAAGTAATTTGCTGTTCATACTTTGTAAGGCTTACTATACAAGGTGCATGAAGGGGCACATTTTTGTCACACCATTATAGGAACATATCATTTATCATTTCTCAGTTTATCTGTTTGATTTAGTTTCATGTCAGTTTTCATGCACTTTGGAGGGGCATTCAAGTTCCTTGAACAAATTTATAGTTTACAGGGATTTCATGGACTTTGTGCAAATCTGATATGGTAAATCTGCTGACATATCTTTAAAATGCAAACTTTCACAAGTCTGTTGAATCCATAACAATTTATGTTAATTGCTGTCATAAGCTTCTTAAGAGTTGTATTGTGTAATATATATTTAATAGAACATGGATCATATATATTTAATAGAACATGGATCATATATATTTAATAGAACATGGATCATATATATTTAATAGAACATGGATCATATATATTTAATAGAACATGGATCATATATATTTAATAGAACATGGATCATATATATTTAATAGAACATGGATCATATATATTTAATAGATCATGGATCATATATATTTAATAGAACATGGATCACATATATTTAATAGAACATGGATCATATATATTTAATAGAACATGGATCATATATATTTAATAGAACATGGATCATATATATTTAATAGAACATGGATCATATATATTTAATAGAACATGGATCATATATATTTAATAGAACATGGATCATATATATTTAATAGAACATGGATCATATATATTTAATAGAACATGGATCATATATATTTAATAGAACATGGATCATATATATTTAATAGAACATGGATCATATATATTTAATAGATCATGGATCATATATATTTAATAGAACATTGATCACATATATTTAATAGAACATGGATCATATATATTTAATAGAACATGGATCATATATATTTAATAGAACATGGATCATATATATTTAATAGAACATGGATCATATATATTTAATAGAACATGGATCATATATATTTAATAGCACATGGATCATATATATTTAATAGCACATGAATCATATATATTTAATAGAACATGGATCATATATATTTAATAGATCATGGATCATATATATTTAATAGAACATGGATCATATATATTTAATAGAACATGGATCATATATATTTAATAGAACATGGATCATATATATTTAATAGCACATGGATCATATATATTTAATAGAACATGGATCATATATATTTAATAGAACATGGAATGGAATGCATTCCATTTCATGGTTATTGGTCTGTTTATTGTGCTTATTGAGTACAGTACTTGCCAAGCCAAGAGCCTGCATTGGACAAGGTAAAATCATAATAATAATAATAATAATAATAATAATAATAATAATAATAATAATAATAATAATAATAATAATAATAATAAAATTAATAATAATAATAATAATGCTTAATTTATAGAGGGGGACTAGTTAGTCAATGACTCTTCTCCCTTGAGGCCCACTTAAGGAGAGTATAACAACACACATTATATAAAGATAGCATTAATTATTGTTTATTTTAACATATTTAGTATTAAAATACTAAATTCCATTATCTATTAGAATTAAATACATGATTATGATATCTCTTCTTAAATACTTTAATATTTTCAGCAGATTTTACAAGTAGTGGAAGTTTGTTCCACAGAACTACTAGAGTATTGGAAGCTCGTTTTAAATTGATCTGGTTTTGGTTTTGGTGCTCGAAGGTTTCCATGTAATATTGATCTCTACATTTAATGTGTTGAAAATGGCCTGAATAAGTTCTGAAGATACTCTTGTGCAGTTACATGTAGAGATTTATATAAAAGAACTGCATTGTGAAAATCTATTCTGTCATATATTGTGAACCATTTGAGTTTTGTAAACAATGCTTTTGAGGGATGATCAATAGATGCATCTAAAATTATTGAAGTTTGTAAATCCTTTCAAGCTCAGATTTAGCACAGTTTCCCCATACATTTGAACAATAATCCATTGTTGGAAGAATATAATGCTTGTAGTATAGATTGCTGTTGTTGTTGGGCTTAATGCCGTTTTTTCAGCACATGATGTACATGGTGGCCAGTATTAATGGTGGAGGAAGAAACCAGGGCTGAAAAGAACCAACGACCCCACAAAAAGCTACTGGCAAGCTTTTTCACATATCCACATTATCCAATCTTAGACTTGAACTCACCCAGACATAGGTGAGATAGCAGTGATCTAACAGACAGGCTTTAGACAACTTGGCCACTCAAGGTTCCAGTATAGATTGCATGTTTCTGTAGGTAAATATTTCTTGATTCTGCTGAGTAAAGCAATTTTGGATGACATTGTTTTACCAAGCTTATCAATATGGTCATTCCATAATAAATTATTATCTACAGACACACCTACAAGCTATTCATGTTTAAAATTGTCTAATTATTTATTGCAAGAGATAGTTCTGGGTTCAATTACATCTGTAGCTTTTGTGCTGTCCCCAAGATCATACATTTTGTTTTACCTTCATTAATTACCATCCTATTTTGTTGTGCCCAATTTTGGACTCTAATAATTTCTGAGTTTAATCTCATTTGGATAACTTCAGTGTTAGAACTAGACATATACAAGGTTGCTTGTCTGCAAACAAATCTGTATTTGTGGTTCATTATTTAATGGTAGATCATTGATATAGATAAGGAAGAGGAGAGGACTTAAAACTAAGCCTTAAAGGACCTATGAATGAATAATGAGAGTTTGAGAGCTAATATTGCCAATGCTTACTCATTAAGACCTTTGGTTTAGATTTAAACAAGTTTAAAATAAATATTGTCAAGCCTGTAATATTTCAAATTTTGCAGCAGAATTTCATGATCAACAAGATCAAAGGCTTTCTTGATGTCAAGGAAAGCAATATCACTCATGTGTCCATTATCCATTTTCTTCAACCAAAGATCAATTAATTTTGTAAGTTCTGTTTGGCATGAGTGGTACTTTCTAAATCCTGATTGTGCTTTATGACATAGAGAGTTGTTTTGAAAAATATTATTGACATTAATGGCTATAGCCTTTTCAAATAATTTTGATAATTCAGATAGAATTGATATTGGTCTGTATTTCCTTTGTTCCTCCTTTTCTCCTTTCTTAAAGATAGGTTTAACCTTTGCACATTTCAGAGCTTCTGGAAAATTACCACTCATTATACTTAAGTTTATGATATGCTTTAATAACTTTGTTATTACTGGTGCAGCAATTTTAAAAATTCATGGACCAATACAATCCAATCCAGAAGATTTATTAATATTCACCTTAATTTGCATATCAAAAACAACTGCTTCAATAACATTTGATATTCTGAATACTGTCACTGGAGATGCTTATGAAGAAATTGTCAAACATTTCCACAATGTCTTGTACTGATGTTGCTATATCCTCATTTTGTTTTTAAGTCTAGGGGGAAAACAACTGTTCTTGGGTGGATACAGCTCATTTAGATGCTTCCACAATGTCTTGGTACTCTGACTTTCTTCAATAGCCTGTTTATAGTAGTTCTCTTTTGCATTATCTATTAGGCAATTAGTTTTATTCCTCCACTTTCTATAGTTTTTCATGTCTTTTGTCTTCTTTAAATTATCTCTTAGGTGCCTAGCCACATTGATCTCATGGGTAATCCACTTGAGTGTAATTTTCTGTATAACCCTTTTTGTTTTAATTGGGGCATGCTTGTCTAAGGCTGCATTGAACATCTGATACCAATTTGTCTAAGGCATTGCTGAAATCAGCTACATTGCAAAATGATTAGAAGTGTTTGCAAACAAAATCATTTAAGAACATTTTCTCATCAAACTGTTTAAGGTCTCTGTATTGTATTTCAATGTGTTGACTATTTTTTTTTATAATTTTGGAACAATAATATCCATTGTGGGAATGGCAACATGTTCTCACATCAAGTTAAGGGGCCCTGAGTTTTTGAGAGGTTTAAAGCACTTACCATTGCAGATCATTGCTATCTCACCTCTGTCATCATGGGTTTGAGTCTTGGGTTCAGCCATTGTTGGTATGTGAGAAAGCTTGCTAGTAGCTTCTGTAATTCTTTACAGGGTTTCCCAGGTTCTTCCTCCACCGTTTATACTGGCTACCATGAAAAACCTATCTTGTGCTGAAAAATGGAGTTAAACCCTGAATCATCAACAACAACACATCAAGTTAATAAGGGTACAATTATAAAAACAGTACACATAGTGAAAGAGCCTTTAATGCTGTAGACTCATGAACTGATTGTAATACTAACAATATAAAATGATTTGGAGTATCAGGCTTGTACCAAAACAGGATTTTAGGTTTAGACTGGTTGTTAATAAAAGTAACTGCATTGCAAGGCAGCAGATGGAAAGATGTGGACATTCCTCCCACTAAAACATCAAACATTAGAATTTAGCAAGACAGAGTGCAATCATAAATATGATAAAGAAATAAGTGCAAAAATGTAAGAAATCTTATGAAGACATTTATGCATTTTCAGAATTGTGTAGTTTGACAAGTGTATGGATAAGTGAAATGTAGGCATCATCATTAAAAATGTTGTTATGGTGATCACTCAAAAAGATTCCAAATTTCAGGCTCTGTTTTGTTCATAGTCACTAGTCAGGTGTATCTCTTTTATTAGCTCTGTACACATGTAGCCAGTAATAGTCTAGATTTTACAGTCTGGGTAGAGCAACATATTCATTTGTTCATAAAAAAGTCATTTATCTTAGGAATGAGTCAAGGTTAAAATTGAAGTAATATGGCCTTCCATTCAACACCTTTGGGTAATTAAGAATAAAGACCACAATTAAGGACAACTCATTTACATTGACAACCTTTCATAATGAAATGAATGGGAGTATACACTCACACCTTACTATAATCCAGGACAGAACAGTAAGGACTTTATTACCTTCACTTGGATATATGTATATCCTTTCTTTTGACTTTAATTATAGATAATTTTTTTAAATGCAGTGTATTCTTACTTTATAACAAATTGTTATCCCCAAACTTAAGTAGGGGGCTAATGTGATTCTCTGTATATCTGTCTGTCTGTCTGTTACTAACTTTTATCTTCTCTACCATCTTGTGGAAGTTCACCCAACTTGGTTCATGTAACATCTGTCAGAGATGTATAATTTCTGTTTTTTTTTTTCCTTGTGACAGTTATTTAAAAAAGGTAATTACATTGCAGTGACATTTTAGAAATAGTTTTTGGATCAAACTGTATACATATTATCATAATATACATGTAATATTTCAAAGATTTGTCATTATTACTACTGGATCATGGTCCTGAAAGTGAGAATGTAAATAAAAAAAACAAGAGGTTAGCAAGAGGTTTGGGTTATGTCCACTTGATCATGGTTCAGAATGTGGGGAATTTGCCATATAAAACATGGGGTTGTGGTTATTACAACTAAATCATGGTTTAGAAAGTGTAGTATATATTATGGATTTGTGATTACTACCACTGGACAATGGTCCTGAAAATGTAATTGTAAACAGAAAGCAAGAGGTTTGGGTTATGATCGCTGGATTATGGTCCAGAAGGTGTGTAATATATGGTACGAGCAAGAGGTTTGGTAACAACTGCTTGATCTTAGCTCAGAAAGTGGGGAATATATTATAGAAAACATATGGATTTATGAGTGAGTTATGGAAGTAACTCTGGTTGTTAGTTCTGAATAGCATAATATTAATTATATTTGAACATTTCTGTCCATGCTACATGTACTTTCACTTTTATTAAATTAGTCCAGTCATTTAGATTTGGATTCTTGCTCTCATTAGTGTTGGTTTTCATTAACTCCATTTTAGTAGCCATGGCAACAGACAGATCATGCTTGTATACAAGTTATTGTGGAAAATATAGTGTTAGATTGATGTTATTTTTCAGTGTTGAGCTATATGATTCTTTATGTTAGGAGGTTATAGTGTCTGGTACCCTCATTAAACTAGGTGTAGATGTTATTTACCTGTACTGAGATACATGCTGCTGTATGTTAGGAGGTTATAACGTCTCATACCATAATTAAAATAAGTATTCAGTTATGAATGAAATAAGTAAACTTATTAAATAAAGTCACCAGTTTATTTTCCTTACATTGAGAAGTCATTTTCCAAGTATACCTTTCCTGGCATTAGGTATGTGAGATACTTAAATGCTACTTCAAGATTGTTATCACCTTTTCCATGCAGTAAACCTGTTGACACCTATTTCAAGATAATGATATATGGGAGCATGGTCATGAAGTACATAGGTATCAAAAACCAATTTAGATATCAAAAACCAATTTAGATATCAAAGATTTTACAGCTTCCTTGTACCACAGATATGGAAAGAATAGTAGTAGTTATGGATGGGATGGTAGTTAAGGGTGGGATACAAGTTATGGGTGTGATACTAGTTATGGGTGGGATACATGTTATGGGTGGGATAGAAGTTATGGATGGGATAGAAGTTATGGATGGGATAGTAGTTATGGTTGGGATAATAGTTATGGGTGGGATAGTAGTTAAGGGGAAGATAGAAGTCATGTGTGAGATAGAAGTTATGGGTGGGATAGTAAAGGGAAGGAGAGTAGTTATGGGGAAGATAATAGTTATGGGTGGGTTAGAAGTTATGGGTGGGATAGTAGTTATGGATGGGATAGAAGTTATGGGTGGGATAGAAGTTATGGGTAGGATAGAAGTTATGGGTGGGATAGAAGTTATGGGTGGGATAGTAAAGGGAAGGATAGTAGTTATGGGGAAGATAATAGTTATGGGTGGGATAGTAAAGGGAAGGATAGAAGTTATGGGGAAGATAATAGTTATGGGTGGGATAGAAGTTATGGGTTGGATAGTAGTTATGGGTGGGATACAAGTTATGGTTGGGATATGGGATAATTGTTATGGGTGGGATAGAAGTTATGGGTGGGATACATGTTATGGGTGGGATAGAAGTTATGGGTCGGATAGTAGTTATGGGTGGGATAGAAGTTATGGGTGGGATAGAAGTTATGGGTGGGATAGAAGTTATGGGTAGGATAGAAGTTATGGGTGAGATAGAAGTTATGGGTGGGATAGAAGTTATGGGTGGGATAGAAGTTATGGGTGGGATAGTAGTTATGGGTGGGATAGAAGTTATGGTTGGGATATGCCTCTATGACATCCTTTGTGGCCACCACAGCTGCCATCTTAAAAGTCTTATGGGTGGGATAGTAGTTATGGGTGGGATAGAAGTTATGGTTGGGATATGCCTCTATGACATCCTTTGTGGCCACCACAGCTGCCATCTTTAAAAGTCTTGTTATGACTCCTGAATAATGGCCTGGGTTTAAGGAAAAGACTTCTTATTATGTCTGATTGGTTTGAAATGAAAAGAGACCAATCTGAGATATAATATGAATGAAAATGGTACTGATACAATGTCTATTATGGCTACCAGAGCAGCTATTTAAAATCATGTTATTGCTACTCATTCTAAATGTATGGTTATATCAATATGGGGTTTTCACCAAAAGACTTAACATGTGTTATTAGGTCTCATTCATCCTAAATAAAAATAGTGCTGATCTGATGTCCAGTATATCTGTCAAGATGGCCATGTTACAAATCTTGTTATTGTTCTTTCTAAACCAAAAGTCATATTGAGATTTGGTTTTAGTCTTCTTATTAAGTCTAGTTGGTCTTAATTGAAAATGGTGCCATAAATATCCAACATGGCTGCCAATTCACTACTTTCTTTTGCAATAATTATCAGTGTTGGGTTCTCACGGAAAGTCTTATGATGTCCATTTGGTCATAAACAGAATGTTGCCAATCTGTCCTCCAAAACGTATAGTCTTATTATTCCAATGTCTCCTAGAATACTATTTTATATTTACATTGTATTTTCACCAGTGTCTGGTTGGTCATAAATGGAACAGTGCTATAATGTCCAATAAGACCACCATTATAAGCAGCCAGCTTGAAAATTTATTGTTACTTCTTATAGCAATTTCAAGTCAGTATGGGGTTATCACTTAAAATAATATCGTGGTGGTTCTAAATTGAAATGGTATTTATTTGATGTCTAATATAGACAGAATGGTGGCCATCTTTAAAAAACAATTATTATAATTACTGCTCTTTAATGGAAAGTGATTTTGAAATCTGGTTTTCATTAGAGGATTCCTATGGTATCTATTTTATTTTGAATGAAAATGATGCAAATTTACCCTCTATATGGCCGTCATGGTGGACATCTTGAAAATGTTATTTCTTGTTCATTCAAAATGGATACTAAGATTCTCACTAGTTTATTTAGTATTTTGTCCTATGGTGTAAATGAAAATGGTGCCAATCTAGTATGGCTGCCATGAGCACTTTCTGCAGATAACTTGTCCCCATCTTGATAGTGAAGCAAGACTGCTCCCAGTTCTTATGACTCTTAACTGAAGCACCTACAGAATTTTTGGGTTACCGTTTGTCAGTGGGTTATCTATGGCAGCAGATTTGGAAACAATCTTTACTTTTCTTAGATTCAAGCCTTGTAGCATTCTGTATTGCTCAGTTTATATTGGGGTTTTAATTGCTTTGACCCGCTAGGTGACCCATACTTTTTAAGTTTGAATAAGCAATGCTGCATTTGGTGGGTATCTCTGTGAGCTTAGCTGTGAGGTATTTCTTAAAAAGTTACAATGCAGAAATATGTTGTACATAAGACCACAACAAGCACTCTGATCTTGTCTGGCCGAGGAAGTCAAGATGGAAATGAATTGTTCCATAAGTCTTCCTTAACATCGCTGCAGAGCACATAATTGGGGAGTTTGATCAAGAGCTCAGGTATCCCTAGGTCTGAATTCTTGTCATCTACATGCATTCAAGGGAGATAAATCTTGATCAGTTCAGATGTATTTAACTTTACATCAGGCAAGAAATCAGTATTACCTCTATTATTGTTATATATGTATTTGGGTATTTTGTAAATATAAGTTTATGATTTGTTGTCAAAGACCTTTGGTTGATTCTGGTTATACATCAACATTTACCACACCATCCTTACATTAGCCCATGAGAAGTCTGGAATAAAAGGTTTGACAACAGATCTATAGAAAGTTTGGAATAAAAGGTTGGACCACAAATCCATGGCAAGTCTGTGATTAAAAGCTTGATCACAGATCTGTGGAAAGTCTGGAATAAAAGGTCTGATCTCAGGAAATCAAAGATAACATGCATAAGGCACAGTACTCACTGTAGGATTTTGAAAATTTAATTCCACACATCTAAAGATAAAACACATAGAACATCGACCATATACAGAAACTTGTCAACCATATTTAGAATTTAACTGAGAATTGAGGACAAGAAACTGGAAGCATGGACACTCACTTGAGAGAATTTCAATGCATATCTTATATTACACATCGTGTAAAGCACACTCAGCACATAGGCACACAGCACAGCACATAGGCACACAGCACAGCACAGCACAGCACATAGGCACACAGCACAGAACATAGGCACACAGCACAGCACATAGGTACACAGCAGAGCACATAGGCATACAGCACAGCACATAAGCATACAGCACAGCACATAGGCACACAGCACAGCACATAGGTACACAGCACAGCACATAGACACACAGCACAGCACATAGGCACACAGCACAGTACAGTTACCTAATTAACTTTTGTAAGATATGTCTGATTCAAAATATGGTTTTGCAAAATATTGTAATTTTGGGGATACATGCAGTAAAATTTCCTTAATCCAGCCCCTCTGTAACTTGGACACCTTTGTAACCTGGCCTCATCTCTAACTCAGCCTTTTCTATAAGCTAGTCCTTATGTAACTTGGCAACCATCTTTTGTCTTCTGTGTCAGCTTGTCTTCACTGTAATTCAGCCTCCTCTGTAGCCAAGCCTCCCAACCTCCTCCGTAAATTGGCAAAATATTTTGATCCCAAGAAGACTTTATGAATATTTATTGAACCTCCAAATACTGTTCACCTCTTTAAAAAGGACAAAATAGTTGGGCCTTACAGTGTCTGGCTTAAGGAAGTCTTGCTGCATTTCCTAATTTACAGTTTCTTTGGATAAAATAGATTTGGATAAATGAGATTTTATTGCAAATTTTTATCTGCATATCTTCACAGTTTTATATTTTGTTTTTATTTTCAGATATAAGCAGAGGCAGTGGACTCATTTAGCTTAGGCAGCTTGCCCTGTTTGTTAATGGACAGTGGGAGAAAACATACATAACATTGAGAGGAGTTCTACAATACTTTAAATCCCCAGAGAAACACAAGTACACAGCAGTCCGGAGATACAAATATTGTTTCCTCACCCGGCCAGGACATCATGCGAATGTTACATTAAGAATAAACACTGATATAACTGTGTGATATTAATAATAAACTTTGATATAACTATCAGTGAATACATAGTCATAAATTGCTTCTGTGACATGTTAACGCAATGACTTTACTGAAAACTATGTAAGTTTTAAGTATTTATGTTGACATTCTTTTCCATCGAGTTAATAGACTTGTGATAAATAGAAGCTTTACCATATGTTATCTAAAGACAATGATTGTCACCAAAGTTGAGGGCATTAAGTCCGACATAGAGTACATACTGTTGATGAAGTCCATTCTACAATGCAAATTTTCAACTGATCTCATAAGTAAATACTAGTAATGTCTCTCTGAGATATCAGTAATGGGAACAGTATGGTTAGCATGACAATGGTACTTGTGTAATATAGAGACATTGAATGACTGCACAGATTAAAATTGGTGTTTAAAGAAAAATCATGAGCAGATCAAACTTTATTTTGTGTGATGATAATTCGGTTTAAAAGAGATCTGTCCATGAATAAATATTGTCAGATATGGATGAATCCGTTGGAGAGAATGAAGCTTTTGTGGAAAATGTTATGGCTGAACTTGATGCCTTCCATGTCACAGAGAAATCTAAACAAAGACATTTATCAGGGGATGGTGATGGGAATTGGCAGAGGCACTCACAGGGTGCACAAAGCCAGGAGTCTGATCCAAAAGACACATCCCAATCACATGGAAGAGTGTTACGAGCCCCATTACAGTCTGCCTTCCCAAAGACAAGTTATGTTAGTGCAAACAGCAGGATAACATCTAATATGCAATCAAACAACCAGCATTCCATTACTAGAGACCATTCCAATGCACAGGACAGTACTGAGGCTGAGTCCAGTGCAGAGGGAATTGGGGAAACTGGAGCTTCCACTGCTGTCAATGGGAGCCTTGCTTCAGGCAGTCGTATGGCAGCGCTGCAGAGAGCAGGAAGCCCATTACTGAAGTATGTTCACCCCCAGAGCCAGTCTGTTGTAGGCAGATTGACACGGTCTGATGCAATACCAGGATCATCACCTGGACAGAGTGAGTCCATGGTCAGTAGACTGACACGGCCTGGTACAATAACCAGGTCATCAGCAGGACAGAGTGACACTAAGGACAGTCAAGATGGCAGCATATCTGCTAAGAAACAATCTGAAACATCTTCTGCTGGCAGCTCTATCTCAGCATCCAACTCTTCCTCTACGGAAGCCAAGAGACCTTTGAGCGCATTATTATTCAGAAGGCCCCAGAGTCCTTTAGTCAGTGGGAGACAGAGTCCACTTGTTTTTAGTAAAACACAGGAACAAGGTAGCTCATCAAATCCCACAAGCCCAGTTAACAAGGAAGCAGAGATAAGTCCTCCTTCTGGGGATTCTTTACAACAACAGCAGCAGAATAGGGAAGCAATCAGAAATAAGCTTCGGCATAATAGTTTCAGGCTGAACGATCTTTTAAAAAAGAGACCATTTGTCAAGGCAAGAGACCAGAGCACAGAGAGAACTTTAGATAAGATGGGTTCATCACTTGAAGCCAGAGACTCAGCACCAGGTTCTGAGAGCATAGCTCCTGAAGCTTGCAGTGATGACATGTCCGCTAATGTGGAACAATATGAGACAGAAAGGTTTGAAGCTGAGTCTCTTGTCTCAAAGGTAAGATCAAGGAGTTACTTCAGATCTCGCACAGGAAATGCTTCAAATGCTTCATCTGTGATTTCATTTAGGTCAAAACCTGTCAGTGTCTCAGATGCAAAGCCAAATGACTTAACTGATGGAAAGGAAGTAGACTCGCTTGTATCTTGGCCAGACTCCATGTCAACTTCAGTGTCTGATTCTCAGTTGAAATTTTCAACATCAGATTTCGACTCAAAGTTTTCTGATCAGTCTGATTCAATCCCAGCACAAAAGTCTTTGGAATCTTTATATTCTAAGGCCTCTATGTCAGTTGGCAGTGGTGATATGTCTCAAGGTACTGATACCTCTCATAGTCAGGAGCAAGAATTTGTTTACAATTCTATGTCAGATGGTGAGATGATAACTAGTCAAGATCATCTAGCTTCAGGGGATGCAAGCATTGGGTATTCTAATCAAAATATATTCAACTTAGAAAAACCTAAGAATGCAAACCTTGTGTTTGATTCTGAGGACATGGGCAAGGAAAGACCAATCACTGAAGTCCAAGAATCACCAGCATTATTGGCCTCCTCATTTCAGAAATTAGCTGAGCTCACATCAAAGAATTCAAGATCAAAGTCAGGTGAGAGACAACCTCGGTCTCGCTTAGCCTCAGCTCCTGGTATCTGTTTGGATACTGAACCTCACACTTCTCCACGAACACCTCGGCTTATGCGTGGAACTAAATCCCACGATGCTACTCCTGACCAGGAATTATTGCAACAAAATTCTGGGGTGAAGCGAACATGCGCTGTAACAGATCTGGACAAAGCCATGCAAGATCGAGACAAACAAAAACTGCATGCCCTTTTCAAAGAGAGCAGCAAAGATTTTGAGGACAAACAGATACTGTCTTCAACCCCAGCATCACCTAATATACCCATAACCCCAGACAGAGAGGAAGAGACAGATATAGATGCTTCTCCAAATGAAAAGGTTGCCACCAAATGTATAAGGAGCCCAAAAGTTTTTAAGGAGGTAAAGGCAATAGATGAAACTCGTAGAAATCTAACCAAGAATGTAGCAGCAGCCAAACATTACAAACCAAATGTCAACTTGGAGGATGCTGTCAAGTGGCCTCTTGATGTGCCTGGGAAGTTGGACATTAGGAAGATGGAAGTATTCGAAGGTAAAGCCAGGTTCATGCAGTTTTCTTTTCTCTTTCTAGTGGAACTCACTTGTCATTCCTTCCTGTGGCTACATGACTCACATTTAAAATGGGATTTCACAGTTTCATAGACAAAACTCCAAAAACAAGGAACCAGAAGACCCATGCATAATTTCTCCAATATTTCCTCACACAAGTGGTGATTCCCACACTGGTATTGTCATGCTGGAGAATGGTAAGGTGTAAATCTTTATTCAGGTCAGTTTTTGTGTATAACTAGTATCAATGAATTATTTATGTTTTAGCAATTAAGGTAGCATTTACTGACTCAAGATAGTTCGTAACTTATGTCCAATATCAGCACATTATGATCATAGCACTTAACAATATGAATTAGAGATGCATATAATAATAACAGTGACATTGTGCTGTTGCAAAAACACTTTTAAAACATAGTTGAGCAATCAAAGCATCAATCACTAAAGTACAAATGTCATTTAAGTAAGCCCTTGATTTTGGAGCTTGATCATCATGATAATAATACTAATCAAGCTTTGTCAGGTGCACTCCAAATTGGCTGCATGATTTTCATGCAAACACTCAGTTGGAAGGGAATTCATAAAGTTTAGTATGGATTCATTCAGATACTCAATTTGCAGAGGATTTATAAAATTTAGCATGGATTCATCCAGACAATTAGTATGAAGAGGATTTATAAAATTTAGCATGGATTCATCCAGACACTCAATTTGAAATGGGATTCATAAAGAAATTTAGCATGGATTCATGTAGACAATTAGTATGAAGGGGGATTTATAAAATTTAGAATGGATTCATCCAGACACTCAATTTGAAATGGGATTCATAAAATTTTTTAGCATGGATCATTCATCCAGACAATTAGTATGAAGGGGGATTTATAAAATTTAGCATGGATTCATGAAGTTGTGCATCTTTTTGAGACAATATTGCTCATAGTAAATGTGTCTTCTGCAGGATGTGGATGACTTTCATTTTGAAAATAGTTCATCTCCTTTTGAACGGAAGCAATGGTAGGCCTAAATTTTACACAGATATCTCGATACATTAATTTTGTGAAGTGTTATAAAATCTGTTTCTTCAGCATGTACTTTAGAAACTTAAGCTTTCTTTCAATGCGGGAATGGAGAATTTCTTTCGATTAAAAGTCAGGAGCTGATGAAGCAGTCATCAACATTATTCTATTAATTTTAGAAGAGACATAAGTTGATTTCTGTTGAAGTTGATTTCTGTTGAATTCAAAGTTGTAGCTATTGTTACTTCAATACAATATGACAAAAAAATTTCTTCATATTATTAACAATACAATTTAGGTTTTGGGGTAGGAATAGTGGCTAACCTTGCTTAATGTTTTATTGTTTAGGCCAGATGCTGCTAAACTGGTTGACATCTGCCATTGATAGCAGTCATTACTTGAGATTGGTCCTGACTAAACATGATTTAAATGTTGTGGCTTGTCAGTTCTGTACCTGTCTGATTGCTGCTGGGATTATCAAACAGATTGAAACCAAGGAAAAGGAAGAGGTGTTCAAGGTAAGGTTCTTGTAGAGTTGCCTTCCCATGTCCTCATTTTTATAATGTATTTTTAATAAATCTGAAGATTTTCAGGTAGGATTTTGCTTACCTGGATGGTGTTTGCCCCTTTGTCCATCTTGTGTTGTCCATCTGGTAGCAATTGCTATTTCAGCTTCTCATCGGCCGCATGGTAAATTGCAGAAAGCATCTAACATGAAGGCCTTTCAAGTTTTTCTACAAATTATGCTGATCTGTCATCAGATATTGCTGCCATTTCTAAAAATAAAAAAATTAAAACTATTTTTTTTCTTCAAAAACTGATCATCAGAATTGGACTAGATTTTGCCAAAGCATATTGGTGTAAGGCCTTTCAATTGATAATGTAATTTTACCATCCATTTTGGCCACCAGCACTAAAAGTAGAATAGCCTTTAAATAACATTCTCTCAAAAAACATGTAATCAGTAATGTATGACCAAAGTTGACAGAAACCATCTTGGAATACAGGCCTTTCAGATTTACAAAGCAGATATAACAGAATTTACTATAAGTGGAGTCATTTAAACGATGATGTCTCAAAATCCACTAAGCAGTAGTTGAGTAGGTTTTACAAAAAGCATCCTGGCATTTGGAGCTTTCAATATTTTGTACAAATGATGGCCATCAGCCATCCAATATGGTCACAATTAAAAAAGAAAAATATTTTAACACATTTTCGAAAACTGCTGAAGAGATTTTGAGCAAATTTAGCAGAAAGTTGTCAAGTTTGTTGATGGCAATCTGCCTTTAAATACTGCTACTAATGGAGAAACTTAAAACGACTTCTTAAAATCCATCTACCCATCTTGTTCATGCCAGTGTAATCACGCTTTTACTTCTGCATGATTGCATTGCCTGGAAATGTTGTCCAGCAAATGAATGAAAAGATCTTAGGCAGAAGGGAAAATCAGCCTTTTAAAAATCCAGACAATGGACAGAGAGGAAAAGTCAGACAAAAAACACAGGGAAGACAACAATTACATTTTATTGAACCTCAGATGTGTGTGTTTGTGATTTAGATTTTTAATGTAGCTTTAAATAAAATTTCAGTCATATCTCTGCAATGTCTGCAGTGTAGATTCACCTGTATTGGTTCCCAATTTGGAAATATGCTTTCTGTCCCATGCTTCATGTTTTTAATAAAATACCATAAAGACTATCATGAGTTGAGAGATCTGGCAAAAAATACTTGAACTATGGGTTTTGGAAATGTAGATTGTTATAAGAAAACAACAGAATTATAAATCATTAAGGCCCAAAAAAACTTTACAATTTTTTACTTTACATAATATTGTTGTCACTGCGTCAGAGCACATTTCTAAACTTTTCAACTGCATGCTTTCTAAATTGATATTAGTAGTATATGATGTATAACTTATATAAAAAATGTGAAGGTTATTGTAGGGTTGGGATGTCTGAAAATAGCAAATTTCTCAAAATAATTTCAACAGAATTTGATAAATTTTGACAGAATTTTGGCTTAACCCTTTCATCATGGCAGACCGCATATGCGGTCCAAGGGAAGTATATCCGTCAACACTATGGACCGAGTTTTCGGTCTAGGGCAGTGTTCTTTTATAACATTATAGTACCCGACTAAATATCTTTCGGGGTACCTCTTAATAACTTCCATCTGGTAATGTAGATGTTATATTTGGATTATCTTGTGAGTTTAGCTTGTATACAACTAGAAATAACGAACAAAGTAGGAACTTTTAACGTGTTTTCCGAATGCTGAAATTTGTATACAAAATGGCGGCATTTGAAGTATTTTTAAAGGAGAGTTTTCAGAGGATTTAAATAATTTTGACCTGATAAATTTGTTTGACAATGAGAGAAGATTTATGGAGAGACAATGGAATGCACTTGTGGGTGACAGTGATGACGATGAAGAAAACTTTGAAGGTTTTGAAACAGAGGAATTGTGCCAACCACGTTGTTTTTTTTTGGCCGAAGACCGAAAACCAAATTGATTTGTTTCAGTTTTCTGACAGAATTGGGCACACCCGAGTGTTAGATGGCTACAGAAAAGCTTCGGAATATTTTCAAATATTCTATTCAGATGAAATTTTTGGAAAAATTGTCCATTTAACGAACTTCAATGCGACGATCAAACGTGGCAGAGCGTTATAGGTGTGTGGACAGATCTCACCTTGGAGATCATTTTGGTTCATTTTATAGAATCTTATACATTATGGACACCATGAAACAAAGACTTTCTATTGTTACTATGATTATTCACTAGTACATCTAAGGTCAATTGAACATTTCATCACTAAGTAACTTTGTAGGCATAGAGTCCTCAACACTAAGTAACTTTGGAGTTGTAAAGCAAAATGACTTGTAGACTTTGAAACAACATAACTTTGCCAATGTTAAAGATATCTGGCTGGATTAGGTGTCTAAATCAAGGTTAAAAATCAAATTTTATGACTAATTCAGTAAAATGTGCATATCTATTACAACTGTTAAAATGCAGGTACAAACAGGTAACAACAGGGTAGGTATGTGAGGTTTACCTATCCTAAATATTCAAAGGGAGACAATAACTTGGTTGAGTTTAGGACAGTCTGCAGTTATCATCATATGTGACAGATATTTATTTACAAGAAACCAGAAGCACTACAAATATTTTGAAAGTTTTTGTGGCTAATTTGTTTTGAAAGCCTCTCATTATTGACCTGTTATGATTGATTAGAACAATGTTAAGTATTGGCAGGGACACACAATCCACTGTTTAGTACACATTTAAGGTAATAGGATATGTAATTGTCAGCTGCAAAGAAATTAAGTCTAGACATGTTTTAGAAAATATTTTGGATACCTGGCTTTTTGCAGGTCTAGACATGTTTTAGAAAATATTTTGGATACTTGGCTTTTTGTAGGTCTAGACATGTTTTAGAAAATATTTTGGATACCTGGCATTTTGGATAAGCTTAATAATTTGGCTCATTTTGCAAAGTGCTGATTCAAACATGTCAGTTTATGCTATGTGTTGAATCAGTCAGCATATAAATTCATACCAGTCAATTTGACTTGTACTGTGTCTTGAATCAGTCAGTACATAAATTCATGCATGTCATTTTGACTTGTACTGTGTCTTAAATCAGTCAGCATATAAATTCATACCAGTCAATTTGACTTGTACTGTGTCTTGAATCAGTCAGTACATAAATTCATGCATGTCATTTTGACTTGTACTGTGTCTTGAATCAGTCAGTACATAAATTCATGCATGTCAATTTGACTTGCACTGTCTTGAATCAGTCAGTACAAAAATCCATGCATGCCATTTTGACTTATACTGTGTCTTAAATCAGTGCATAAATTCATGCTTGTCATTTTGACTGTACTGTGTCTTGAATCAGTCAGTACATAAATTCATGCATGTCAATTTGACTTGCACTGTCTTGAATCAGTCAGTACATAAATTCATGCATGTCATTTTGACTTGCACTGTGTCTTAAATCAGTCAGTACATAAATTCATGCTTGTCAGTTTGACCGATTATGCTATTTGTTTAATCAAACTATAGATATTTTCAAATTTGTCAATTAGTACTTATGCTGTGTTGAACCATTCACTTGATAAATTCATACTTGTCAGATCGACTCATTATGTGTGTTGAATCAGTCAATAAATTCATTCTTGTCAGTTTCACTCCTTTGTGTTAAATCGGTTAATTGATAAATTCACACTTGTCATTTTGACCCTTGTGATCTGTTAGATCAGATTAAATAAATTCAGACTTGACAGTTTGACATATGTTAAATGTAGGATTAGTCAATCAATAAGTTCATACCTGTTAATTTAACTAAAATATATTCAGACTTGTCAATTTGACTTATGCCATGGGTTAACTCAGACTAATATATTCAGACTTGCAATTTGACTTTTACTGCATTGGCATGTTTTGAATCAAACTATAGATAAATCCAAACTTGTGAATTTGACTAGTATTTTAAATCGGACTATGCAAAACTATAAATAAATTCAAACTTGTTTGTTGTTTGACTTATTATGAAGTGTGTAGAATCAAACTAGATAATCAGACTTGATATAAATTGACTCTCTCTCTCTCTTTCTCTCTCTCTCTCTCTCTCTCTCTCTCTCTCTCTCTCTCTCTCTCTCTCTCTCTCTCTCTCTCTCTCTCTCTCTCTCTCTCTCTCTCTCTCTCTCTCTCTCTCTCTCTCTCTCTCTCTCTCTCCCTACCCTCTGTGTGGATATATATATATATATATATATATATATATATATATATATATATATATATATATATATATATATATATATATAAACACAATGCATATTTCTATTTAAAAATGCATTTAGAGATTTAACAGTGTTTTTAATAGGCATTCCTTCAAATTGATGGTTGACTCTAGTAATTATATCATTGAAAATATGAACCACTCTGGTGGCATAGTAGTTAGAGCATCCGCCTCAGATGCGGGAGGTCATGGGTTTGATCCCCAATCAAGTCATACCAAAGACTTAGAAAAATGTCTTGGAGGTTGATGTATTAGGATGTATTCAGAAATGGCACCCAGAATGGATTTCCTACTCGCATTTCAGGTGAAAATGAGAAAAACCATCAGAGATAAGTAACCACCATTTTACAGATTACTATAAGGGGCCCTGAGTGGTTGAGTGGTCTAAATCGCTGTCTCAGTTACAGATCACTGCCATCTCAGCTCTGTCTCATTTATGTTTGTGTGGGTTCGAGTCTAGGATTTGGCGAATGTGGATATGTGAGAAAGCTTGCCAGTAGCTTCTGGTTGGTCAGTGATTTTTTTTTTTCATCCTCCACCATTAATATTGGCTGCCATGTTTAGTCTATTGTGTGCTGAAAAATGGCATTAAGACCCATAACAACAACAACAATAGATTACTTAAAACTTAAAAGGTACCGCCATCAGAGATAAGTGACCACCATTTTACAGATTGTTTAACTGGCTGAGAATAGCTAGGATCATTTCAAGTGCTTTGAACACAGCTGTGGAGGTCCCCTTAGGCTAATTTGCATAGGTAAAGTACATTAGGTGGAACAACCAAATTTTCATTCTTAGGTACTACTGTTGATGAACAAATGTTATTACAGATGATTGCCATGAGTGTGTCTAAGCTATCATCAATATAGATTGCATGGTTGCCATAGCAATGCAAATGCAGCAAGATCATTTTGTAAGCAGAGAAAAATACAAGAAAGTTTCAAGGAAGTTTTAATAACAGCACCATTCAATTTCCATTGAGTGCCAAGATGAACACAAATGGCATTTGTATTATCTTCATCCCCAACCTCAAACCCCCTCCCCCACTTGAATTGTTGAGGGCATCCTAGATTTCCTTTAGTAGTATAAAATTAAGAGTGATGGAGTCCTGTTTACATTAGTTTGGGATTGAATTGTAAATTACTTTCTGTTGATGTCTGTACATTAGTTGGGGATTGAATTGTAAGTTGCTTTCTTTTGATGTCTGTACATTAGTTTGGGATTGAATTGTAAGTAACTTTCTGATGATATCTGTACATTAGTTGGGGACTGGATCATAAGTTACTTTCTGTTGATGTCTGTACATTAGTTGGGGACTGGATCATAAGTTACTTTCTGTTGATGTCTGTACATTAGTTGGGGACTGGATCATAAAATACATTTTGTTGATATCTGTACATTAGTTGGGGACTTGATCATAAAATACATTTTGTTGATGTCTGTACATTAGTTGGGGACTGGATCATAAAATATATTATGTTGATGTCTGTACATTAGTTGGGGACTGGATCATAAGTTACTTTCTGTTGATGTCTGTACATTAGTTGGGGACTGGATCATAAAATACATTATGTTGATGTCTGTACATTAGTTGGGGACTGGATCATAAGTTACTTTCTGTTGATGTCTGTACATTAGTTGGGGACTTGATCATAAAATACATTTTGTTGATGTCTGTACATTAGTTGGGGACTGGATCATAAGTTACTTTCTGTTGATGTCTGTACATTAGTTGGGGACTGGATCATAAGTTACTTTCTGTTGATGTCTGTACATTAGTTGGGGACTGGATCATAAAATACATTTTGTTGATGTCTGTACATTAGTTGGGGACTGGATCATAAGTTACTTTCTGTTGAAATCTGTACATAAGTTATGGATTGCTTAAGTTATCATTCATATTGATGACTTGTCTTGTATGGATATATATTGTCTAAGATGGCATTTATATTGATGGCTGTAATATAATTGCTGCTCCAAATGTGATAATGACAATTTATCAGTAATAATACACAGGTCAGTTTGTGGGGCATTATACTTATAAGCCAAGGGTTATTAGTTTGATAACTGCAAAGGACAGATCAGGTTGGCTTGCTCAATATATACTTGAGAATTCACTCAGCTTCTATTTTTTGTGTGCATTATATAGTTAATAATGTGTTGAAATCCAACCAACCAGCCAACCAACCAACTACACAGCTTAGCATGATTTTTCACATGCACTACATTTGGATGCAGCATACAGCTTTAAAAAACAGTTCCATGACAACCACTGATAGGCAGCTATTGATGGAAAATGTTCATTACACTTCATGTATATTGTAATTGCAAAGTTTACTCTATCCACCAAAAGCTTGTTGTTGTAGGGCAAATAGATTCATGTATCCTAGCAACCAGCAATTGAAGACCTCCACATTACTCTGATTTGTATTATTTTAGACATATGTTATAGTTTTGTTTGAATCAGGTATATCATAGAATGTTTTTTGGCAGGGATTGGTTGTGTTTTGCAGCACATCACCACAAATAGGTTTTTTAGTGCATAAGTAATTGGAATGAGGTGCATTATCCAAAGATATTGCACATCTAATAGCTATCATGCATTGACCAGTAAAAAAATTATTATAAGACAGAGAAAGCCTATAATACTTTTTGAGCTTTTAAATATCTCTTTTGAAAGCACACTTTACATGTAATCCCTGTAATCTGTATACAGCATACATATACAGGGTACACATAAATTCCTGTAAGCTGTACAAATTGTTATCCCTATAATCTGTTCAGTATAGATATAATCAGTCATCTGTATACAGCATACACATAGTGTACACATAAATTCCTGTAAGCTGTACACATTGTAATCCCTATAATCTGTTCAGTATACATATAATTAGTCATCTGTAGTATACATGTAATCCCTGTAATCTCTAGTGTACATTTAATCCTTATAATCTGTACACAGGGTAATGAATTAACTGTAATCTGTGCACAATCTGATACCCATAATCTGTTGTGTACATTTAATCCCTGTATTCTGCACACAGTATATAGGTAATCCTTGTAATCAGTACATGTGTATATGTAATCCCTGTAATCTATACACAGTGTACATGTATAGTATGTACAGTGATGCTTAGTATGGACATAATAGTTAACAAGGCATAATTGTGATAGTTGAATTACAGTAATTACATTTTGACCTCAATTATGAATCCACTGTCATTTGCTTGTCAGAGAATGAAAGAAATATGCATTGATTCCCATTTAGAGATGAAGCAATGCTTCATTAAATACATGTGCATCTTTTATTCTTCTTCATCCCAGTCTTTTTGTCCCATAACAACTGAATAATGCAATCTTTAGTTCTCATCCTAATGAAGAACTAATTGTAGGGACCCCTTTGAAGTGATCTATAATCTTTTCATTTCATTTCTTTAGTTTACATTATACCTAAGCACACCTAACTCTACTACTGATGGGTATGATTCTCATCAATGCCTCATTACTTAGCAATGTAGTAATACATAATGCAGTGGATACATGTATAATAATTCAAGAATGAAGCCTCACCAAAGAAAAATGGAAACTGAAATAGTTTTCAGGTCCCAAAATCTTCACTTAACTCTGCAAATGGAACAACTCCAACTAAAATTATCATTTTAACCTAAGGGTTTTTAATCCTGAGAGGATTCATTGATACTTAGATTGTATATTTATTTGTTCCTCAGTTACAGACAGTTCAATGAGAAACAACAATGCAGTGTATAATTGAAGTCATGTAGCCTTTCCTGTTTATTTGGATGACCTGCACATTTGTTTTAGCATCATAGCATTGATAAAGACTGATTAATACCTAATCTCACCTGTAATTTTTCACAATGTATTGATGTATTTGTATCATTAGGTATATTCCTCCAAGCTTATAGTGTCCTGATCAGTATTGTTTTGTACATACCTTATAAATATGATGAAGACTGCTTTGGGATCATGGTCAAATGTTCTTTGGGGTCAGCCTTAATGAGACAGTATTACCTGAGGGGATTTACATGTCCTTGGTGTCAGCCTTAATGAGACAGTATTACCTGAGGGGATTTACATGTCCTTTGGTGTCAATCTTAACACTGATGTTATTACCTGAGGGCATTACATTCCACTGTATTTCTATGGCTGCTTGAATGATAACCTCTCATTTTTAACTGATCTTCATTATCATACACTTAAAGAGTGTTAATGTCTCTCCCATCTACCAACTTTTAGACCGAATTGTAAGCTGACTGTCCCTATTTTTTGCTACCGACACTAGCACTTATTTCATCTAGGGTAAAAAGAAAATTTAAGAACAGAATTCCTGAAATTGAGTTATGCATCAAGCCAGGTTTGCCAAGTGCTTGAAGGACTTAATAAATTATATATACTGATCATTATAAATATCTTGTTTACCCCCCTTCCCTAAACAAACAAAACAAAAAAAGCCCCCATAAATGACATGACTTATCTACCTTAATTTTAGGACTAGTGCAATAGGAAACATGTTTGGAGGGGCCTTAGCAAAATAAATATGAATCATTGGCATTGAATTGGACCTTCTGGACTTTGGAACAAGTACAGGGACAATGCAGTCATACAGTATCAATGAAATGTGAGCAAATAATGCAATAAAACAATATATATATATATATATATATATATATATATATATATATATATATATATATATATATATATATATATAGATATAGTAGTTATATATACAGTGTATATACAGCTTTAGTTGATGCTTATATAAAATGTTTGGCCATATTATTTATTATGAAACAAATTTAAGAAGCACAGCTGCCTTTTTAAAGCCTCAGTCCATTGTGCAAGTCAATGTCCAATACAAAGTCTATCTAAGTCCAAAGCATATTTTAAAGTCCAGTGTAAGTCTGTGTCCAATGTACAAGTGTAAATCTAATTCACAAGTTAGTCCAGTGTACAAGTCTAAATCCAATATACAACTTAGTCCAATGCACAAGTCTAAATTCAATACACAACTTAGTCCAATGTACAAGTGTAATTCCAATATACAACTAAGTCTAATGTACAAGTCTAAATCCAATACACAACTTAGTCTAATGTACAAGTCTAAATCCAATGCACAACTTAGTCTAATGTACAAGTCTAAATTCAATACACAATTTAGTCAAATGTACAAGTCTAAATCCAATACACAACTTAGTCCAATGTACAAGTCTAAATCCAATACACAACTTAGTCTGATGTACAAGTCTAAATCTAATACAGGGCTTAGTCTAATGTACAAGTCTATATCCAATACACAACTTAGTCTAATGTACAAGTCTAAATCCAATACACAACTTAGTCTAATGTACAAGTGACTTTTCTGTGCACAGTATGCCTTGATCATATTAAAATGGACTACACAGTCATGCAAAGAAAAGTCACTATGCCTTGATCACATTAAATTGCACTACATAGCTATGCAAAGAAAATCACTATGCCTTGATCATATTACACAATTATTATTTAATATCTATTCAACACTTTTTCTTTCACAGCAAGAATTAATGTTAAATGCTAATCAGGTCTTATCTATGCTGACAATTTAACTGCACATAAATTTTATTTAATTAGATTTAAATGAAGAGTTCCTTAATTGATCTATTTAGATCTCCTTTTTTTAACAACTCCACCCAGCATTACAACCATGCAGTATCTTCAGATTTATTCATTAGTTAGTAACAAGATCATGTTTGCTAATACAAGGATGGATTTCCCAAGACAAACATCAATCATCGATAAGTAACAAGGCACACATGAGGAAAGTAGATCTGGACCTGATGACTGCCACTAGCATAATAGGATTTGTAACTCAGGTGTGAACTGCCTTGTGACAATGTACTAATACCTGTTCATTCCATTGATTGTATGTTCAAGATGTAGTTATGGAATGGGGACTGTTGTGGTACATCTTAGTTCCATCAGTTGACTGAATTCCATTGTTGAATTGGAACTGAGGCAGAGACCAGGAAATTTACCTGTAATCACAAGGATGGCATTTACCTGGGAAATTGACACTTATGTACTGAAATAGGCCAGTAGAAATAGTGCTCTTTACAAGACAATCAACATTGTAATATGCCAGTCCTCATTCATCTTAAACAGATTCATACCTTGGGATTTTTTTTTAGAGGCAATTCTGTTTTCCTTATAAACATGATGTCAGAAAGAAACTACACAGGAGAAACAACTGGCTTACAGTAGACAAAGAGAAATGTTATTTTCAAAAGGAAAGTTTTAAGTATATTTTATAATAGTTTTGAAAAAAGGAAAGTTTTAAGTATATTTATTAATAGTTTGAAAAAAGGAACATTTTAAGTATATTTAATAATAGTTTGGAAAATTGGTGATATTGAGTACTCTATGTGTATTTTACATCATTGTATAATTTTTTGTTTTCATTGATGAAAAATGATGGAGACAGTATAGTGCATTTACAGTGGACAAGTTTGATCTGGGGTTGAATGGAACATGTCAAGAAATATAATGTTTTTGAAATTACAGTTTCTCTATAGTTTTGGAATGGCTTGTCAGAGGTTTGATTTTGTATAATCATGAAACATATGACCTGTCTTTGGATCAGTTTTAATGTGTTGGTAGTTTCATTATCAAAAAGGAATGGTTTCATTTAGTTCTCTTCTTCTGCCGATGAGATGTGGATAGTTGTTATTAGTGCCATGAGAAAATCTCATAATAATACGGTGAGTTGGGGCTTCATCATGCTGATAGCGACTGCACTCCAGTCTAAATTGTTGTGCATTTTTAATAATTTTTAAATCATCATAATATCTTAGAGGCATATATATATTTAGGTTTTTGTGAAAAGTTGATTGTGCAGTTAAACTATATTACACTCACATACATGCAAGCAAGAATGCATTTGTACAACACAACTGTAGTTATTCATCGTGTGTGTGTATATATATATATATATATATATATATATATATATATATATATATATATATATATATATATATATATATATATATATATATTATATGTACATGATGCACTCAGAACTAATATTGTCTTTAATACCATCCATTATATTTGCAGTCCGAGTTCAAACCAATTTAGACATTGTGCATTTTCAAATTAATATTTCCTTTTGACAAAGTCAACTTGGGTTTTGTGATCTCAACACAATCATTTGTGATTAATATTTGTCTTGACTCAGTTTCAGAATTTTCATTTGATAAAGACTTAGAGTTTTAGTTAAAAGAAATTGCCAGTATGCACTGTTTGTTGTCAGTTTTGTTTTATTTATCTGTCACTCAAACACACAATCCAAGTACACTTGGAAGGACTTATTCACAATATGATTTTTTCAAAAATAATGTCAAGGCTAAATGTTTTTACTAGGTTTCCACCCCAAAATAATTTCCAGTACCAGGCAGTAGTCAAAGACTCACAGTACTAATTCATTTTCCATAGTAAACTTATGCAAACATGATTAAATAAAAAATTTAGTAACTTTACATTTCAGAATGCTCATGGCTATAAACATACATTTATCAATATAGCTGCATCTGGATGAGAGAGAAAACCATAATAGCCATTAAATTTTCTTTATCTACCTGTGTGTGAAATATACCCATTCAATTCTGCACCAAAAGAGTCAGGTGCTGATTTCAGTAATGAGCGTTCCAAACTCAAGACTGTTAAATGCCCATTGTTTTTCTTTTAGTTAGAACTAGCATAAGCACTCAAAAGATTTTTTGTACTAAAATCTAACTTTCATTATTGTCCAATCCTGGTCAGCTAAACCCATATAATTATCATCACCCATTTCTAGATGCATGGTTGTTAGAGTATCTGCCTTGAATGCAGGAGGTCGCAGGTTCATATAAAAGACTTATAAAAGTATTAATTGCAGCATTTTACTAGTTGTTCAGATTAAAAAGTTAGCGTTAATACAGGTCGGCCTTGTGTCAGGATAATGTGACTGGGTGGGGTCGACATCATGCTACATGCCTGCAGTATGATACCCCAGTGCTAGACATCACTATAAACTGTCAGACTGCAGACATCATAGCAGTATGACTGAAAAATTGTTAAAGCTCTGTTAAAAATCCAAATCAATCTTCTCTCTCTCTCTCTCTCTCTCTCTCTCTCTCTCTCTCTCTCTCTCTCTCTCTCTCTCTCTCTCTCTCTCTCCCTCCCTCCTCTCTCTCTCTCTCTGTGTCTCTCTCTGTTTCTCTCTGTCTGTCTGTCTCTCTCTCTCTCTCTCTTTGCCTCTCTCTCTCTCTCTCTCTCTCTCTGACACACACACACATGCACACACACCATTTTCCATTTTTCCATGGCAATAATACTGTGAATCCTCTTACTTCATCAGTAATCTTAGTGTTGCTGGTAATTTCAATACAGCCTTGTCATACAGTTTGCAAAGAAGGAGAATGCTAAAACCAAAATAAAGATAAGTACATGCAATTTTATTGGCCATCTACAAAAAGCAGTAGGCAGTGGCTATTTCTAACTACCACTTATAAGAAATTAGCTTTCAGTGTTGTTATTGTTGTAAGGTTTGTCACCATTTTTCAACACAAGATAGGCGATACATAGTGGCTATTATCAGTAGAGGAAGAACCTGGGAAAAACAAGGAAAAACAACCAACCCAAGAGAAGCTACCAGCAAGCATCCTCACATACCTACATTGGCTGTGCCGAAGACTAATATGAACCCTAGCAGACAGAGGAGAGATGGCAGTAATATGTAATGGTGAGAGCCTTAGATAACTAGGCCACTTGGAGCCCTATATTAGCTGGTGATTTTAAATCTCTTGACTATTGGCATAGGGCAATCAAACTAAGTGTTTTGACTATTGACACAGGGCAATCAAACTCTTGACTTTTGGCACAGGGCAATTAAACCAACAAATATAATTTTTATTGAGATAGTTATAGAAAGGTAACTTTCACTAAATAATTTCATTGGATGAAATGTTTAGCGAGTTGGATCTAGTTGCATTTATAGTTTAATTAACAACAAGAATGAAGAAAGAATAATATAGTTTAACCTTGTTTTACTATAATATATCATTTCACTTTGTTTTTCTATTTAAAAATTTTTGGAATAGCTAGCAACTTTGGCAAACTACTAGAAATGGTCCTTATTATGTTAGGATAAAGCAATTATCGGATAAGTCAATTAATCTGACTTGGCCAAATTTTGTTCCCTCACAAAATTCCTTTAGTTTGTAGATTCCATTTTCTACCTATCTTACCAGCAGCCTTATTGTCAATTGATATGGTCTTGTTGCTCCCCTCCTTCACCATTATACCTGCAGTAAATGTCAAAAGCCACTGTCTGTACCAATTACAGTTATATGATTATGTTTCTCCCCCTCCTTTGCCATTAGACCAGCTGTAAATGCCATAATCTACTGCCTACTAATTACAGACTTGACATTTAACTGCATGTACATTAAATACAGTTTAAAGATATCAATGGTGGTAAATGCAAGATAGCACAGGTTAGTTTATATACTACATAGCATTGTGCATCAAGTGCATAACTAAAAAATACCAGAGTAACTGAAAAACATGTGCCCTATCTTAATTCAGGCATAAAATGTGGCAGATATTTAATTTGTTGTTTGTCATCCTAAACTATGAAAATGTCATTAATAATGATACTTTGGAAGAAAATATCATAAGATTTAACCAAAATTTTGTTTGCGGTAAATTAAAGGGGGGTGGGTTGGGAGATCAAAGTGTCTGGATGTTATTGTAAACTTTATATAAGGTAAAGAAATAAGACAGGACTATTGTAAAGAATATTGTCAATCCAGTATCAGTTACTATCTACTGTGGTCTCTTGGGTTATGATATACACTGCACAATGCTTATGTTATGTATATGCATGATGTCTTGCATTAAATATTCCAAGAAGCTTTTTAGCTCACCTGGTCATACATGTGAGTCAAGGCCATGTTTTAATCCTTTGTTCAGTCATTAACCATCCATCAATGCATGATCACTTGTTATCAATTTGGAGGTCATATTTCTGATCCAATTTTGATCAAACTTAAAATGTTTGCTTATATCATCAAGATCTGAGATGAGTTTGAAAATGAGTGAGATCCACCCATCTTAATGACTTAATCTTGTAGCTGATTGGCTAACTATATGTCTGTTCCAATTTTGATCAAACATTCAATATGAGCTATATCATCATGATCTCAGATGAGTATGGTAATGAGTGAGACCCACACATATTATTAGAGTGATCTTGCAGCCGATTGGATGTTGTTTTTTCTGATCAAACTTGGAGTATGGGCTTATATCTTCATGATCTCAAAAAGGAATTAATTCATTTGCAAGATCTGTCCATATTAATGAGGTGATCTTGCAGTGGATTGACCAAGATTGTCACATAAGTTCATTGAATGAGATCAAGATTGTTACCACTGACATAAGTTCAATATAATGAATGAGATACATGTTAAGTATGTGATCTTGTATCTGATTGGCAGATCTTGTTACTTCTGTTAATTTTTATAAAACTATGTATTTATGTTAATATCATTAAAATGTTGGCTGGGTTTATGCACATGCATAATCTTGCATCTGATTTCTAATCATTTTTTTTTTTTATGTGAAGACTGCTTTTCGTATGATTTTAATTATACATGGCGAATAAGCTTAAGATCTTTACATGTTTGATTATTTTGCATTTGATAGGCGCTCATTGTTCCAATTTTTTTTTATCAAGATCTTTGATGAGATTGATTAATATATATATATATATATATATATATATATATATATATATATATATATATATATATATATATATATATATATTGACAGACACATAAACACATACACACATTAACTATGCCTTTATCTTTGGAGAGAATTTGTATCAGACTAAAAATTGGGCACAATTGACTTAAAATGAATGTTGGGAAATTAAGTTTGAATTGTTTCTTTGAGTTATGTTGTTAGAACAATACAAAAATATCTCTAGTGAAATGGTCAGATTGTATGCTAATAAACATCTTAAACCTGATTATGTAATTTACCTTTTTTGATACATTGCCACAAACGTTCTCTTTTTTCTGTGTGATAATATTTGAACTTGTTTTTGGATCACAAATGCCATTTGGCATTTCAGCTTTTAATTGTTTGTTAAATTGTGATGTTAAATTCAATAAGCATTTGCAGTTCGGTCATGTGCTGGGAGAGATTTGTCTTAAATCATTATATGTTCTGTTCTGCTATCCAGGTATCATATTAGGCCTACTTGTGTCTCTTGCTAAGAAGATAATTATTTCTTAGTTATTAGCCAATTATCTGATCAAAGTAGAATTGGTTATATAGTCCCATAATGGCTCCCTTGTCCCACTACTATATTTTATGTTATTTACTGTTGCATGTATGTTGAGCCATGACCTATTCTGGTCATTATTTTATAATAATAGGGGCTGCAGGCCAACCTTAAGGGTGGAACCTGTCAATCATCAGATCCTTTTTACAGTCTAAAATCTGAATATCCTTGGCTTTGTCTTCAGCACTAAGGCAGTGGTCCCCAACCTCCCCGCTACTGGTCCGTGGATCAAATGGTACCGGGCTGCCCAAGGAGCCATTACATTATATCAATTTTATTTACTGTGGTGTATTTCTCTCGGGTTTGTGCCACTTTCCATGGACAAGAGGTTAACTGGGAGCAGAGCGATGTCACACTATGTGTATAGTGTGTTTGCTCAAATTTAACCAACAAATTAGCAAAAATGAGTATAAAACTGACTTCGCTAGAAAGTTTCCTTGGGAAAAAGAAAAGCCCAGTGAAGAGACAGTAGAAGATCCTTCAACATCAAAGAAACAAAACTTTTAACAGACAATACCATGAGTCCTACTTGATATATGGACTTATTGGGACAGGTGATTCCCACACACCAACCCTGCTCTGCATAGTTTGCAACGACCAGCTTTCTAATGAAGCAATGAAACTTTCAGAACTGCTTTGCCTCTTGAACTCCAGCCACCATGGATTAAAAGACAAGCCCCAGGAATATTTTGAAAGAAAGAAATAGAACATGAAGATGAGAGGAAATTTATGAGGGCCACTACATCAGTAAAAGAGAATGCCCTGAGAGCATCACATTTGTTGGCTAACCATATTGCTAAGGCTAAGAAGCCATTAACTATCGATGAAGAATTGATCTTGCCCTCCACTAAAGACATTTTCCGTGAACTTCGAGGAGAGGCTGCTGTGGAAAAGGTAGCACACGTGCCTTTGTCAGCTAGGTGCATTGAGGAAATAGCTGTAACCATCATGTAAATGTATTCACAGACCCAAATGTCTGTAACCATCATGTAAATGTATTCACAGACCCTAATGTCTGTAACCATCATGTAATTGTACACAGACCCTAATGTCTGTAACCATCATGTAATTGTACACAGCCCCTAATGTCTTCGACCATCATGTAATTGTATACAGACCCAAATGTCTGTGACCATCATGTAATTGTATACAGACCCAAATGTCTGTGACCATCATGTAATTATACACAGACCCAAATGTCTGTGACCATCATGAATTGTATACAGACCCTAATGTCTGTGCCCATCATGCAATTTTACAGTGACTCTAATATTAAACCATCATGTAATGTGTAAACAATTGACAGCTTGTACAAAGGCTGTAAATTTCAATGTAATATGTAGTCTTTTCCAGCCATAGTTGCATCTTATGCATCTTACGTATAAAATGCTGCTACCTCCTCCCATTCCCCCACTCCCCTTCCCCCACTCCCCTTCCCCCACTCCCCTTCCCCCCTTACTTTCCCCATTAGCTGATTGATATATTTATCCATTAGGAAGATTTTTTAAAACTGAAATAAACTTAGAACTTGTATTGATCTTATATGACCATGGTGTTTGTCTTACATTTAGAACCATTATGAACATGTTAAAAAGAATACTAAAATTCTGGAAAATGTTTAATTTCCATAATAAAAAGCATATTTACATTACATAATTGGGTTCTGTTGTGTTTTTTTTACATTACTTCATTAACTCAGACATGGATTGGCATGGTGCATAATTTACGTACCTGTAATCATGGAGTCCAGGTAGTTCCAATTGTAGAAAGGTGGCTGATAAAATGGCAGGTAATTTTATACAACACTTAATCCATTAGTGAGCCTGATTAATGGGAATGCATGTGAACAAGCTGATAATGTTTCCATTACATTCTGGGCTCCTCTGATAACCCTGTTACCAAGCAAACTTGATTCAGTTCCTAAAATATAAATATATGTATGCCTATTTAGAATGCATAGACAAAGCCTGGCTGGTATATACAGGGTCTCACTGTTGATCCCTGCTGTATTGGACACATACTTTGTACTTTTTCAGGTCCTTAGTTTGATTCCTGTCTCCAGTCTTGTGTACCTCATGTTGTTCATGGTTTGTGGGTGTTGTGGGGTTTTAGCTAGTCCTCAGGAAAAACACAGGCTTCAGATGCACTATAAAGGGCCCATTGGTCAATCTCAGTATATAAAATGAATGAGGCAAGGCCCTTTGGTCAATCTCAGTATATAAAATGGATGAGGCAGGGCCCATTGGTCAATCTCAGTATATAAAATGGATGAGGCAGGGCCCTTTGGTCAATCTCAGTATATAAAATGGATGAGGCAGGGCCCATTGGTCAATCTCAGTATATAAAATGGATGAGGCAGGGCCCATTGGTCAATCTCAGTATATAAAATTGATGAGGCAAAGCCCATTGGTCAATCTCAGTATATAAAATGGATGAGGCAGAACCCTTTATATTCAGTGATTTCCCCATAGATTATTATGCAATAAATCAAGCAGCTTAGCAAGAGAGTTTGTACCATCCTGTTGGAATGTTGAATAAATTGTTGGACTGATAGCTGGTGGTTTGTAGGTGGTGCTGGACTGATAGCTATGGTGTGTAAGTGGAGTCTGACAGCCAGTGGTAAATGGTGCTTGATTAACAGCTGGTGATATGTAGGTTGGTGCTTGACTGATAGCTTGTTGGTGGTGGGTGGTGTTTAACTGACATCTGGTGATTGTGGTACTTGACTGACAGCTGGTGGTAGGTAGTTGCTGCTGGACTGTTACCAATGGTATGTATGTGGTGTTTGATAGCCAGTGGTAAAAGGTGCTTGATTAACAGCTGACACTAGGTAGATGGAACTTGACCTATAGCTTGTTGGTGGTAGGTGGTTCTTGACTGACAGCTGGTACTAGGTGGTACTTGATTGACAGTTGGTGGTTGGTAGATGGTGCTTGACTGACAACTGGTGGTGGGTAGGTGGAGTTTACTGATAGCTATTGGTGGGTAGGTGGAGCTTTACAACAGCTGGTGCTAGGTAGGTGGTGCTTAAATTAACAGTTGGTGGTAGGTTGATGGTACTTGGATGACAAATGGTGGTAGGTAGACCTTGGTAGACAGCTTGTGTCAGGTTGGTGGTTCTTGACTGACATGGTGGTAGAAGTGTGGAGTATGATTGACAGCTGGCTGTAGCTATGTGGTACTTGTAAATTTGACAGTTGATCATGCATTCCTCAAAATGATGAAGTTAGACCCAATTCTAGCAAGCACTCAGGACATGTTGTCATACTTAGTTATTGCTTATGGATTTGTACATGTGCTCCACATTTTTTCAACTTCCTAAGTTCATTCCACACCATCACTGTACTGTGCCTGTGAGAGAGCATTATACAAATCATAGAACTTGATCCCCTGTGCAGGCTCAAGGATGTAGATTAACCAAGTGTACCCACTTGTATGTCATCAGTAATGGGGACAGGCACTATGATGACAGCAATTAGCATACCTGACTCACTACTAAAAGGGTGCACATACAAATCATACCATTATGTCATCAGTAGTACCTAATGGGGACAGGAGCTATGATACAGTAATTAGCATACCTGACTCACTACTAAAAGGGTGCACATACAAATCATACCATTATGTCATCAGCAGTACCTAATGGGGACAGGAACTATGACACAGCAATTAGCATACTTGACTCACTACTAAAAGGGTGCACATACAAATCATACCATTATGTCATCAGTAGTACCTAATGGGGACAGGAGCTATGACACAGCAATTAGCATACCTGACTCACTACTAAAAGGGTGCACATACAAATCATACCATTATGTCATCAGTAGTACCTAATGGGGACAGGAGCTATGACACAGCAATTAGCATACTTGACTCACTACTAAAAGGGTGCACATAGGAATCATACCATCGATCAGTTGGCTATGTTGGTGAGTCTATGGGCAAGGTACTCAGCTTAAGTACCCCAACACAGTGCTGTATAACTCCAAACCAAAATAAATCATTTCCTTGATTCGGACCAGGGAAATGGTTTGTCAGATTTGATATTACTCAACAATTTTCAAATTAAATGGTTACTGGGGAATTATTGTATTTTTATAAAACTTATCTTTAATTGTGAATACATTTTCAAGCTTCCAGTCAACCATTATCACAGTATATAGGGCTTTTGTTTTTTTCAAGGGTATCTACATATCTGAATGTTTGAATTAAATTATTCATTGAAGAGTTTGTAGTCTAGTGACTTTTTATACTTATACTTTATACTTATTGTTGTCTCTGCTTAGTGCTGATTATATAGTGAAAGCATAGGAGTTCAGTTTTCTAATTGACAATTGACCTGCAGTTTATTTACATGGAGATTTTCTCCTGGATTTTGTATATGCTAGTAATGTTACTATGACAACACAAATAAAACAAATCCTCCATGAACACCTATAAATTGAATCATACCTAGAATTTATCCAAAAAAAATGAGTGGTGAACTGATCTCTCAGACATGGATTTTAACATTCAGTTATGCACTAAAGTTAACATTTTGGAGTTATTAGAAAAAAATGTTTTCTTTGGAACCCTGAATTATTTATATACAGTTACTAATCATGTAGAAACAGTGGTTCTCAGTAACCAAGGAGTCAGAATCCATTACTATGTGGAAATTTTAAAGTAAATTGACAGTTGTAAATGTTTTGTTTAAGAAGTGTTAAGTGGAAATAATTGTGAACTTGTTGAAGCAATAGTAATTAGATGAATTTGGAAGTAAGGAATGATCAATGCATGACTGCTGATTAAACCTGCCACAGTATAATGAAATTCATTGCCATGATCTTGATTTGATTTATAATTTATGTGTACCTGTTTTGAAATGAACATCCCATTATCTGTATAATGGACAACTGTGAACTGAATACCTTTATGTGTGTGTAATTGATGACATATGTGCTGACCACACCATGTAATTGGCATAGTTTGGGTGGGTCACACCAGCTTTAATTAGAGAAATGTCTCAGTATCAAATTCTGATAAATATTCTTAGGGTTTCAAGCCATTGCTGTGGAGATTTCTGGTCTTTGTGCTAATTCAGAGATCATTACACCAAAAAGAATAAACTATACATTAGTGTAATGCTAAAGAGGACTCCATGATATTCTGGTTGTGTTTGGATTTGATAATGCAATGTCCTTCAGGGAGTATGGACTGTGGGCTGCAGACATCATGCCTTCATGGCTTGTGCTTAGCTTGGCACAGATATCTGAGCAGGTGAGTGGAATTGCTTTCAATTCAAGGACATCACTATAAGATATAGCACAATTCTGGATATAACACAGTACAAGTATGGCACCCATGACCAAAATCACATAATGTATGACATTACGGGTTGAAAGAAAACATGGTGAAACTACTTGTATCTTTTATTACCCTCACACAAAGTATTTTTTCAGTTTGAATTAGATCTTAGGAGTATTGGCTTTTTTGTTTTATGTATAACCTTGTGTTTAGTTTATTCACCCATGAGCCATGAGGGTATAAGTGTGACAGTTATTACATTTAAAATTGTTTTATTTCTTTTTAGCAATCCATATCAATATTCATCTAGTTATCTGTTTTATCATGATTCTGTTTTTTTTTTGTTTTAATACAGTAATGAATTATCAGAATTCATATTCCATTTGATCTTTTGCTTTTTTGTTACTCTGTAAGGAGGTCACACAGAAGTCCTTACATGTATTTGTGTTTTAGTGATCAAATACCTTTCATTTTTAAACATTAACACAGCATAGTATTCCTTATTATTCTTTATCAGGAGCATCTTTCCAGGTATTAGGCATTATTAGCATCTTACTAGGCATTAGGCATTATTAGCATCTTTTCAGGCATTAGGCATTATTAGCACCTTTCTAGGCAAAAGGCATTATTAGCATCTTTCCAGGCATTATTAGCATCTTTCCAGGCATTATTAGCATCTTACTAGGCATTAGGAATTATTAGCACCTTTCCAGGCATTAGGCATTATTAGTATCTTTCCAAGCATTATTCAGCATTATTAGCATCTTTTGAGGCATATTAGGCATTATTAGCATCTTTCCAGGCATTAGGCATTATTAGCATCTTTTCAGGCATTATTAGCACCTTTCTAGGCAAAAGGCATTATTAGCATCTTTCCAGACATTAGCATCTTACTAGGCATTAGGCATTATAAGCACCTTTCCAGGCATTAGGCATTATTAGCATCTTTCAAGCATTAGGCATTATTAGCATCTTTCTAGGCAGAATACATTATTAGCATCTTTCCAGGCATTATTAGCATCTTACTAGGCATTAGGCATTATTAGCATCTTTTAAGGCATTTTAGGCATTATTAGCATCTTTCCAGGCATTAGGCATTATTAGCATCTTACTAGGCATTAGGCATTATTAGCATCTTTTCAAGCATTAGGCATTATTAGCATCTTTCTAGGCAGAAGGCATTATTAGCATCTTTCCAGGCATTATTAGCATCTTTTAAGGCATTTTAGGCATTATTAGCATCTTTCCAGGCATTAGGCATTATTAGCATCTTACTAGGCATTAGGCATTATTAGCATCTTTTCAAGCATTAGGCATTATTAGCATCTTTTCAAGCATTAGGCATTATTAGCATCTTTCCAGGCATTAGGAATGATTAGCATCTTTCTAGGCAGAAGGCATTATTAGCATCTTTCTAGGCAGAAGGAAGACATTATTAGCATCTTTCCAGGCATTTTTAGCATCTTTCCAAGCATTAATCATTATTAGCATCTTTCTAGGCATTAGGCATTATTAGCATCTTTTCAGGCATTAGACATGATTAGCATCTTTCCAGGCATTAGGCATTATTAGCATCTTTCCAGGCATTAGACATCATTAACATCTTTCCAGGCATTAGGCATTATTAGCATCTTTCCAAGTATTAGGCATTATTAGCATCTTTCCAGGCATTAGGCATTATTAGCATCTTTCCAAGCATTAGGCATTATTAGCATCTTTCCAGGCATTAGGCATTATTAGCATCTTTCCAGGCATTAGGCGTGATTAGCATCTTTCCAGGCATTAGGCATGATTAGCATCTTTCCAGGCATTAGGCATTATCAACATCTTTGCAGACATTAATCATTATTAGCATCTTTCCAGGCATTATTAGATATTATTTGCAACTTTCCAGGCATTAGGCATTATTAGGATCTTTCCATGCATGATTCGGCATTATTAGCATCTTTTGATGCATTTTAAGCATTATTAGCATCTTTCCAGGCATTAAGCATTATTAACATCTTTCCAGGATGTTTTTTGCTAATGTATTCAGAAAACTTCAAGAGTTGCTGACATCATTGTGTACAAAAGAAAAACAAAGCATTGCTGACTTTGTTATAATTAAAATATGTCATTTATAGTTTCAATTCATTTAAGGACCTTTCTCATATTCCTCAGAACTGTTTTGTTTTTCCGTTGCTGACTCCCTTAGGTCTCAGTGAATGAATCGTCCCTCCCCATGAGGGAGGAACAGCACCCTCTGTTGGCTGAGAAAAGAGTCAGGCCCCTTTTCACCAAGTGAGGCAGGAGAAGCACCATTTCAGTGCCATAAGCCTGTTATTAGGATTAACCATGGAAAAGGTAGAGCTATCATACAATTCCATGAGATCTCAGGAAGGCTTTTCCTACTGGTCAGAGTCACCTGTCCGGTCATTACCCAGTCACAATACACCAGCCTTTAAGTCCTGGTCTCTCATCATTTTATCCCTTTCAGTATGGGGATAGGAGTCTAATTGAGATCCGCCCCCTTACCCCAACTATTATTTAATCCCATTTGGGATTGGGAACATGCCCCCAATAATTTCACGAATTCCCCATAGCCACTAATTGAGGGAAGTGATAGTCCTTCTCCTGCAGGCAACCATGGACTTCAGGGCCTTGGTCCTGTGGTACAGACGTCGATTTTGTGGTCTGTGAGCTAGCATTGACATCTTATGAAGTTGGGTCAGAAAAGCAGGAAGGGGGCAGAATTTTTCCCAATCAACCCATGATGGTTGAGAGTCACACAGCTGCAGTGTCAGCCATGTACGTACAGTACTTAGCTTGAGGAGTTATGAGTCAAGGTCCTGTTTATTCTCTTTTCTCCCTTCAACAGACTGACATTAGTTCACAAAGTCCTGCCTTCCAGGAGTGAGTGCAGTCCTCATAGATTTTCCCCAAGTTTGACATAGAACAGCTGAAGTTACATCTCCTCCCTCTAGATCTCCATTTCAAGATTTATCTTACATCACAAATGGATGATTAATATTTGGGACAGATTAGACAAGATCTTGACCCTGTTGAAGGTACTAAGAGCCAAGACCATGTTGTTGGCCTATTTTTTTTCTATCTCTTTTGGGGACCTTAAACTTTACAGGGAACCTGGTTTCCCAAGGCAGATATTGCACTTAAATTTGTTCCAGTTTCTCCTTGCAAACACACTGACCCTCTGACTGCTAAGATTTCTCTGGGTCTGAATTTCCACCATCATTTGGAATGAGTGGCAAAATTGGGATTGGTCTCTGGATGGAGTGCCTGTACATGCCCCTGAATCCCACATCTATCCATTCACAGACACATTATATCCATGGTTTGAGTGCTCATTTGGAAGCAATAGGGTAAAGTGGTTGTGATCATGGAAAGAAACTATCCGTAACATCAAAAGTTGAAAATGAGGGCAGTGCTCGTAACCTTTCTGGAGTAAAATAAATTGCTGTGTGATAGTCTCTTCTGATAATGCCTGAATCTTAGCACTGTGACCTCAAAACCCTTCTCTCTGCATAGAGGTTTGAAACCTCCCTTCCTATGCAGGCCTCATACCCTCCATATCTGACACTTTTCTGGCAGAAAGAATGTTTATGTGGACAGTCTGTCCAGGAGTGGCAAGGTAGTTCTCATGGAAAGTTCTCTGTACTAGTCCATTGCAGATTCCCTATTCTGACTTTTGGAGAAACCTTTAGATGATTTGGTTTTGACAAAACTAAAAAACAAGCTTCCTTTTAGATGTCCCAAATTCTATACCAGAGAGCCCAAGAAGTGGATGCTTTCATCCTGAAGTGTGAATTTTTACCCCTCAGGATGATTATGGAAGTGTGTCAGAAAGTATGGACCTTCACTGCTCAACTTTCTTATTGCCATTCTGTGGTCTCAGTGATTAGGGTGCAGTGATCATCTTGACCTAGACAAGCCAAGGACATTACCCTAGAGAATGGACCTTTTGTCACAGCTCAGGGGTTCTCTCTTTAAGATCTCCAAAAGATCCTCCACCTTCATGCTTGACTCATCTCAGATGATCTCTCTACCAGGACAGTTTTTTGAGCAAAGTAGCTAAATAAATCATCTAGTCCTGGAGATGATCCATGTCCAAGGTCTATGATGCCAGTGGAGAATTTTGTGTAATTGTTGCAGTAGGAAATGTGTTAATCGTAGCTGACCCTCAGAGCTGATTTTCTACTCTTCCTTTTTGAAGACAGCCAATGCTTGGTTTCATCTATCAACTGCTATATGGTAGCCCTATCCAACACATTCACATTTTTGAAAGACTAAATAGCTGACCTGATCTGCCATTGTCAGACGTAAAGACCAGTGTCTTAATTTCTAAAGCCTAGATTGAGTCTCATGTGTTATGTCTAAATCCCTCTATGAGCATTAGGGTGAAACTTCTTTCAAGAACCTTTACTGTCTTGGCTGTTACCTTGATCTTCTATAAGATGCAGGAATACGCTTCATGCCTCAGTCATTTCTGTGATGGTGATGATCAAGATAGAATTTTATGCCTAGTTAGGGCTTTATGCTTTGACTTTGGTGTTTCTAAAGAGAGAAGAAGGGGTTGGAAGCATCTTTTTCTCCCAGTTAAAGGGTCCATTGATATTTTGACTTAAACCATTTCAAGGTTGATATCATAACTGTCAAGGTTTCCTAGCTGAGGGAGATCTCTTTTATTAAAGTCAATGAGGTTCAAGCCATTGCTATCTAACTCATTAGTGACTGAAGGGTGTAATGAAAGCACATTTTGTGACCTTTTTACTCATTCTACCTGTGTGCATTGGCTTGCCAGTGTGAAGGCATTTTTTTCTTTGGAGTGAAAGTACTAATAGCAAAAGATAGTGGCCCATGCAAATGCCATCCGACAGTAGCATGCACTTCTTCAGTAATAGTTGATATGCCTTACATTTTCCTACTTTTACTTCAATAGTTTGCTTGATCATCAGCCTACCACTGAACTGGCAGATTTAGCTACCTGATATTAACAAGTGATGTAATACTGATATTAACATTTGTGGGGGGATGGAGTAAAACTAATTTTGATGAATTCTTGCTAATTCTAAGATTACGTTGTGACAAATAATTAGGATATGAGTCAGAATCATGGTCCATGAGAACATTAGAACTTCCGAAACAGTCACCGTCTTGGAGAATACATTTTCATCATATGATTGAGAGTAATTTCCTTCTAGAAAAGAGTAAGCCATACGTAATGTATATCTATATTGTGTGTTCATCTTTTGTCAATGATTGTAGATTGTAATGATCATGTACACAGTACATATTGCATTGCTAACGTGTTGTGCATGAATATAGATAATATTTTAAGAACATTTGTAACCTGTAAATATGTTGCTTATTTGGATCAGAGTTTGTGATCCAGCATTGATTATGAAATTAGGTTTTTAGATAAAAAAAACTTGCTTACAGTTTGGGGTAATTTTCTTTGTGATGATTGAGTTATATTGCAACATATGTCAGGTGGAGATTATTGAGACATTGATTAGGTTGAGATGTATTGTGACATAGTGTCATGTGGATGTATATAAAGTGAAGAAGTGAACAATTATTCATTCCTATTTCTGTTCCTGTTATATTTTTATTCTGCAGAAGTATTTTCTGTTATGTTTAGATTTAATTTGAGAGAAATCATTAATTTATTGGAATTAGAAAAGTTTCACTGTTTGGACTAAACACACTATTTTGAGAATATTGTGAATTCATTGAAAACCATTTTGGATTATGTCATATTAATACAGCAAGACTGTTAGCACATCATCCCATTCAGGGTTGTCGCTACATCAGTATATTCAATACCTGGAATCCATGCAAATGACTCTATTCTTTTGGCCTTGTGATAGAACTTTTAGGATTATTTCATTTGTTATTTAATTTACAATACTCTAAGCTTCTCTTAAGATTTCATGTTATAACTTTATGAATTAAATTATTATTTAAATTTTACTATACTTGTTGGTTTTGTTTTTTTCTGTTCCTCAGTCTATTAGACCATAGAGTCATAACATGGAAAAACAAATATAATTATTGCATTATTAAAATTAGTTTTACTGCCCCACAAAATTTCATTTCTCTGTGAATTCTTTTTGAAAGCCACATATCTTCTAAATTGGCAGTTAGAATTTATTAGATTTTTTTTAAAAAATGCCAAACATTCATTGCACACACAAGAAAACCACCACACCTGGTCTGAGTAGAACAAATAATATAAACCTGAACTGCCAGCATATTCTGTGAGTGCATAATGCTGGGTGTGTGTTCTTTGTATGTGAATATATAAATGGTATCTTGCAGTCAAAATTTTAATGTTATATTTGATTGGTTATGAAATAATGGTTTTATTAATAGTATATGGATACAGGTGAGGATCTGGGTTCCACAGAACACATCTTGTAAAATTCTCCTAATTTAAAGTTGCCATAATTTATTAGTTTGGATGTCTCAATATTTTCTAGCTGATTTAAGACAGTGATAAAGTATTAGTGTGGAAGTTGCAGTGTTTGCATGCTGGTACACTTTTTAGAGAACTAGAGCTTTCTGACTTTGAATTTGCATTTAAAAATCCTCCTTTGTTTTCCAACAAACATTTGAACTTTGTAAATGATAAAGATTGGATTTGAGCGGATTTGTATACTGTGCTGATGACTCTCTGAAATATAGCTGCTTGCAAGGTCAGTTGGCATTAAAGTTGGTTGTTGTTGTTGGGCTTAACGCCATTTTTCAGCACACGATAGGCTATTCATGGCAACCAGTATTAATGGTAGAGGAAGAAACCGGGAAATCACCGGAAAGAACCACCGACCCACGAGAAGCTACTGGCAATCTTTCTCACATATCCACATTCGCCGAATCCTAGACTCGAACCCACGCAGACAGAGGTGAGATGGCATTGATCCGTAATGGACAGCTTTAGACCACTCGGGGCCCCAGGCATTAAAGTTGGAACAATTTGTTTGTAAGACTCTGCTAAAAGTATAGAACAATAAATTTCTGATTCAAAGAATGTTTTTCTTCTATAATCCTTGTTGGGCTAATAGGTCAGAATTGGAATTGTTACCCTATTATATGTCTTTCAGACGGACTGCATGTACTACTGGACTCGCACCCAGGGCAGTTCACAGACTATTCAAGATGTCGGCAAGTTATCTCCCAACTGGCCTCCAGCCCAGCCAGTTGAGAGTTCGGAACCCACTAAACAAGGTTTAAAATATACTGAAGCTGGTAAGTTAATTTATAAGTAATTGTTGATAATACATGTAATTACCAAACCTGTAGCTTTATTGACGTTTTCTTTTTTTATTACCTTGTTAGGTCTTTTCTTCAGTAGGTACTGCTGCATGAAATCTCCCCGAATTTAAAGATCCCACCCTCCCCTGCCTTGTATGGTTCTTTTGCAGTGAGCATTATGAAACTACATTTATTTTAACAAAAGCTCATTCTTATCCTGTACTTGTTTGACCTCTTTATGAGTAGCAATAATAAGGTGCCTTCTAAAAGACTTTTTTTTCCAATTGAGTTAATGAGGTACTTTCATTGATTATTTGGTTACTTAATGACTATTTTCTAAAAGGTATGGTATAATGTAATTACTGTTACATGCAGTTCTAATATGTTTGATGTAATTTAATTGCTGTTACATGTGGTTCATAACTAATCCGGTGGCCTAGTGGTTAGAGGATGCAGGAGGTCATGGGTTTAATCCCGGTCAATAATACCAAAGTTTGACAAAAATGGTACTAACAGATCTTCTTCGCTTGGTGCTCAGCATTAAGAGGTTAGTGTTAGGACTGGTCAGCCTGGTTTCAGGATAATGTGACCTGGTGGGGACATCATGCTACATGTCTACAGCATGATGTCCCAGTGCTAGACATCATCATAAACTGCCACACTGCAGACATCTTTGTGATTAGACTGCAAAATTGTTCAAGCTAGGTTAAAAATCATAATAACATATAATCACATGTGGTTCTAATAGCTATGATGTTGTGTCATTGCTGTTACATGAGGTTCTAATACACATGATGTAGTGTCATTACTGTTACATGGGGTTCTAATACACATGATGTAATATCATTACTGTTACATGTGGTTCTAATACATATGATGTAATGTCATTACTGTTACATGAGGTTCTAATACACATGATGTAATGTCATCACTGTTACATATGGTTCTAATACACATGATGTAATATCATTACTGTTACATGTGGTTCTAATACATATGATGTAATGTCATTACTGTTACATATCATTCTAATACACATGATGTAATGTCATTACTGTTACATATGGTTCTAATACACATGATGTAATGTCATCACTGTTACATATGGTTCTAATACACCTGATGTAATGTCATTGCTGTTACATGGGGTTCTAATACACATGATGTAATGTCATCACTGTTACATATGGTTCTAATACACATGATGTAATATCATTACTGTTACATGTGGTTCTAATACATATGATGTAATGTCATTACTGTTACATATCATTCTAATACACATGATGTAATGTCATTACTGTTACATATCATTCTAATACACATGATGTAATGTCATTACTGTTACATATGGTTTTAATACACATGATGTAATGCCATCACTGTTACATATGGTTCTAATACACCTGATGTAATGTCATTGCTGTTACATGGGGTTCTAATACACATGATGTAGTGTCATTACTGTTACATGGGGTTCTAATACACGTGATGTAATGTCATCACTGTTACATATGGTTCTAATACACATGATGTAATATCATTACTGTTACATGTGGTTCTAATACATATGATGTAATGTCATTACTGTTACATATCATTCTAATACACATGATGTAATGTCATTACTGTTACATATGGTTCTAATACACATGATGTAATGTCATCACTGTTACATATGGATCTAATACACATGATGTAATGTCATCACTGTTACATATGGATCTAATACATTTGGAATGTCATCACTGTTACATGGGGTTCTAATACACATGATGTAGTGTCATTACTGTTACATGGAGTTCTAATACATATGATGTAATGTCATTACTGTTACATGGGGTTTTAATACACATGATGTAGTGTCATTACTGTTACATGGGGTTTTAATACACATGATGTAATGTCATTACTGTTACATATGGTTCTAATACACATGATGTAATGTCATTACTGTTACATGGGGTTTTAATACACATGATGTAGTGTCATTACTGTTACATGGGGTTTTAATACACATGATGTAATGTTATTACAGTTACATATGGTTCTAATACTCATGATGTAATGTCATTGCTGTTACATGGGGTTTTAATACACATGATGTAATGTCATTACTGTTACATATGGTTCTAATACACATGATGTAATGTCATTACTGTTACATGGGGTTCTAATACACATGATGTAGTGTCATTACTGTTACATGGGGTTTTAATACACATGATGTAATGTCATTACTGTTACATATGGTTCTAATACACATGATGTAATGTCATCACTGTTACATATGGTTCTAATACACCTGATGTAATGTCATTGCTGTTACATGGGGTTCTAATACACATGATGTAGTGTCATTACTGTTACATATGGTTCTAATACACATGATGTAATGTCATCACTGTTACATGGGGTTCTAATACACCTGATGTAATGTCATCACTGTTACATATGGTTCTAATACACATGATGTAGTGTCATTACTGTTACATGGGGTTCTAATACACCTGATGTAATGTCATTACTGTTACATATGGTTCTAATACACATGATGTAATGTCATCACTGTTACATGGAGTTCTAATACACATGATGTAGTGTCACTACTGTTACATGGGGTTCTAATACACATGATGTAGTGTCATTACTGTTACATGGGGCTCTAATACACATGATGTGATGTCATTACTGTTACATGGGGTTCTAATACACATGATGTAATGTCATCACTGTTACATATGGTTCTAATACACCTGATGTAATGTCATCACTGTTACATGGGGTTCTAATACACATGATGTAGTGTCATTACTGTTACATGGGGTTCTAATACACCTATTGTAATGTCATTACTGTTACATATGGTTCTAATACACATGATGTAGTGTCATAGCTTTTACATGGGGTTTTTAATAAGTATTGTGTAATGTGATTGCTGTTAGTGTGGTTCTAATGTATGTCATCATTGTTACATGAAGTTCTAATACACATGATGTAATGTCATTACTGTTACATGGGGCTCTAATACACATGATGTAGTGTCATTATTGTTACATATGGTTCTAATACACATGATGTAATGTCATTACTGTTACATATGGTTCTAATACACATGATGTAGTGTCACTACTGTTACATGGGGTTCTAATACACATGATGTAGTGTCATTACTGTTACATGGGGCTCTAATACACATGATGTGATGTCATTACTGTTACATGGGGTTCTAATACACATGATGTAATGTCATCACTGTTACATATGGTTCTAATACACCTGATGTAATGTCATTGCTGTTACATGGGGTTCTAATACACATGATGTAGTGTCATTACTGTTACATATGGTTCTAATACACCTGATATAATGTTATTACAGTTACATATGGTTCTAATACACATGATGTAATGTCATTACTGTTACATATGGTTCTAATACATATGATGTAGTGTCATTACTGTTACATGGGGTTCTAATACACCTGATGTAATGTCATTGCTGTTACATGGGGTTCTAATACACATGATGTAATGTCATCACTGTTACATATGGTTCTAATACACATGATGTAATATCATTACTGTTACATGTGGTTCTAATACACATGATGTAGTGTCATTACTGTTACATGGGGTTCTAATACACCTGATGTAATGTCATTGCTGTTACATGGGGTTCTAATACACATGATGTAGTGTCATTACTGTTACATGGGGTTCTAATACACCTGATGTAATGTCATTGCTGTTACATGGGGTTCTAATACACATGATGTAGTGTCATTACTGTTACATGGGGTTTTAATACACATGATGTAATGTCATTACTGTTACATATGGTTCTAATACACCTGATGTAATGTCATTGCTGTTACATGGGGTTCTAATACACATGATGTAATGTCATTACTGTTACATGGGGTTCTAATACACATGATGTAATGTCATTACTGTTACATATGGTTCTAATACACCTGATGTAATGTCATTACTGTTACATGGGGTTTTAATACACATGATGTAATGTCATTACTGTTACATATGGTTCTAATACACCTGATGTAATGTCATTGCTGTTACATGGGGTTCTAATACATATGATGTAATGTCATTACTGTTACATGGGGTTCTAATACACCTGATGTAATGTCATTACTGTTACATATGGTTCTAATACACATGATGTAGTGTCATTGCTTTTACATGGGGTTTTGAATAAGTATTGTGTAATGTGATTGCTGTTACATGTGGTTCTAATGTTCGATGTAATGTCATCATTGTTACATGAAGTTCTAATGATGAATGTCATAACTGGTACATGTGGCTCTAATACGTATGATTTATGACATTACTGTTTAATGCAGTTCTAATAAGATAAGGTGTAATGTCATTACTGTGATATGTGTTCTGATAGGTATGCTGTAATGTCATTGCTGTTACATTTGGTTTTAACCCTTTCCCTCATAGAGTTTATGGACTTTTAGCCCTTTGACATGCGTGTAGCAAAGTTACACAGTGCAGTCCACTACACATAGGTCTGTTAAGCAGTGAAGGGTATGCTATGTTTAACAGTAATTTTAACCATTTTACGCTTTTGGTACACATATATTATGTATGGAAAGAATTAAGAGTAAAATACAGTCATTATAGCTGTATAATTTTTTTTAACAAAAGAATTTTGTATGTCCTTTAAAAGCTTGAGATAACTCATTCACTATCAAATCAGTCAAGCCGTGTGATCAATTGTATTGCAAGTTTTCATATTCGAAATTTACAAGTTCTTTTTCTGCGTCTTCATCACTAAATCAGTTGAATTTGATAATTTATAAAAACTAAGGGCTTCCTACATCAGTCTCAGAGCCTTTACCTAAGTTATTGAAAATTTCATAGTTGTGATTCTACTCGAGCAAGTACTGAACGGCATTTTGTCAAATGGAGAATACGAGACGTGTATGATCTACATGCTTTAAATTAGAAGATTTTGACCAGAGCATCAACAACAACCACATGATCTGATGTAATGGCCATTCTCACCAATGAGTGCATTATCAAATAGTTTTTTTTTTCCTGAAGGTGGCACTATGAAAACCCGCTCAAAATGGCTGCTGTTTACAGAGTTGCCAAAAGGCGCTTATATGGGAATCGGGTAAAGTGCCAAAAGGCGCTTGTATGAGGTATAGGGTTAATACATATGATGTAATGTCTTTGTCATAACATGTTGATGTTGTGCAGATAGTAAAGATAATAAGCAAGTTTATATTTGATTCAGTATAAACTATTAATTACCTATAATTGTTGAAGAATGCTGAATTTTTTTCAGTAAAACAAAATTACTGATCACATAAATTGTTTGAAGTATACAAGTTTTTTTTTCATTCCAAATTAAACCTTTAAGGATCTATGTAAACATAATGATCTCATGAAAAGAAAATGCCCACCCTCAATGCCCTTAATAATTGAAAATCCCTATTTACAAAAATGCCAGAGGCATAAATGCAAACTTTCTTGTTGGCTTTGTTTTCCTCATGAGATAAGGGGTATTTCCGATCTGTCTGATGATTCAGTGAAATCTCCAGCATTTTCAAAATTACTATAAAAGATAATCACTGAACATAAGTTTTTTTTTGTTTTATTTCACACCGTGTTTCCAATGTAGTTTATTTACAGTAAAGACTTGTGTTGTCATGTGACTTTGAAATGCATTATGCAGGGCAAGCATGACACTTTAATTGCTAATTCTGCATTTAGTAACTTCAAGTAATCATTGGATGATTGATTGTGTGATCAGTAGTAATTTAGATGATGATAATGTATTGGGGATGAATGACTAAATAGCTCAGGCATCATAAATTGTTAACTTGGATTGTTTTAGCAGTGTTGGTTCAACTTCACTGTTTAAAGTTTGACAAGATGGATTATTCTATGTGTGATCAGAAGTAATTCAGAAATGAATTACATTAATGAATTATGGCTCAATTAATCACTGCAGAAGTGATCAAAAGGATTAAAACCAGTCAGTTTGACATTGGTACTTAAAAGTAGTACAAATCTCCAAGCTTGTGTTTTCTTCAGTGACATAACACCCCAATAAAACACCCCAATATAAACATTAGAAATATCACACAAAGTTCAATAATGGTTTGAAACAGGGAGTTCATTGGTTTTTAAGCAAGTTCAAGCGAACATGTGAGTCAGTTTTAAGAAGAACTGTCCAAATTCATCCCAGATAGCAACAATCTGATGTAGTTCTGGCAGCAACGTGAAACTATCCAAAGGCAGTAAACAATGTAAACTTCTTGGTGGACTCATTTCACTTGGATTAATAGTCATATTCTAATGCAGTCAATATACTGACGTTAAGAAAAACTCATCTGAGTCACATTCTAATGCAGGCAATATACTGACATTGAGGGAAACTCATCTGAGTCACATTCTAATGCAGGCAATATACTGACATTGAGGAAAACTTATCTGAGTCACATTCTAATGCAGGCAATATACTGAAATTAAGGAAAACTCATCTGAGTTACATTCTAATGCAGGCAATATACTGACATTGAGTAAAACTCATCCAAGTCACATTCTAATGTAGGTAATATACTGACATTGAGGAAATCTCATCTGAGTCACATTCTAATGCAGGCAATATACTGACATTGAGGAAAACTCATCTGAGTCACATTCTAATGCAGGCAATATACTGACATTGAGGGAAACTCATCTGAGTCACATTCTAATGCAGGCAATATACTGACATTGAGGAAAGCTCATCTGAGTCACATTCTATTGCAGGCAATATACTGACATTGAGGACAACTTATCTGAGTCACATTCTAATGCAGGCGATATACTGACTTTGAGGAAATCTCATCTGAGTCACATTCTAATGTAGGCAATATACTGACATTGAGGAAAACTCATCTGATTTACATTCTAATGCAGGCAATATACTGACATTGAGTAACACTCATCCGAGTCACATTCTAATGCAGGCAATATACTGACATTGAGGAAATCTCATCTGAGTCACATTCTAATGCAGGCAATATACTGACATTGAGGAAATCTCATCTGAGTCACATTCTAATGCAGGCAATATACTGACATTGAGGAAATCTCATCTGAGTCACATTCTAATGCAGGCAATATACTGACATTGAGGGAAACTCATCTGAGTCACATTCTAATGCAGGCAATATACTGACATTGAGGAAATCTCACCTGAGTCACATTCTAATGCAGGCAATATACTGACATTGAGGAAAACTCATCTGAGTCACATTCTAATGCAGGCAATATACTGACATTGAGGGAAACTCATCTGAGTCACATTCTAATGCAGGCAGTATACTGACATTTAGGAAAACTCATCTGAGTCACATTCTAATGCAGGCAATATACTGACATTGAGGAAAACTTATCTGAGTCACATTATAATGCAGGCAATATACTGACATTGAGGAAATCTCATCTGAGTCACATTCTAATGTAGGCAATATACTGACTTTGAGGAAATCTCATCTGAGTCACATTCTAATGCAGGCAATATACTGACATTGAGTAACACTCATCCGAGTCACATTCTAATGCAGGCAATATACTGACTTTGAGGAAATCTCATCTGAGTCACATTCTAATGCAGGCAATATACTGACATTGAGGAAAATCTTATCTGAGTCACATTCTAATGCAGGCAATATACTGATATTGAAGAAAACTCATCTGAGTCACATTCTAATGCAGGCAGTATACTGACATTGAGGAAATCTCATCTGAGTCACATTCTTATGCAGGCAATATACTGACATTGAGGAAAACTCATCTGAGGAAACCAAGATCAAGTAGCACTACATTGTCTCTTAATTGTTGAGATCAGCAATGATGTGAAATTACCACAAATATAATCCAGACAGTGAACAATTAAAAATGTGTAAGAACAGTATGAAAGGCAAAACATTACTTGGAACGGACTGATTTGATGAGATGATGTACATTACTTGGAAAGGACTCATTTTATGAGATGATGTACATTACTTGGAAAGGACTGATTTGATGAGATGATGTACATTATTTAATAAGGACATATTTGATGAGATGATGTACATTACTTGGAAAGGTCTGATTTGATGAGATGATGTACATTACTTGGAAAGGACTGATTTTATGAGATGATGTACATTACTTGGAAAGGTCTGATTTGATGAGATGATGTACATTACTTGGAATGGACTTATTTGATGAGATGATGTACATTACTTGGAAAAGACTGATTTGATGAGATGATGTACATTACTTGGAAAGGACTGATTTGATGAGATGATGTACATTACTTGGAACGGACTAATTTGATGAGATGATGTACATTACTTGGAAAGGGCTGATTTGATGAGATGATGTACATTACTTGGAAAGGGCTGATTTGATGAGATGATGTACATTACTTGGAAAGGACTGATTTTATGAGATGATGTACATTACTTGGAAAGGACTGATTTTATGAGATGATGTATATTACTTGGAAAGGACTGATTTGATGAGATGATGTACTTTACTTGGAAAGGACTGATTTTATGAGATGATGTATATTACTTGGAAAGGACTCATTTTATGAGATGATGTACATTACTTGGAAAGGACTGATTTGATGAGATGATGTACATTACTTGGAACGGACTAATTTGATTAGATGATGTACATTACGTGGAAAGGACTGATTTGATGAGATGATGTACATTACTTGGAAAGGACTCATTTTATGAGATGATGTACATTACTTGGAAAGGACTCATTTTATGAGATGATGTACATTACTTGGAAAGGACTCATTTTATGAGATGATGTACATTGTTTAAGATAGAACAAGGAATGTTGCTCTTTAGTTTTCTTTATTTGCATGCTTAGATACCATGATAATGACAATCCTTTGAATTTGATGTCAAAACTCCTGATCAAGTTTTGCAAATCTTCTGATCTGTCCAAAGTTGACTTCCCTGTTTTGTAATATATTTGCAGAGGAGAAATTCCTCCTGTATGAAAATCCTGGTGAAATCACTACCTATTATCAGATAACTTATACTTTATATACCAGTATCCAATAACTGCTTCACATATCAGTATCAGACTTCTACTTCATATACCAGTATCAGACTTCTACTTCATATACAAGTATCAGACTTCTACTTCATACACCAGTATCAGATGTCTGCTTCCTATACCAGTATCAGACTTATGCGTTCTATACAATCAATAGACATCTGCTTCACATATCAGTATCAGACTTCTACTTCATATACCAGTATCAGACTTCTACTTCATATACCAGTATCAGACTTCTACTTCATACACCAGTATCAGATGTCTGCTTCCTTCCTATACCAGTATCAGACTTATGCTTTCTATACAATCAATAGACATCTGCTTCACATATCAGTATTAGACTTCTACTTCATATACCAGTTTCAGATGTCTGTTTCCTATACCAGTATCAGACATCTACTTCATATACCAGTATTAGACTTCTGCTTCATATACCAGTATCAGACTTCTACTTCATATACCAGTATCAGACTTCTACTTCATATACCAGTATCAGACTTCTGCTTCCTATACCAGTATCAGACTATTTCATACACCAATGTCAGACTTCTTCATATACCAGTATCAGACTTCTATTTCATACACCAGCATATCAGATTTCCTCTTCATATACTAGTATCAGACCTAACATTTCTTGCCACTAAGGGTACAAAGAAGCCTGTTCATGACAGAAGAGGAAAGATGAAGGTTAGAATATCTCTAGAATACAGCTGGCTTCTTTGCATTTAGTGTAGTTGCATTGTAAATATACCTTTTCCATTTTTTTTCTCCAGAAATCACATCTAATTCACATAAAATGTGATACACACTGTTATACTTTTTTTTTGAGCATGTGTTTGCTTTGAGAAACAGATGGTTTATAAGATTCAGTTTGTCTGACTATATCTCCTTTACTATTTAACACCCTTTTTTAACTTGTTCAAGATTTATTTCATATTGGCATTCATTGATTTCCATGTTAAAATTTATGGTTAAAGATTCCTAGTGGCCAACGGAGCTTGTGAAAGAAGTAATCCTGTGTACTTCTAACTAGATGTGTTCCATATGTGTTCCCAAATGACTTTTCTCTCTAGGTGGCTTGACCAAACCACATGAGTATTAATGAGTTTCTACTGAGTTTTGAATTTTCAAGTATTTTTTAATTTCTGATACAGACCTGCCAGTTACTATTGACATTCAGATGCTTGAACTAATATGGTACACAATGATGCAATATGGTACACATAATGACACAATATGGTACACATAATGACACAATATGGTACACATAATGGTACAATATGGTAAACATAATGATACAATATGGCAAACATAATGATACAATATGGTACACATAATGATACAATATGGCAAACATAATGCCACAATATCACACACATAATGACACCTTATCACTGATTTTAAGGCAGATATTTATACTTATTTGATACATATTAAATACAAAGTCAGGTACTTGTAAGACTTAGCTAGAAATAGGAATATTAATGAATTATCATCCTTTTCAATATTTGTATAGTAATATTTAATAACATAATTTATATAACTATACCTTTCCTGAATGTTATTTGATAAATTAACATGTTTTGGCATTTTTGTCTTGCATTTTTATATTTTGTACAGTGACCTACATTACATCTTATTTACTAGGGTAGAAATAATAAGATGGAAGCTAAATATATTTTTAAAACTGATTAGTAAGGAAACTTAAAATGCCCAGAAATTGTCATATATTGTCAAGATATTTTGTAACCGCTCCGGTGGCCTAGTTGTCCGCCCCAGATGCAGGAGGTTGTGTTTTTGATCCCTGGTCGAGTCATACCAAAGACTTACAAAAATGGTACTGACAGATGCCTCGTGTGATGCTCAGCATTAAGATTATAGTGCTAGGACTGGTTGGCCTGGTGTCAGGATAATATGACTGGGTGGGACATCATGCTTCATGTCTGTGGCATGATGCCCCAGTGCTAGGCATCACTATATACTGCCACACTGCATACTTTGTAGTGATATGACTGAAAAATAGTTAAAGCTACATTAAAAAAAATAATCACATCACATATTCACATCAAGATATTTTGTAAATTATATAAATTAAAAATATTCTTTGTAGGATTAGGTTCTTCAAGGTAATTTTGAACCTTTTACAGCAAAATAAGGAAGAATGTGATGTACATTTAAAGCTTTAGTTTATGAGTGATTTTCAAACAATTACAGGTTCTTACACTGTTAAAAACTTATTGTTAGCTATACTGATCACAGCAGACATAAAATATGGCAACCTCAGTTGCCATTTTGAAATTCTTGTTACTACCCATCTTGAATTTATGGTCATATTATCATGGGGTTTTAGCCGTCTTACGACCCCCATGACAGTAATCTTGAACATCTTATTGTTGCTTCACCTACAGAATGTAAAGTCATGGGATTTCACCAGAAGACTTCTTATCATATTTGGTTGCTCCTAAAAATAACAGTTCTGCTTGCACATCCAGTATATCTGCCATAGCAGCCATCTTGAAAATCTTGATTTTGCTACTCCTTTAAAATGGATAGTCATATCTACATGATTTTTATTAAAGATTTTTAATGATGTCTAGTCAGTCCTAAATGGGACTGCTTCAGTGGACTCAGTGGTTGACTGCCTTGGATGCAGGAAGTTGTGGGTTTAAACTCTGGCTGAGTCGCACCAAAAACTTTTAACAATTTTACTAGTAGTTGCCTCGCTTGGTGTTCAGCATTAAGAGGTTAGTGTTAGGACTGGTAGGCCTGGTTTCAGGATAATGTGACCTGGTGGGGACATCATGCTACATGTCTACAGCATGATGTCCCAGTGCTAGACACCACTATTAATGGCCAAACTGCAGACTTCTTAGCAGTATGACTAAAATTGTTAAAGTTATGTCAAGAGTTCAAAAACCAAAAAGATAAAAACACTAAATGATAATGGTACTGATTGGAAATTTAATATGGGCACCATGGCAGTCATCTTGAAATCTTGTTGTTACTAACATCATGTCACTGGGTTTTCATCTAAATTAAAATATTACTGGGGGTTAGATTCAAATCTTGTTATGGCTACTCTATCTAAATGGATGGTCATACTGTGTTTTCCAGAAAACATTACAAATGAAATCTAATGGGTCATTAAGAAAATGGTGCTGATTTAAATATCCAATCTCGCCTGAAAATCTTGTGATTGCTACTTATCCTGAATGGAAAGTCATATCAACATGGATTTTCACTGGAAGACTTTTTTGCCTAGTTGGTATTAAATAAAAATTGTGTAGATCTAATATATATATATATATATATATATATATATATATATATATATATATATATATATATATATATATATATATATATATATATATATATAACCTGGCTGCCACAAACACCTTCCAGAGAACCTTATCACTTCTCCTAGAAGGAAAGTCATATCAGTATTGGGTTTTTGGAACTAAATGAAAAAAGTGCCAGTCTGACATACAATATGGGAATTAAGGCAGTTGTCTTTAAAATCTTGTTATGATGCTCCTTCTAAATGGAAAGCCATATCAACTTGGCATTTCACCTGAAGACTAATTTTCATATCTAGTGGGTCCTGAATGAAAATGCTTTGAAAATGTCAAATTTGGTATCAGCAGTTAAAAACAAGAAACGGCCTGAACTTGAGTCTCAGTAAATACATTTTGGAGAGGAGGGCATCAATCTCTTCAAGGAACTCTTGTTTGTAGCTTGACTGAACAAATGAAAGTTGTTAAAGAACAGTGTAAACTTTCATTTTGTATTATAATGATATATATTTTCACAGGACTGTTGCATACATATTTTGAATTAGATTAATTTTCAGCCATCTATTCTATTCTTATTAAAACTATTATTCTTTGCTAATGCATTGTTAAAAGCACTCGCTAATAGGTTGTTAAAGCACTCACTAATAGGTTGTTAAAGCACTTGGTAATGGGTTGTTAAAACACTTGGTAAAAGGTTTTTAAAAGCACTGCCTAATTGGTTTTTAAAGCACTTGCTAATAGGTTGTTAAAGCACTTGGTAATGGGTTATTAAAAGCACTTGCTTATTGGTTTTTAAAGCAATTGCTAATATGTTATAAAAAGTACTTGCTATTTGGGTTGTTAAAACACTTGCTAATGGGCTGTTTAAAGCACTTGCTAATGGGTTATTAAAGCATTGCTAATGGGTTGTTGAAAGCACTTGCTAATGGGTTGTTAAAGCACTTGTTAATGGGTTGTTAAAAGCACCTACTAATGGGTTGTTGAATCACTTGCTAATGGGTTGTTAAATGCACATGCCAATGGTTGTTAAATCACTAGCTAATGGGTTGTTAAAGCACTTGCTAATATGTTGTTAAAAGCACTTGCTTGTCTAGTATCTGGGCAATCAGCTAAATCCAGTACATGTATGCTGGTATGTTCATTCATACCTAGTAATGTGAAATGATATTTACTGTTAGTATGACAATTATTTTAAAACAAGCTTAATACATACCACATAATCATTTTTTGTAACTGTGTACTTTGAATTGTAATCATTCAAAATATCCTAAGTCTTATCATGCCAAAAATAGTTGGTTTTTGTTAAGAATGATGATACACAAAAAATATGGAAATACCAGGACTGTGTACAGTATACTACTTAATTGTCATGCAGAAAGAATGACTATATTTGCTACAGTTGACCCTCCATGGTATTCAGTCACCTTTGATATTTGAACAGCTTGACAATCTCCATTGATAAGTCTCTCACACTTAGCCACTTGCTCATATCAGTTATTATATATTTAAATGACTTCACCAGTTAATACCTTACCAGACCAAATATAGCTCCACTATCAGAGAACAAAGATAAAATGAAAGAAGTTTATTGTTTTAAACCAACTGACCAAGGCAGGAACCTGAGAGGCACTAAAATACCATAGAACTGACCTTGACAATTACCTAATAAGCATTAGGCTATAAATAGAACTGACCAGTGCCCAGTAAGCATTATATTTTACATTGAACTGACTATGGCAAATACCTAATAAACATTTTTATATAAATAGAACTGACCATGGCAAATACCTAATAAACATATTTTACATTGAACTGACCATGGCAAATACCTAATAAGCACTATTATATACATGGAACTGACCATGGCAAATACCTAATAAGCACTATTATATACATGGAACTGACCATGGCAAATACCTAATAAGCACTATTATATAGGTAGAATGGGATGGTGGCACAGAAATCTAGAAATTAGTTCAGTGTGATAAGATAACAGGACGAGTGCATGGTAAGGACATAGATGTGGATTAGAACCTGGTTAGGGAAAAGAGGTGTACAAGCCTGAGACACCTAGTGAGCTCACACCTCTGTTAGGCTCAAAGGGTGTAGGGCTCCTTTAGGGACTTAAAAAGCTTTATATGGGTTTGCACATGCCCCAATTTGTATTGCTTAACCCTTTCATCACTAAGTAACTTTGTAGGCATTGCGTCCTTAACACTAAGAAACTTTGGAGTTGTAAAGCAAAATGACTTGTGGACTTTGAAACAACATAACTTTGTCAATGTTAAAGATATTTGACTGGATTAGGTGTCAAAATCAAGGTTAAAAATCAAATTTTATGACTAATTCAATAAAATGTGCATATCTATTACAATTGTTAAAATGCAGGTACAAACAGGTAACACAACAGGTAAAATACAATTATTTTATTACCTCTTAGAAAACTTGGAAAGTTCTCAAAACTTGTTCAATTGAACCTAGATGTACTAGTGAATAATCACAGTAGCAACACAAGTCTTTCTTTCATGGTGTCCATAATATCTAAGATTCTATAATATGAACCAAAATGATCTCCAAGGTGAGATCTGTCTACACACCTATATCGCCTCTACCACATTTGATCATTGCATTGAAGTTCGTTAAACGGAAAATTTTTCCAAAAACTTCATCTGAATAGAATATTTGAAAATATTCCAAAGCTTCCCTGGAGCCATCTAACACTCAGGTGTGCCCAACTGTCAGAAAACCGAAACAAATCTCTTTGGTTTTCCAGCTTCGTCCAAACAAAATCACGTGGAGCGTAAATTCCTCTGGTTCAAATCCTTTAAAAATCCTCTTCATCGTCACTCACAAGTGCATTTCATTGTCTCTCCATATGTCTTCTCTCATTTTCATCTAAATTTACCAGGTCGAAATTATTTAAATACTGCGATGACTCCTCTGAAATTTCTTCAAACGCCACCATTTTGGATACAAATTTCAACATTCGGAAAACACATTTAAAGTTCCTACTTTGTTCAATATTTCTAGTTGAATACAAGCTAAACTCACGAGATCATCCAAATATAACATCTACATTACAAGATGGAAGTTATTAGAGGTACCCCAAAAGTTATTTAGTCGGGTACTATAATGCTAAAGAAGAACACTGCCCCAGACCGAAAAATCGGTCCATAGTGTTTATGGACTTACTTCCCCTGGACCGGTTTTGCGGTCTGCAGTGATGAAAGGGTTAAGAACTTAATAATTTTTGAAACATGGGGTGTGGGTGTATGTTTTATTTCTGTTTCCTGGATAAAACTAATCTGGCAACATAATATGAACATAAAGCTGCATTCAAAGTTGTAACAGATTTTTTTTGGAATACATTTTATCAGCTATAGTATTTTTATTATGAGTTACTACTGCATGAATTAAATGTATGCTAAGAACCACTAATGTATAGAATGCTGGATGTCTTTTTCATTGCTGAACTGTTCATTCTCTCTCTCTCTCTCTCTCTCTCTCTCTCTCTCTCTCTCTCTCTCTCTCTCTCTCTCTCTCTCTCTCTCTCTCTCTTTTTTATCACTATCTCTGGTTTTAAGTAAACATGGTCTTATGGGATGATGTAAAATTAACAAGTACCACTATACAGACTTAAAAACTTTTGAATATGCATACACTTGTAAATCAAAGAAAGTATAAGGGTCACAGACTGGACCCTATCGGAGCCTCAACCATTAGCAAGGTCTGGGCTTGACTCCATTTCACACTAGTCTTTAATGTTAGTTTTACTTACCACCTTTCTTATCAGGTGACAAATACTTTTTGGGGGGAAGGGTCACTGACATCAGGAATAAACTGTCTTTAGCAAATATCTGTACAAATAGGTACAGCTTCATCAGATGAAAACTAGTGATGCAGCTCAGAACAATTTATTACCTTTTTGTTACATAAATCCTAATATGTTTTTTAGTTTTGAGTTATGTTATGTTGGGTAAATACCACTCTGGGTACCATGCTGTTAAAATTACCATTATTCAGAGTGATACATGTAGCAATGAACAATTTCATTTGTTCAGACTTAAATTTGCAAACACAACCTTGATTAAGGTGATCCAGGCTTTTCATAGAATGTGTGGGAGCCAAGGATAGTCATTCTTGTTTTACTTAGTTGACTGATATACAGTTATATATGGTGGATGTAAGTAATCCACAGAAAGTTGGCATAATGGATGATCAGATCTACAGTTCTATTGGTGTTTTTGATGGACCTGTATCTATGTAAAAATATTTGTATGGCTCAAAGGGATAAAGCCAGCACAGTACAACTACCATATCACTTGGAAATTCATTTGGGTGAGTCCAGATTATCATTGCATGGCATATGTAAAGTGGGGGCCAGAGGAATAATACAAAGACAGTAGGACAAAATGAAAAACAGTATTACCTTGGACAGGAATGAAATGGGATAATAGATTTCTGTCAATGTGTCTTGTGTACAAATGAATATGGTAAAATATCAGAAAATTAGACTGTTTTTGCTCATTTTAATTTGATACCTTACAAACATTTACTGACCATTTGATATTTTTTAAAAATATTATTCAGGAGAGTGTGTTTATAGCAGTCCTTGTCCCAAAGTCAACATGGTTAAGGATATGTTTTTTTTATTAAGTTCTGATTTTAAAGTTTTACATTCAGATTGGCAATTTTGGAAGGAAACAGAATTTTAGACCCAAAACAGGCCTTTAGAATCCATGCGTAAAAACATGTATACTAAATTTGATATGTATGTTATATCAAATGCTAGAAAATGTGATGAATGTGTTTATGTGTTGAAGGGGTTGGAAGTAAATAAAATGACAGTCGAAAATATTGTAGTAATTTTTAGTTATTTAAATAGAATATATTTTTAGTTCACCTGGCCATTAGGCCATATCAGTTCATGCCATGGCAACATGTCCATCATGCCTTGTGTGTTGTAAGTCCATCTACAGTTGCCATAAGGCCATAACAGTTCATGCCATGGCAACATGTCCATCATGCCTTGTGTGTTGTAAGTCCATCTACAGTTGCCATAAGGCCATATCAGTTCATGCCATGGCAACATGTCCATCATGCCTTGTGTGCTGTAAGTCCATCTACAGTTGCCATAAGGCCATATCAGTTCATGCCATGGCAACATGTCCATCATGCCTTATGTGTTGTTAAGTCCAACTACAGTTGCCATAAGGCCATATCAGTTCATGCCATGGCAACATGTCCATCATGCCTTGTGTGTTGTTAAGTCCATCTACAGTTGCCATAAGGCCATATCAGTTCATGCCATGGCAATGTATCCATCATGCCTTGTGTGTTGTATGTCCATTAACAGTTGTCATAAGGCCATATCAGTAAATGCCATGGCAATGTGTCCATCATGTCTTGTGTGTTGTATGTCCATCAACAATTGCTTCATACTGCCTTGGAGTCCATATTTCTAACTCAATTTTGATTTACACTTGTATGATACTCAAATTTTGGATGATGAGTAAGATCAATAAATGGTAATGAGGAGACCTTGCCTTTGAATGAGTGACCTTATTACCAATCAAGAGCCTTATTTCTGATCCAGTTTTGATCACACTTAGAACATATTTGTATATCCTCAAGACACTGGATATATTTGATGTTGAGCAAGATGCACACATGTTAATAAGATGTTGTTGTATCTGATTGGCTCAGATTGTTAACACCCTGGAAGTCACATTTCTATTCCAATGTTAATCAAACATGAAAAAAAACTGACAGTATCAAGATCTTCGACAGGACATGTAGTGAGATCCACACATATTAATGAGATGATTTTGCATCATCAGATTGGCTGTCAGCTTGTTTCTGATCGGATTCAATTACACTGAAATCAGGGCTTATATAATCAATATTTGGATGAGATTAATATTGAGTCAGATCCACAATATTAATAAGTTAATTTGTGTTAATTGGACATAGCTTCTTTCCACTCTGGAAGCCTTTGTTTTGACCTGCATTTGATCAAACTTTGAATGTAGGCTTATATAATCAAGTTTCACATAAGTTTTGTAATGCACATTATTAGTGCATATTAATGAGGTGATTATTCAAGGGATTGATTCAAGGTTTTTACCACTCTGAAATTTAATAAAATTTAGTAAATGGCCTGCATCATTAAGATTTTGGTTCAGTTTGAATAGAAATATTTTTCATGCATATTATTGATGTGACCTTGTATCCAGGCTAGTGTCAACTTTAGCTGGGTTTAATTATGACAGTGTTTATAAAATCAAACTTCTTCATTGTCTTATTATCCAGAGTGATGGATAAGTCTGATTAGGGACAAGATCTATCCATAATAATGAAATAATCTTGTGTCTAGCAGAAGTTGTTACCCCTCTGGAAACTGAATTCTTCTTGGATTTTGCTATGCTTTGGTTTTTGGAATTTTTTAAAGCATAGCTTTAATAATCTTTCACTCATATTGCTATGATGTCTGCAGTCTGCAGTATGGCAGTTTATAGTAATGTCTAGCAATGGGGCATCTTGCCACAGACATGTAACATGATGTCCCACCCAGTCACATTATTCTGACACCAGGCTGACCAGTTCTAACGCTAACCTTGATGCTGAGTGCCTAGCTGCTATGCCTTGGTAGATAAATTTATATTATCATTGTTTTAAACAGATTGTATAATACCAGTAAATACAATCTGTGCATATTAATGAGATGCCCATATTTCTCATCTAATTTCTATAAAATTTAGAAAATTGATTTTTATTATCAAGGTCATGGATGACTTAATTAATGAATTTGAAGCTGTACATTTTAATTATGGCTTGATATTTCGAAAAAACTTTAATCAGGATATAGCAAAATATGTAAAAATATTGATATATAGTTTGGAGATGGTTTAGATAATTTGCATCATTACAGTGTTACAGAATACTGGCATAGAGAAATGGCTATTTATTATGTAGTTGGAATAGTAAAGTGAGCTGTATGGAGTGTGATTCATTCATGATGGAAAATGTCAAAACAAGGCTGTGATTCAGGGAAGGATGGAAAATGTCAAAACACGGCTGTGATTCAGGGAAGGATGGAAAATGTCATAACACTGCTGTGATTCAGAAAAGGATGGACTAAGTGAGCAAAGCCATGTAAAATAAATTAAAATATCCTGATTGACAAAGTTTGAGCAGTTTATACTTTTCACATGCTGCAAACTCCATATTGTTACAAGTCATTCTGGAGTAATGTACATCACATCAGTTGACACATCAACACCACCCTGTATTGGAGTAATGTATATGACATCAGTTGACACATCAACACCAACCTGTATTGGAGCAGGCACGGAATGAACATGTTCATTGTTTGGATAAATTCTACAAGATGTTAATGTGTGGTCTTTGCTGAGTGTGAAAATGACCAATGAAGGCCAAACACTTAAACAGTGGTGGTTGGTATTTTTTGATAAATAAAATTGTTGGCCCCAAAATAATGTGAAATAAACATCTCTTGCTCATTTTTATAAAAATTAAAATGCACACACATTAATGATCAAATATAGTTGAAAGAAAAACACCTCCCAGCAGACATTAAATGGTCAATCCCTCATAACATTTGCATCACCTTTAAACATTTCAGTGGGTTTATTGACAACAGCAAAGATGCTAATACTGTATGTCTTAGTCCAGTTGATTTTAAAATCAAATGAGTAGGTTTTCCTATGTGATGTGGTTATGTGTGCATTTTTGTGTGTATATGTATTAATGATGCACAACATTGTTAAGTTGCAAGTTATATTCTTTATATTACATGGTTGAAAAAAAACAACACTTATTTTATTCAAATCTAAATTTAAAGTAATTTTCTGAAGGTATGTAATAGTAGATAACATATTCTCAGTTGTACAGTGTTGGTAATTTGGGTTATACACTAAGAACACATTTTAAATGACCACACACACACACACACACTTATACAATGTCTGGAAGGTTGGCAGGTATGTTGATATCAGGCAGGGTCTTCTTTACACTTCATGATAAAGTGAAGATAATAATACTAAGTTTAATATTGTTTTCTTTCAACTAATGTTGTCACATATTTGATAAAGAAATTTAAAAACACAATGGTTTTCATGTTAAATTTTCAGCTAATGGATGATAAAAATTATACTTCTATAATTTTAGTTTTGATTTGTTATAATGTTTTTAAGTTTAATCTGTATTGGTGCCATGTTATATGTTGAATTGTGATGAAAGATGTTGTAATGAAAGAGAGATTATTCAGTTTTTAATTAAATATAAATGTTAGTTTGTCTGAACAATTCAGCCAGTTTTCATAATAGGCTACTTGAGCTTGAAGGATTAAATAACAATTTGTAATTTTTGCATTCACCTAAAATGGAAATGAAAGATGGCATCTGACACTTGGAGTTTGCTGCCATTTTTAAAGCGGCAGTTTTCATAAGATATAAAGAATTCTACTGTTGGTGAAATGAAATATATTTGTGTACAACTATAACGAGTACACACCTAGATTTAACATTGCATAATACAATTGTAGATCAGGGTGTATGTTGTTCTTTGTACTTATAATGCAAGTTAAACATCATAGACCTTGATCTATGATACTTTATACAGTGGTAGATCAAATCTATTGTTTAGAGGTAGACCAGAACATGTGCTATTCATTATTGTCCATGATGCCTAGTCTAACGGTACATTGTCAAATGGAGAATCAAAGTATACACTGTTCACTTTACTCTTAATACCATCTAAATATCATAGATCCTTATCTGTCCTTATTTTATACAGTAGTAAATTGGAAGACTAGTTAATAGCATAGACCCAGATCTACCAGTAAATCATGTAATGGCAAATCAGGGTACAGAATACCAGTTATACTGCATAGATCCGGTTTTACTGGCATAGTATACAATGCCAGAACATGGTACAGTATGCCATTTTTATACTGGATACATGTATGTGCATTAAGTATTACAGCATAGTTTGTTTGTTTCAGAACACCAAGGGGCAATGGTAACATTGAGGCATGAGTACCAGGAAGAAAAGGAGAAAATGCAGGTATCAACTCATTTGACCATACAGATAGTGTTTGAATACAACTTTATGGACGCTGGTTTCATTGCACCACCAGCAAGTTGCCAACATGAAATTTAATTTTAGACCTATCTTCTGTCTGTAATTTGTTTTCAGTGACATATAACATTGAAAAAAAAATTGAATATAATTTGACATCACATGGGTAGCTTATGACATTGGAAAATAAATTGAATATAATTTGACATCACATGGGTAACATATGACATTGAAAAATTAATTGAATATAATTTGACATCACATGGGTAACATATAACATTGGAAAATTAATTCAATATAATTTGACGTCACATGGTTAACATATAACATTGGAAAATTAATTGAATATAATTTGTCATCACATGGGTAACATATGACATAGCATTGTACATTTTCATTAGCCATGTAAATACATAACTTAAGTTATCTTCAATACCATTTTGACTGAAGTCAAAAAAGCAAACACCATAACACAGAGTAAATATGAGACTTGATGTCAACTCATTTCGATTTTGACTGGAGATGTCAAAGCAAACACCATGTCAAAATCATACATTCAATTGTTTCCACCCGGTATAATTTTTCATGGTTTGGCTCATTACCATCTTGACTGAATACATCAAATCAAACTCTATGACACAGAGTAAATATGAGACTTGATGTCAACTCATTACCATCTTGACTGAAGACATCAAATCAAACACCATGATAAAGAATAAATATGAGACTTGACTGAAGACATTTAAGCAAACACAATGTCAAAATCATCCATTCATTTGTTTCCATGGACATCATTCTTCATGGGTAAATTATAAAATGTCTTTTTTAAATTTGTTGGTTATAGCAGGAGTACTATTGTTCCTGCTGGTTTTTGTTTATATTCATTGTTTGTAGTAACCATGGGATCCATAAAAAATTTGGTACTTTATGAAAATTGGTCCCCCATGAAGATTGGCATTCCGTGAAAAAATAGTGATGGACCATGTTATAAATAAGGAGCAGTTATGTTATAAACCCAGAATATATCAATACAGAAATATCAAGCATTATGTAATATTTTAAAATAATACACTCAATCATAAAAAAACTTGGTGTATTTTATTTTCCATATTATCAGTTATAATGGTTAGATAAAGTATTGATATATAACACAATCATTTACATCAGTACCATGGAAACAAGACTGAAAGATTTAGAGTTGTGGCAACACAGATTGTAAAAAAAACCCATCTTGGTTTATGCTCTATTTTTTATCAAATTCATGAATTATGAGACAAAATATTAGTGCACACACCCACTCCCTGGTTTTTTCTTATCTTTGAATTGCAAGACATGATCTTAATTTACCCCCTGGTTTTTTCATTCCTGTGATTTGTGAGACTTTTTTTGAATGTATTCAAATAGAAAGAATTAAGATATTTCTTTGTTTTCTTGCAAGTTTGGAGCATAGTGATGAAGAAACAAGGCAAAAATGTAAACTGTAGTTTTGGATTAGCCTGCATGGAAACAACTTCAACGAGGCAATCATAATGTAAAAGTTCTGAATAGTCCCCTTGCTCACAACATCGCTGTTTCAATGCATTGTCAGTTAGGTGCTCTTCATAATGTAAAATGTAATACTGCAAGTTGATAATGTGTAATATGGCAAACTGTAGTGTATATTACACCAATTTGGTAATGTGTAATATGGCAAGTTGGTAATTTGTATTATGGTGAAATGTAATGTGTAATACACCAAGTTGGTAATGTTGTTGTTGTTGTTGTTGGGCTTAACGCCATTTAACAGCACACAATAGGCTATTCATGGCGGCCAGTATTAATGGTGGAGGAAGAAACCAGGAAATCACCGGAAAGAACCACCGACCCACAAGAAGCTACTGGCAAGCTTTCTCACATATCCACATTCTCCGAAACCTAGACTCGAACCGACGCAGACAGAGGTGAGATGGCAGTGATCCGTAACGGACAGCTCTTTAGACCACTCGGCCACTCGTGGCCCCACCAAGTTGGTTGTTGTTGTTGTTGTTGTTGGGCTTAACGCCATTTTTCAGCACACGATAGGCTATTCATGGTGGCCAGCATTAATGGTGGAGGAAGAAACCGGGAAATCACCAGAAAGAACCACCGACCCACGAGAAGCTACTGGCAAGCTTTCTCACATATCTACATTAGCCGAATCCTAGACTCGAACACACGAAGACAGAGGTGAGGTGGCAGTGATCCGTAACGGACAGTGTTTTAGACCACTCGGCCACTCTGGGCCCCTGACCAAGTTGGTAATGAGTAATATGGCAAAATATAATGTGTAATACACCAAGTTGGTAATGAGTAATATGGCAAAATGTAATGTGTAATACACCAAGTTTGTAATGAGCAATATGGCAAAATGTAATGTGTAATACACCAAGTTGGTAATGAGTAATATGGCAAGTTGGTAATTTGTATTTTGGCAAAATGTAATACACCAAGTTGGTAATGAGTAATATGGCAAGTTGGTAATTTGTATTATGGCAAAAATGTAATGTGTAATACACCATTTTGGTAATGAGTAATATGGCAAAATGTAATGTGTAATACACCAAGTTGGTAATGAGTAATATGGCAAGTTGGTAATTTGTATTTTGGCAAAATGTAATACACCAAGTTAGTAATGAGTAATATGGCAAGTTGATAAAGAGCATGGTGTAAGACAGGGAGTAAAATCAATAAAATCTTTCTTAATTCAGTTGGCCACATATCGATGGGATTTTTTTTTTATAATTTGAGGGAGATAGTCTTTTTGAAATTTTACAGCACATTGCCAACCACACTCATAAGAAAAATCTATATTTCCTGTTCATCAACTTTTAAACTGGTTCCCATTTTAGACCATAATTATTACTATACTCGACTGGTGACAAAGACTCTAGACTAGCTGATGGCATGCTTTGAGTCTAATGTGTGGAATGGTCATATGAGCATCAATCTTTTGTGCATTGTTCTTTTGTCACCACTTTTATTTCAGCTTCATTTTCAATAAACCTTAGTAATATCCAGGCAGAAAGCCTTTAAAACTTGGACGGGTTACACTGAACTACCATCAAATATGGCTACTGTTCATATTAATTGTACAATATGTCTTCGTGAAGAAGTAGAAATTGCAGTTAGGTCACTAAAGAAGTGAAAGTCAAACATCATTGACAACATACCAGCAAAAATCATTCAAATAGGAGGAGAAGAGATAATTACAGTCCTTACAACAATCTGCAACAAGTTATGGCAGGCAGGAGAGTGGCTCACCACATGGACTCAATCCTTGGTCATCATGCTCCCCAAAAAGGAAACCTACAGCTGTGCTAAAACTACGGAACCATCAGTTTGATTAGTCACCTTACAAAGTAATGCTGAAGATAATTCTCAACAGTCTAAAGCCTCAAGCAGAGAAAGCTATTGCTGATGAAGAGTAGGCAGGTTTCTGAGCATGAAGTAGCACCACAGAACAAATCTTAAATCTCAGACTAGTTTGTGATAAATACCTTCAGCATCAGCTGAATCTATACAACATATTTATTGATTTCAAAAAAGCTTTTGATAGTCTATGGCATGCAGCCTTATGAGCAACTATGAGGAAGTACAACTTCAGCTCAAACCTCTATGACAAAGCCACCAGTGCTGTTCTCATCAAAGGCATCAGAGGACATTGCTTTCAAACAACAGTTGAGTCAGATAGGGATGTATGCTGTCACCTACACTCTTCAACATTTCGCTGGAAAGGATTATGGAGGATGCCTTGTCAACACAACCTCCACAGCATATGGTATGGAGAATAGTGCTGAAAAACCAAACTGATAACAAACAACACCAATGGCATCAGTTCAGAAATAAAGGTCAGTGGACAGAAGCTGGAAAGGGTCACAAACTTCAAGTACTTGGGATCAATTGTAACAGATGAGGGCTCCAATCTAGAACTACTTTGCAGGATTACCCAGACAACAGCAGCAATTACAGTGGTTCCAAATTAAGGCTGATGTGCTTGATTGTCATATCCATCTTTCTGAATGTCTGTGAAACATGGACACTTACATCTGATCTATGAAGGGTCCAAACCTTTGAAATGAGATGATATCACAATATCTTAGGCATTTCATATATTGACCATGTAACCAATGATGAAATCCACAACAGGATCCAACGAGCCATTGGATCCTATGAAGACCTCATGACCACTGTAAAAAGCGCAAACTGAAGTGGTACAATCATGTCTCAAAATCACATGGACTAGCAAAAACAATCTTGCAAGGCACAGTGTGAGGGTGCAGAAGAAGAGGCAGACAGAAAAAGGTGGGAAGACAAGATTAAGGAGTCGACATGCATGTGATTTGAACATTCCCAAAGGCAGTAGAGAACAGGGAAAGATGGAGAGAATTGGTTGTAAAGTCGACTGTGGTGCCCCAGCAACCTCTTAGTTTATCATGATGATGATGATTTAAAAGATGTTGCTTTCTCATCTTAACATTAGTTAAATTTTATACAAATAATACTGACCTGCTGTCAAGTATGGTTTCATAGTTTGTCTAAAAGACACTACAGGGGCATCACAATTTCTGAGGGGGTAGGGGTGAGTACATGGGTGGCAAATTTAAATGAAAATGTTCATCAATTAAATTGTTTTGATTTTTTTCCTATCAGTCATTGGATTACTATGTAATGTTTTAATTAACTGGACATATAGTGGATTTATACAGATCTATAAGCCTTGAAAAGGTAGGAATTTCTTTTTTGTGCAAAAGAAGGGTGGCTTCTATTTGAATAACTATGGTTTTTGAAATGGCAAAACCTCTGAATGACTATTTGAAAATGCTTGACCATTTTATGCTATATTTCTTTGTGAGCATCCTTGCATCAAAAACATTTCAATTTTATCCAATGATGCTATTCAATCACCTAAATATGGCAAGTGTTAATAGATATATGAAAAAGCTTTAATTGCATCTGTTTAGAGGCTATTTCTCTAATATTTGTTTTCATTAGAGGTGTATTTTTATTTTCCCATCATAAGGTAGAACATAATACTTTATGATGTCTGCACATCTGTCCAACCATCTCTTTCCAATTTTGTTTGTACACAATGCTTTGACTTCTCCACCATCTACAGTTCTAACAGACCTGGGTCATATCACAGACTTGGATGGTATCACAAACCTTGAGGAAAGTTTCAACTTGGGATAAGGAAGAAGTGTATTGGTTTTGGGTTCAAAAGGTTGATGGTCAAAGTCACTGCTAATGAGAGAAGATAAATGGTTTCTATCAACACATTTGTTTTCTCAACCATTTCCTATCAGGTAAGTTTGTGGATGACTTGGTACAAGCAAAGCCTGTTGATTTTAGGTTCAAAGGTTGAAAAATGGTTTTTGTGTGAAATACTTTTTGCTGTAGAGTTATTTGACCAGCTTGTACTTAAGATAATAAAGAGGCAGTAGCAACTTGGGTCTAAAGGTCAGAGGTCATCATCATGGTAAGCATAGTAAACAATGATTTTTGCACTGGTCCAGGTCACTGAAACCATTTGTATATACTACTGCCTATATCAAAGGCTGTTATACACTAATTGGGTGTATACTATTGCCTTTATCAAAGGCTGTTATACACTAATTGGGTGCATACTATTGCCTATATCGAATGCTGTTATGCACTAATTGGGTTATACTATTGCCTTTATCAAAGGCTGTTAAACACTAATTGGGTGCATACTATTGCCTATATCGAATGCTGTTAAACACTAATTGGGTGTATACTATTGCCTATATCGAAGACTGTCAAACTCTAATTGGGTGTATACTATATATTGAAAGCTGTTAAATGCTAATTGGGTGTATACTATTGCCTATATCGAAGACTGTTAAACTCTAATTGGGTGTATAATGTGCCATGTATGGTATACTTGTTTTATCTTTTATGATCCTACTTTTTGCAGAGAGAACTTCAACATATGCTGGACAAGGCAAGGGAGGAATATGAGAGGAGAATCCAAGAGTATGCCGAGAAAACAGTACAGCTACAGAGAGAGGTAGAAAAGTACAAAGTTCTGGCAGGAATTGATGAGCTCACAGAACATGCTCTCTCAGGTACTGCTTACTATTACCTGTATTTAGAGTTCCAAAAAGAGAGATGGCTGTTGTGTGTTGACCATTATGAACTAGTTCTCTTGATGGCAATCTTCTTTGGGATCCTTGTGCTATTGTAAATTTCACATTTAATCTTATGTCATTGACATTTTTTTTCAAAAAATCAAAGGAATTTCAAGGACATACCATTGTCTTTTGGTTACCTATTTTCACTACAAATGTCAAAGCTATATAATAGTTGTTTGAATAACAGTTTTCATAAAACAGATGTCACAAAGAGATACAGTGATCTTTTGAATACCAACTTTTAATTTTATCTTTAAAGGAGATACTCTGTTGTGTTTAAGGTAATTTCAATAATCTTTGGTACTAATGGCAAAATCAAAGGAAATGAATGCCATAGGGTCTTAAAAATGATAAAACTTCTAACCCCAATAACAAAAGTTAAAAGATTTATGTACTTCAGAGACAAACATCAAATACAATATTAAGTAATGATATTGTTTTATTCTTGCAAAATGTGAAGTCTGTGATGATTTTAACACGGAAAAGAATCTCAAGTCCTATTAATATTTTTCATACCAGTTTATACAGGAGGTTTGAAAATAAAATGATGGTGAAAAGATGAGAACAACGCTTCAATAAACTAGGCACTATAAGGTGGTTAAAGTCATGCCAGTCGCACAAGGTGACAATGATTTTAAACTTTGAACAAGCAAAACCACATATTGTTTTTAATGGCACAGTTTTTACCTTTAAAGTCAATGCAAAATAATTAGGAACTGCTCCGGTGGCCTAGTGGTTAGTGTCCACCTCAGATGCGGTAGGTAATGGGTTCAATCCCCAGTCGAGTCATATCAAAGACTTACAAAAATGGTACAAGCAGCTATCTCGCTTGATGCTCAGCATTAAGAGGTTAATGTTAGGAATGGTTGGCTTGGTGTCAGGATAATGTGACTGGGTGGGACATCATGCTCTATGTCTGCAACATGATGCCCCAATGCTAGACATCACTATAAACTGCCACACTGCAAACATTGTAGCAATATGACTGAAAAATTGATAACTCTCCATTAAAAATCATAATCACATCACATCTCATCAAAATTATTAGGAACAAAATAATAGAAATATGAAACTCATAACTTGGATCACTGGAGTCCTTTGTATATGTGAATGATTGGAAGCTGAAAAATAAAAAGTCTTAAGGTGAAAGGGATGGGTTTTTTTTAACATGTGTGGCAATGACCAAATCTACTGACAATTTGGTCCATAAATGGGATGGGTTTTTTTACATGTGTGGCAATTACCAAATCTACTGACAATTTGGTCCATAAATGGGATGGTTTGTTTTTACATGTGTGGCAATGACCAAATCTACTGACAATTTGGTCCATAAATGGGATGGTTTTTTTTACATGTGTGGCAATGACCAAATCTACTGACAATTTGGTCCATAAATTTGTTTTTGAGATAAGTATGATGGTTGATTCAAAAGGCATCAATGATTAGTTGTTTTCCTTTTAACTTGATAGGTAAATTAATTGACTTATAAATTCAGGTGAGAAGCTCTTTTTAGTTCACCACATTTTTTGCTTGAACCTTTAAGCTATTTGCATTTTTTAACTCTGATCTTATTTTTTCCCCAGGCCTACGGCTTTTCTTGAAAAGTAGAAGTTATGTATTTCTGTATCCGGTTATTGGTTGTAAATACTTATTAATTAACACTTGGACCCCAATTTGACTACAACAAGAATAATTGTTAAGAAACAACAGGGTCATTATCATATAGGAAATGTAGAATAGAATTAAATGGTCCACTGACTATGACCATTGATAACACTACAAGCCAATTGCACATGTGGGCAGCTTTCTCATTTTTTAAATTGTTTTATTGTATAAACCTTTGCCTCATAATTTGAACAATAATTTAGTATTGAAATTAACCTTGATGATTAACAGTTACTGAAATGAATTGATTTATTAATCTGGATGAGAATCTTTTCTTTCCTTTGAGTCAAATTTATAAACAGAAGAGCAGCAATGAAGACTTTCTGGCTTTGCTGTTTATTGTAATATTAACACTAATAAACGTTTTAATCAGCTGACTTCTTTCAAAACTAAACTAAAATGAAAGAACAGTAATTGAATACTGACACATTTGAAATGAATGTTCACAACAAGAAATTTTGGACATCTTTATTTATATCAAGAAAGATGCACCACATATTGCCAGATTTTTAAATCAAGCTCGTTTATTTTGGCACAAAGTTTGCACTTTTTCTAGAAAATGGTGAAATTATTGTAAAATCTCAAGAGCCATACTACACAATCTCTTCCCCACAGCAATAATTAACATTTTATACATTAATTTTCATATTTTGAAGAAAATATTTATGGTTTCATGAATGAACAATTATACAAATGGTTGGGAGTCACTCCACAATTGTGTTTTATGTGAAATTATACTGTAACGATGTGGGCTGTAGAATGGTTTCACTCTGAACTTATTTCATTTGGGAATTGTCTTACAGACCTAGACAGGTCTTAGACGAGTTTTGTCAGCAGTTTTGGATAGATTTATGGCATTGACAGTTCACATCAATCTGCACATGGAATGTTGCTTGATGATTAATGTTCATATCCAGATAATGATTTGGCATGTGTTTTGTCACAGATTAAAATGTGCTGTTACGGCATTAGTCTTCTCGACTATATTTTGGATGGAGTTGTCAACTAATATAGGCAAAAAAATATTCATTATATCATGTTGTATGAACATTGCCTCAGATTTTGTGTGTTTTTGATGGGCTTTGTATCATTCATTTTTGGACAGGATTATCACCCTTTCTGGACAGGGTTATCACCCTTTATAAAATATTTGTTTTAATGCATGACTCTGTTTTATTGTCTCTTTCTAGTTACATTTACTTGTCCATTTCTCTGTCACTGTTGCATGTACCCTGCAATGAGGATATTCATTTTATAGGCTAATTGCTATCTAATTTAATTAGGGTATTAATTTTATGGGCTAATAGTTATCTAATTTAATTAGGGTATTCATTTTATGGGCTAATAGTTATCTAATTTAATTAGGGTATTCATTTTATGGGCTAATAGCTATCTAATTTAATTAGGATATTATTTTATGGGCGAATAAAAACATCTTGAAAAGGTACATCACAATGCTCTGAGGGCAGTATTGTATGATTTTGATCAGGCAGTGGCGTAATAAGACATAGCTTTATGCAGATTCATTTCATTCATTACAGATGCTAAGGAAGCAGGGATTGAGGCTGGCTTTGGACCTGAGTATAATGGGTTTATTACTCCCTCCAGTGAATTTCCATATAGGGAAAGGATGATGGTGGTAACTGCCACTCCACAGAGTACCCCTTCTACATCTCAGTACCACACACCAGCTGCCACTCCAGAGTGTGTTACTGACCCATTTAACAGCTTTGATGACACGTCTTCTAGTGAATACTTGTTTGATGGCGTTTCAACACCAGAAGAACTAAGATCAGAAGCCCCAACTCCTCCACCACCTCCTCCACCTCCATTACCAGGAGGCCCACCACCTCCACCCCCACCACCCAGTATAACTCCTGTCAGAAGGGGTGAGTTCTGCTTTCGTATTTTGAGTTTTACTATGTAAACACACAATTACATCCACAAATAAACAAATTTAAATACCACACACACACTCCCTCCACCTTTATACTTAGTATAAACAATTCATTGAAAGAGATTACATGTTTTTTAATGGTCAGGTTTTGTCATATGTTAGGAACTAAAGTTTGTAATAAAATACTATTAAAGTATCTTATTAAGAACTTTTTGTTTAAGGAACATACAATAGTAGTTACATTGCAGTCGGAATAACTACCACCTTCTCTTCATGAAAAATGTATCTGAATTTCAGACAGTAAGACAAGTAGAGTTACTGTTCTTAGCAAAACAGTATTGGTTTCACTCTTTTTACTGTAATTTTTGCTGTTTATCTCAACCAAAAGTAATGTATCAGTGTCAGTTTACTGTCAGGCCAAAATGTGTCTGTCAGTTTGCTGTCAGGGCAAAATATCTCAGTATCAGTTTACTGTCAGGACAAACTGTATCAGGGTCAGTTTACTGTCAGAACAAACTGTATCAGTATTGGTTTACTCTCAAAACAAAGTGTCTTATCAGTTTACTATCAGGACAAAATATCTCAGTATCAGTTTACTATCAGGACAAACTATCATTGTCAGTTTACTGCCAGGACAAAATGTCTCAGCATCAGTTTAGTCACAAACTATATCTGTCAGTTTTAGTCAGGACAAACTATATCTGTCAGTTTACTGTCAGGGCAAAATGTTTCAGTATCAGTTTACTGTAAGGACAAACAATCATTGTCAGTTTACTGTCAGGACAAAATGTCTCAGTAGCAGTTTACTGTCAAGACAAACTGTATCTGTCAGTTTACTGTCAGGACAAACTCTCAGTGTCAGTTTACTGTCAAGACAAAATGTCTCAGTATCAGTTTACAGTCAGGACAAAATAACCCTGTATCAGTTTACTGTCAGGACAAACTGTATCAGTGTCAGTTTACTGTCAGGACAAACTTTATCAGTTTCAGTTTACTGTCAGGACAAACTCTCAGTGTCAGTTTACTGTCAGGACAAAGTGTCTCAGTATCAGTTTACAGTCAGGATAAAATGTCTCAGTGTCAGTTTACTGTCAGGACAAACTGTATCAGTGTCAGTTTGCTGTCAGGACAAAATGTCTCAATAACATTTTACTATCAGGACAAATGGTATTGGTGTAATTTTACTGTCAGGACAAACTGTATCTGTCAGTTTACTGTCAGGACAAAATGTCTAAGTATCAGTTTACTGTCAGGACTAATTGTATCACTGTCAGTTTACTGTCAGGACAAAATGTCTCAGTAACAGTTTAGTGTCAGGACAAACTGTATCAGTGTCAGTTTACTGTCAGGATAAAATGTCTCAATAACAATTTTCTATCAGGACAAAATGTCTCAATAACAATTTACTATCAGGACAAATGGTATCGGTTTAATTTTACTGTCAGGACAAACTGTATCTGTCAATTTACTGTCAGGACAAAATGTCTAAGTATCAGTTTACTGTCAGGACTAACTGGATCACTGTCAGTTTACTGTCAGGACAAGATATCTTTGTATCAGTTTACTGTCAGGAAAAACTGTATTAGTGTCAGTTTACAGTTGAGACAAAATGTCTCAGAATCAGTTTACAGTCAGGACACACCATATAGTGTCAGTTTACTGTCAGGACGAACTGTCAGGGCAAACTGTTTCAGTATCAGTTTACTGTATGGACAAACTATCATTGTCAGTTTACTGTCAGGACAAAATGTCTCAGTAACAGTTTACTGTCAGGACAAGCTGTATCAGTGTCAGTTTACTGTCAGGACAAAATGTCTCAATATCAGTTTACTGTCAGGACAAACTGTTTCTGTCAGTTTACTGCCAGGACAAAATGTCTCAATATCAGTTTACTGTCAGGTCAAACTGTTTCTGTCAGTTTACTGCCAGGACAGAATGTCTCAGTATCAGTTTACTGTTAGGAAAAACTGCATTAGTGTCAGTTTACTGTTGGGACAAAATGTCTCAGAATCAGTTTACTGTCAAGACAAACTGTATCAGTGTCAGTTTACTTTTAGGAAAATATGTCTCATCATCAGTTTAGTCAGGACAAACTATATCTGTCAGTTTACTGTCAGGGCAAAATGTTTCAGTATCAGTTTACTGTAAGGGCAAACTATCATTTTCGGTTTACTGTCAGGACAAATGTTTCAGTAGCAGTTTACTGTCAGGACAAACTGTATCTGTCAGTTTACTGTCAGGACAAACTCTAAGTGTCAGTTTACTGTCAGGACAAAATGTCACAGTATCAGTTTACAGTCAGGACAAAATGTCTCCGTATCAGTTTACTGTCAGGACAAACTATCAGTGTCAGTTTACTGTCAGGACAAACTTTATCAGTTTCAGTTTACTGTCAGGACAAACTGTATCAGTGTCAGTTTACTGTCAGGACAAAATGTCTCAATGTCAGTTGGTACAAACTGTATCAATGTCAGCTTGCTGTCAGGACTAACTATCAGTGTCAGTTTACTGTCAGGACAAAATGTTTCAGTAACAGTTTATATAGTCAGAACAAGCTATATCAGTGTCTGTTTACTGTCAGGACAAAATGTCTCAGTAACAGTTTACTGTCAGGAGAAAATGTCTCAGTATCAGTTTTCTGTCAGGACAAAACGTCACTGTATCAGTTTACTGTCAGGATTTAAATTTTCAGTGTCATTTTATTGTCAGGATAAAAAGTCTTAGTATCATTTTACTGTCAGGAGAAACTGTTTCATTTCAGTTTACCGTCAGGACAAAATGTCTTAGTGTCAGTTTAATGTCAGGACAAACTATCAGTATTTTGTTCAGGCTCGAATCATCAAACTATATGAGTATACATCTCCATCTGTTGCTACCCTATAGCAAAAGGATGCTGTGACATGTATTCCATATTTTATTGGCTTCAGTTAAGTTTTTGTGTTTTGCTTGTTACCAGTAGGGTCTTTTGCACCATGTATATATACTGCTACAAGTCGGTTCATTAAAGTTAGTGAAGACATGCAACTACACCAATTTACAAAATAGGTCACTCTGGCCATTTTCTCACACATCTGACATTAGTTACATTTTGTGTTACAAGTTTATTTCTTATGCTCAGTTTATGCTAGAATTATCAAGCTATTTGATTGTATACATTTCTAATAGAACCAAGCCTTTACAACAAAAGGTCACTGTTACCTACATTTCACATTTTACCAACTGCAGTTATGTTTTTGTGTTAGCTAATAACAAGTTTTTATTCACCATGTGTATATACTGTTTTACCAAGATTCATGAAACTTTTCTTGGTGAGGAGATTCATCATGCTGAGTACTATGCCTTTATCAGAAAAGTAGGTCAATGGGACTTATATTTCATGTTTTATTTACTTTGGTTAAATGTTCTATTTTAAGTATATTTTTCAAGCTTTACTCATGCTAGAGTCATCAGACTAGATGATTGAAAAATTCTCTTAATATCCCAATCTTTCAAAACAAAAACACTATAAACTGCCACACTGCATATATCATAACATTATGACTGAAAAATTATTAAAGCTATGTTAAAAATCATAATCACATCACATCAAAACAAAGGGTAATTTTAGCCTTTAATTGACATTTTACTGGGTTAGTTTAAAGTTTTTGCTCTTTTGCTCTTACTGATGATCAAATAGGTTTCTTGCACCCTATATTTACTATTATTCCGAACTCGTTTTCTCTTGCATCCTATATTTACTGTTATTCCTAACTCGTTTTCTCTTGCATCCTATATTTACTGTTATTCCTAACTTGTTTTCTCTTGCATCCTATATTTACTGTTATTCTGAACTCGTTTTCTCTTGCATCCTATATTTACTGTTATTCCAAACTCGTTTTCTCTTGCATCCTATATTTACTGTTATTCCAAACTCGTTTTCTCTTGCATCCTATATTTACTGTTATTCCTAACTTGTTTTCTCTTGCATCCTATATTTACTGTTATTCTGAACTTGTTTTCTCTTGCATCCTATATTTACTGTTATTCCGAACTTGTTTTCTCTTGCACCCTATATTTACTGTTATTTCTAACTCATTTTCTTTTGCAAGTAAAAAAACATCTCCATTCCCATTAAAGAAGGTTATCCTTTGTCGTTTGAGTGCTTGTACACTTCCTGTAGTTAGGTGCTGTTTGCACTGATCTTTACAGAAGCTAAGCATAGTTGTTGCTCTTCATTTGAAGATCTTAGAGTGTACAAAGGCATCACTGCTTTAGGAACTTACATTAAGAAAAATCCTGCCATTACACTGTACCACACATCACATTATTTAAACACACTAAATGAAACAATTCCCAAGGGGAAAAATGACCTGAACTCAAATCCAAGTAAACATGTTTTCCTGCAAATAATGATCTTAATATATTATCATAGAGGACAAAATTTAGCTATGTAATATGTAGTTTACAAAAAGACATTAGTCAGATAGGCTCAACTCATACCCTCAGCACAATAGTGGCCATATAGTAGTGATTTAAAGTTTTAAATAAACATTTTTTATTTAATAGCATTGTAGACAATGGTAGATGTGGAAATTACTGTACAAATATGACTTTATTTAATAGCATTGTGGGTAACTTTCTGCAGAACATCATCAGTGAAAGTAAAAGTTTTATATTCTTTTTCTAATTTATCCTGAATTCTTTGCAAAAAATATACACTGACTTCGAACATTTGTCAAATTTTACAAGGAATTTCCACATGTCATTTCCCTCTATAAACTATACTTTACACTCATTAACTGCTTAGAACAATTATGCTATCATGTTTTCAAGGTGTACTATTCTCATGTTCATTTAGTTAAGCATTCTTTCATTAGACAAATGCATGCATGTGAAAATACACATACACACACATCGTCTAGAGGTTATATGAAAGCTTTGTGTTGAGTACTTTATCCATATATATATATATATATATATATATATGTACATATATATATATGTACACTTGCATATAGATGTACAGACACTCTACCTTTTACCTTCACCCTTTGACTTTATAAATTAGAAAACTCACTATATTTGTGAATATGACTTATTCCAAACATGACTTGTATTTTAGTATGTAGCATATAGCCCTCTGCATTGAACATGATTTTTATTGTTGAAGACATTGTAACTGTTTTTATGCTTTCAGGGATAAATGAATGGAATATGAATTTGAGATTGAATTTTAGTTTTATTATTTTCAGCATCTCTTAGACCAGTCATTAGTCCCAAATCCCCAATGAAACCACTGTTCTGGCAGAGGATACAAGTCCATGAGATAAAAACACCCATGAATAAAGAGTGAGTAGGAGAAATCTATGGGATCCACATATGTTGGATAGATTATTTTCTAATAATGTTTCACAGGGCTATGATCCTTGTTGATGAGTTTAATGACAGTTTTTCTGACTTAATTGCCACATACATAGATACCTGTGGTAATAGTGAGTATAGTGACATGTACTGACTTAAGGGTCATGTAGTTTAATATCTATGGTAATAGTGAGTGTAGTGACATGTACTGACTAATAAAGGCCACATACTTAGATACCTGTGGTAATAGTGAGTATAGTGACATGTACTGACTTAAGGGTCATGTAGTTTAATATCTATGGTAATAGTGAGTGTAGTGACATGTACTGACTAATAAAGGCCACATACTTAGATACCTGTGGTTATAGTGAGTATAGTGACATGTACTGACTTAAGAGTCATGTAGTTTTATACCTATGGTAATAGTGAGTATAGTGACTTGTACTGACTTAAGGGTCATGTAGTTAAATACCTATGATAATAGTGTAGTGACATTAAGAACCATGTAGTTTAAGACCTATGTTAATAGTGAGTGTAGTGATATGTACTGACTTAAGGACAATATAGTTAAATACCTGTGGTAATAGTGAGTGTAGTGACATACTTGAACTGATTTAAGGGTCATGTAGTTAAATACCTTTTGTAATAGTGAGATTAGTGACATGTACTGACTTATGGGCCATATAGTTAATTACCTATGGTAATAGTGAATGTAGTGACATACCAATTTAACTGCCTTGGCATGGACATTAAATAAATATAGTGAATGCAGTGATGTGTTTGTTCTGACTGTGCCTTATAAATTATGTGTAGTATTCTAGTAATAGGCATGATATGTATTACATCTACAGTAACAGGCATGACATGTATTACATCTACAGTAACAGGCATGGCATGTATTGCATCTACAGTGATAGGCATGACATGTATTACATCTATAGTAATAAGTATGATATGTATTACATCTGCAGTAACATGTATTACATCTACAGTAATAAAAGATTTGTATTACATGTACAGTAATAGGCATGATATGTATTACATCTACAGTAATAAGAATATGTATTGCATCTACAGTAATAGGCATGACATGTATTACACCCACAGTTTCAGGCATGATATGTATTACATCTGCAGTAACAGGCATGATATGTATTGCATCTGTAGTAATAAGAATATGTATTACATCTACAGTAATAGGCATGATATGTATTACATCTACAGTAATAGGCATGACATGTATTACATCTGTAGTAATAAGAATATGTATTACATCTACAGTAATAGGCATGATATGTATTACATCTACAGTAATAGGCATGATATGTATTACATCCACAGTTTCAGGAATGATACGTATTGCATCTACAGTAACAGGCATGACATGTATTACATCTGCAGTAACAGGCATGACATGTATTACATCTGCAGTAACAGGCATGACATGTATTACATCTGTAGTAATAAGAATATGTATTACATCTACAGTAATAGGCATGATATGTATTACATCTACAGTAATAGGCATGATATGTATTACATCCACAGTTTCAGGAATGATATGTATTTCATCTACAGTAACAGGCATGACATGTATTACATCTGCAGTAACAGGCATGACATGTATTACATCTGTAGTAATAAGAATATGTATTACATCTACAGTAATAGGCATGATATGTATTACATCTACAGTAATAGGCATGATATGTATTACATCCACAGTTTCAGGAATGATATGTATTTCATCTGCAGTAACAGGCAAGATATGTATTACATCTACAGTAATAGGCATGATATGTATTACATCCACAGTTTCAGGAATGATATGTATTTCATCTGCAGTAACAGGCATGACATGTATTACATCTGTAGTAATAAGAATGATATGTATTGCATCTACAGTAACAGGCATGACATGTATTACATTTATAGTAACATGCATGCCATGTATTACATCTACAGTAACAGGCATGACATGTATTGCATCTGCAGTAACAGGCAAGATATGTATTACATCTACAGTAATAAGAATGATATGTATTACATCTACAGTAATAAGAATGATATGTATTGCATCTACAGTAACAGGCATGACATGTATTACATCTGTAGTAATAAGAATGATATGTATTGCATCTACAGTAACAGGCATGACATGTATTACATTTATAGTAACAGGCATGACATGTATTACATCTACAGTAATAGGCATGATATTTATTACATCTACAGTAATAGGCATGATATGTATTACATCTACGGTAATAGGCATGACATGTATAAAAACTCTAGTAATAAGAATGATATGTATTGGATTTAGAGTAACAGACATAAAATGTTTTACATCTACAGTAACAGGCATGACATGTATTACATCTACAGTAACAGGCATGACATGTATTACATCTACAGTAACAGGCATGACATGTATTACATCTACAGTAACAGGCATGACATGTATTACATGTACAGTAATGGGTATGATATGTATTACATCTACAGTAACAGGCATGACATGTATTACATCTACAGTAACAGGCATGACATGTATTACATCTACAGTAATAGGCATGACATGTATAAAAACTCTAGTAATAAGAATGATATGTATTGGATCTAGAGTAACAGACATAAAATGTTTTACATCTACAGTAAGAGGCATGACATGTATTACATCTACAGTAACAGGCATGACATGTATTACATCTACAGTAATGGGTATGATATGTATTACATCCACAGTTTCAGGTTTCACATGTTGCATCAGCAGTATCAGATATGACATGTTAGATCCACAGTTTCAAGTATGATATGACATTTTTCATCAACAGTATCAGGTATGATGTGTATCATAGTATCAGATATGCTGAACATTTACAGTATCAGGTATGATAGCCTATCTACAGTAATTCAGATACATGACTAAATGCATCTACAGTATTAGATTAAATACTTAGTTCTTGTACAATGTTATATATCAAGGTACATCTGCAGTATTGTATTTAATACTTAGTACTTGTATAATATCAGATATGACAGTACATCTACAGTATCAGAAAAGGTGGTTGTGCTAAGTGTCCTGTCTGATACCAGGCATGTACTAAATGTAATACCTTATACTGTACATGTACACATTTGGTATTGCAAGTATACTTAGTGTCATACCTGAACTGTGTATGTACTGTTATCTCAAAGATGGATGTACCAAGTGTCATATCTGATGATGTCCTGTGTGATGTAAACTGTGGAAGTACTACGTGTCATGTCTGATACATTACATGTACTAACATGTACTTAGTGTCATTTTTGATACTGTGGATGTAATACATGTCCTATATGAAATCTACTAAGTGTCTTATCTGAGCTGTGGATGTAATACATGTTCTATATGAAATGTACTAAATGTCTTATCTGAGCTGTGGATGTAATACATGTCCGATATGAAAAGCACTTTGTGTCTTATCTGAGCTGTGGATGTACTATAGACATATCTGATACAGATGAACACAGAATCATGTTAATTGGTTTGTATATACATCTTGAAGGCAGGATAGCTTCAATTAACACTTCTGCAAGAAATTGACTAAGAAAATGAATATTTGTAGGTATACTAATGCCAGGCTGGTTTGGGAGGAATTGGTCGAGCCAGACATCAATGTTGATGAGTTTGATGACATGTTTTCCAGACCAGCACAGGAAACCTGTAAAAAGTTAACAATCCGGTCCAAGTCTGTCGCTAAACAGGTGATGAACATTTTTTAAGACAGTCTTACAAGTTTAGTAGTATCATCATTGGGCATTTAAAAATTAAACCTGATTGTCAAATAAATGACATTTACTTGGATGGGAAAAAATAGACCTGCAGTTATGAATATCAAGATTGCATATTTTTTTATCATTCCTATCTAGACTTGTAGCAGTAATATAGAACAACAAAGTCATGCTTTGCTGTCATCTGCAAGGCCTTGGCATATCACTTATCTAATTCTTGCATAACAAAGGCAAGACTAACATATCACTTTTCTCTTTCATGCATAGCAAAGGCAAAACTAACAGATCACTTTTCTCTTTCATTCATAACAAAGGCAAGACTAACAGATCACCTTTCTCTTTCATGCATAGAAAAGGCAAAACTAACAGATCACATTTCTCTTTCATGCATAGCAAAGGCAAAACTACCAGATCACTTTTCTCTTTCATGCATAGCAAAGGCAAAACTAACAGATCACTTTTCTCTTTCATTCATAACAAAGGCAAGACTAACAGATCACCTTTCTCTTTCATGCATAGAAAAGGCAAAACTAACAGATCACATTTCTCTTTCATGCATAGCAAAGGCAAAACTACCAGATCACTTTTCTCTTTCATGCATAGCAAAGGCAAAACTAACATATCACTTTTCTCTTTCATGCATAGAAAAGGCAAAACTAACAGATCACATTTCTCTTTCATGCATAGCAAAGGCAAAACTACCAGATCACTTTTCTCTTTCATGCATAGCAAAGGCAAAACTAACAGATCACTTTTCTCTTTCATTCATAACAAAGGCAAGACTAACAGATCACCTTTCTCTTTCATGCATAGAAAAGGCAAAACTAACAGATCACATTTCTCTTTCATGCATAGCAAAGGCAAAACTACCAGATCACTTTTCTCTTTCATGCATAGCAAAGGCAAAACTAACAGATCACTTTTCTCTTTCATGCATAGCAAAGGCAAAACTACCAGATCACATTTCTCTTTCATGCATAGCAAAGGCAAGACTAACAGATCACCTTTCTCTTTCATGCATAGCAAAGGCAAAACTAACAGATCACATTTCTCTTTCATGCATAGCAAAGGCAAAACTAACATATCACTTTTCTCTTTCATGCATAGCAAAGGCAAAACTAACATATCACTTTTCTCTTTCATGCATAGAAAAGGCAAAACTAACAGATCACATTTCTCTTTCATGCATAGCAAAGGCAAAACTACCAGATCACTTTTCTCTTTCATGCATAGCAAAGGCAAAACTAACAGATCACTTTTCTCTTTCATTCATAACAAAGGCAAAACTAACAGATCACCTTTCTCTTTCATGCATAGAAAAGGCAAAACTAACAGATCACTTTTCTCTTTCATGCATAGCAAAGGCAAAACTAACAGATCACTTTTCTCTTTCATTCATAACAAAGGCAAGACTAACAGATCACCTTTCTCTTTCATGCATAGAAAAGGCAAAACTAACAGATCACTTTTCTCTTTCATTCATAACAAAGGCAAAACTAACAGATCACATTTCTCTTTCATGCATAGCAAAGGCAAAACTAACAGATCACTTTTCTCTTTCGTTCATAACAAAGGCAAGACTAACAGATCACTTTTCTCTTTCATGCATAGCAAAGGCAAAACTAACAGATCACTTTTCTCTTTTGTTCATAACAAAGGCAAGACTAACAGATCACTTTTCTCTTTCATGCATAGAAAAGGCAAAAATAACAGATCACTTTTCTCTTTCGTTCATAACAAAGGCAAGACTAACAGATCACTTTTCTCTTTCATGCATAGCAAAGGCAAAACTAACAGATCACTTTTCTCTTTCATTCATAACAAAGGCAAGACTAACAGATCACCTTTCTCTTTCATGCATAGAAAAGGCAAAACTAACAGATCACATTTCTCTTTCATGCATAGCAAAGGCAAAACTAACAGATCACTTTTCTCTTTCATGCATAGGAAAGGCAAAATTAACATATCACTTTTCTCTTTCATGCATAGAAAAGGCAAAACTAACAGATCACATTTCTCTTTCATGCATAGCAAAGGCAAAACTACCAGATCACTTTTCTCTTTCATGCATAGCAAAGGCAAAACTACCAGATCACTTTTCTCTTTCATTCATAACAAAGGCAAGACTAACAGATCACCTTTCTCTTTCATGCATAGAAAAGGCAAAACTAACAGATCACTTTTCTCTTTCATTCATAACAAAGGCAAAACTAACAGATCACATTTCTCTTTCATGCATAGCAAAGGCAAAACTAACAGATCACTTTTCTCTTTCGTTCATAACAAAGGCAAGACTAACAGATCACTTTTCTCTTTCATGCATAGAAAAGGCAAAAATAACAGATCACTTTTCTCTTTCGTTCATAACAAAGGCAAGACTAACAGATCACTTTTCTCTTTCATGCATAGCAAAGGCAAAACTAACAGATCACTTTTCTCTTTCATTCATAACAAAGGCAAGACTAACAGATCACCTTTCTCTTTCATGCATAGAAAAGGCAAAACTAACAGATCACATTTCTCTTTCATGCATAGCAAAGGCAAAACTACCAGATCACTTTTCTCTTTCATGCATAGCAAAGGCAAAACTAACAGATCACATTTCTCTTTCATGCATAGCAAAGGCAAAACTACCAGATCACATTTCTCTTTCATGCATAGCAAAGGCAAGACTACCAGATCACTTTTCTCTTTCATGCATAGCAAAGGCAAAACTAACAGATCACTTTTCTCTTTCATTCATAACAAAGGCAAGACTAACAGATCACCTTTCTCTTTCATGCATAGAAAAGGCAAAACTAACAGATCACATTTCTCTTTCATGCATAGCAAAGGCAAAACTACCAGATCACTTTTCTCTTTCATGCATAGCAAAGGCAAAACTACCAGATCACTTTTCTCTTTCATGCATAGCAAAGGCAAAACTAACAGATCACTTTTCTCTTTCATTCATAACAAAGGCAAGACTAACAGATCACTTTTCTCTTTCATGCATAGAAAAGGCAAAACTAACAGATCACATTTCTCTTTCATGCATAGCAAAGGCAAAACTAACAGATCACTTTTCTCTTTCATGCATAGCAAAGGCAAAACTACCAGATCACTTTTCTCTTTCATTCATAACAAAGGCAAGACTAACAGATCACCTTTCTCTTTCATGCATAGAAAAGGCAAAACTAACAGATCACTTTTCTCTTTCGTTCATAACAAAGGCAAGACTAACAGATCACTTTTCTCTTTCATGCATAGAAAAGGCAAAAATAACAGATCACTTTTCTCTTTCGTTCATAACAAAGGCAAGACTAACAGATCACTTTTCTCTTTCATGCATAGCAAAGGCAAAACTAACAGATCACTTTTCTCTTTCATTCATAACAAAGGCAAGACTAACAGATCACCTTTCTCTTTCATGCATAGAAAAGGCAAAACTAACAGATCACATTTCTCTTTCATGCATAGCAAAGGCAAAACTACCAGATCACTTTTCTCTTTCATGCATAGCAAAGGCAAAACTAACATATCACTTTTCTCTTTCATGCATAGAAAAGGCAAAACTAACAGATCACTTTTCTCTTTCGTTCATAACAAAGGCAAAACTAACAGATCACATTTCTCTTTCATGCATAGCAAAGGCAAAACTACCAGATCACTTTTCTCTTTCATTCATAACAAAGGCAAGACTAACAGATCACCTTTCTCTTTCATGCATAGAAAAGGCAAAACTAACAGATCACTTTTCTCTTTCATTCATAACAAAGGCAAAACTAACAGATCACATTTCTCTTTCATGCATAGCAAAGGCAAAACTAACAGATCACTTTTCTCTTTCGTTCATAACAAAGGCAAGACTAACAGATCACTTTTCTCTTTCATGCATAGAAAAGGCAAAAATAACAGATCACTTTTCTCTTTTATGCATACCAAAGGCAAGACTAACATATTACTTTTCTCTTTCATGCATAACAAAGGCAAGACTAACAGATCACTTTTCTCATTCTTGCATAGCACAGGAAAGACAAGCAGATCACTTTTCTCATTCATGCATAGCAAAGGCAAGAGTTACAGATTACTTTTCTATTGCATTTATCTCAATTTCTCTGACACCAATTTTTGTATAATCATGGAACTTCATGAGTATACTAACTTAGAGGATATTACCCCTATTGTCAAAAGTAAGTCACATTGACATTCTTTTGGTGCTCCATTTTCTTATTTTGCACCGGTTTTCAGTATAGTTATAATATTTACATGTGTACTTTGTTTAGTTTAATTTACTGCTTCTAAACATTGCCAAATTTGATAACCATGGAAAAGAACATGTGTGTTGTACATTGGGTGTTAGCTAGTGTGTATGTCCAGGTATTATATCCAGTTGCACAGGGTTTGCAAATCTTAAAAAATGCTTTAAACTTGGTTGCTGCATTGCAGAATTATTAAACTTGAGGTTATCTCCGAAAAGTACTGTTGAATTGAAAACGTTTATTAGTCCTTGAAAGGTGCTTAACTTTGAATATCATCAAGAAAAAAAAATGATCCATTTTGAAAGTCATAATTTTTTTATCTTCTGGAAATGTTCTTCTGTGCTAGGTCACTTATGTAACACTCCTTGGAACTATTAAGGTCACTTTTGTAATACTTCATGGAACTATGAAGGTGACTGTATGTAACACTTCCTAGAAATGTAATTTGTGTTAGGTTATTTTTTTGACAATTCCTAAAAATCGTACTTCTTTGTTGAGTCATTGGAGGTTGGATCAATAAGTGCAAGTCATCTGAAGTCTTTTAGCAAGCATGAAGAATAAAATATATCAAGAAAAGGAATGAATTTAGACTGTTTTATGCTTAAACATGAAAATCAAGAAAAGTTATGAAATCAATGTAAATAAAATGCTACTTTCATTAGATGTAGATGATACACCCCTAATTGCATTTCCTCCTTGCTTGTTTTGCTACAACCCTAACTTTCATGTCTAGAAATCCTGTAAGCTACACCCCTAACTCTCATGTCTAGAAATCCTGTAAACTACACCCCTAACTCTCATGTCTAGAAATCCTTTAAGCTATACCCCTAACTGCTATGCCTCCTAGCCCCTTCAGCTGCACCCATAACTGCCATGCCTTCATACCCCTTCAACTGCACCCCTAACTGCCATGCCTTCAAGCCCCTTCAACTGCACCCCTAACTGCCACGACTCCAAGCCCCTTCAACTGCACCCCTAACTGCCATGCTTCTAAGACTTTTCAGCTGCACCCCTAACTGCCATGCCTCCAAGCCCCTTCAACTGCACCCCTAACTGCCATGCCTTCAAGCCACTTCAACTACACCCGTAACTGGCATGCCTTCATGACCCTTAAACTGCACCTCTAACTGCCATGCCTCCAAGCCACTTCAACTGCACCCCTAACTGCCATGCCTTCAAGCCCCTTCAGCTGCAACCCTAACTGCAATGCCTTCAAGCCCCTTCAGCTGCACCCCTAACTGCCATGCCTTCAAGCCCCTTCAACTGCACCCCTAACTGCCATGCTTCCAAGACTTTTCAGCTGCACCCCTAACTGCCATGCCTCCAAGCCCCTTCAACTGCACCCCTAACTGCCATGCCTTCAAGCCACTTCAACTACACCCGTAACTGGCATGCCTTCATGACCCTTAAACTGCACCCCTAACTGCCATGCCTCCAAGCCACTTCAACTGCACCCCTAACTGCCATGCCTTCAAGCCCCTTCAGCTGCACCCCTAACTGCCATGCCTTCAAGCCCCTTCAGCTGCAACCCTAACTGCCATGCCTTCAAGCCACTTCAACTGCACCCGTAACTGCCATGCTTCCAAGCATTACAATAATACTCAAAATATTTTACCTAAATTGTCAAATATATTCAATAAAGACATGTCATAATCAGATATAAAAGACGTATAGTACATGATATGATATACACTGAGGTATGGTATGCACAGTGTATATGGCTTATATATGATTAGTTGTTAGCTATCAGCCCCACTTGCAGATTCGGAGAAAGGTTGAGTTTCAAATTTGTTTAGTCAAATGGCATTGATATGATTATTGCATACTATACAAATGATAATATCATGACTGGTGTATACATCTGGGAGAGTACTACTCACCATTGGAAAAATGAGGTCACTGTGACGTCATTTTCACATTCCATTGATTACATGAAGTTTCTAATTTAGCTCAGTTTCTCTGACACTGCTTTATGTGCAGTCATAAAAATTTGATGGGTGTATTCATTTTGGACATTACTACTGACCATGGCCATAAGTAGGTCACAATGACATACTTTTCATTCTCCACCATTTATATTAGGTTTTTGCATTTGATTCATTTACTTAAACACTGTTGTGTGTAGTTGTGTAATTTGTTGTTTGTATTAGTATTTATATTACAAAAATAAATCACCTCAGTTAACGTCATTGTGGTCCAGTTTTCTTGCTTTATTGACTGCTGATGTTTATATGATGCTGTGACAGACCAGATGAAACATTTTTGTTTAATTCATGGTAAAAAAAGATATCAAAATAATTATATTTTAAAGAATTAGCAGTATTTATTTCAAATTATTTTAGTTGCAAAACTTACATATGGTTTGAAAATATTTGTAGACTTCTAAGAATTTAGACTTTGGTTCAGTCATTGTCTTGGATTTAAAACAGTTAAGTTGTTTATATACCTTCAAAGACTGTAATTGGATCAGTGAACTTCTTTCATAAATACTTGTAATATCTGATGCAATGAATATTTATGAGCTGAATCAATAACTTTGTTATTTTCAAATTAATTATAATTCTCAAATTAATTAAAATTATCAATTTTGTTATGTTCCAGATTAAATCTCCCCACTTTAATTTAGTGTGTCATCCTCAATGCAACATTACATAGCTAATGAAGTTTGAACACCTAAACAATTATGTTTGATTTGTCTTTGTTGTCACGTCTTGTAGGTTTCCATTGTATATTGACAGATAAAGGAATGACTATTTAGTTTTTGGTTGGGGATGGGGTAGTTTTTGTTTTTACACTTCTGAATTCCAGTCCCCAAAAAGCCCCAAAATATTCTTGCTCTGATTTGTACGAATATAAAACCAACATTATTATATCCATTATATTCTTTTGCAGTCAAAGTTAAACCAGGTTCAAAAGAAAATCCTTTTCCCCTTCCTGCCACAGAAATTAAATAGTGGGCAGCTAGTCTGTCATCACCTCCCTATCTTTACATCTAATTGTCATCAGTAAAGCAGCAAACAATGAAATATGTTCAAGTGCTTTTGAAGATGAATCGGTATAGATACTTTTGAATCACTCCATTTCAGGTAGCCAAAATCATAGAACCCAAGAAGTCCCAGACAGTTGGAATTTTCTTATCTAGTCTTAGGATGGAAATGTCAGAGGTTGAACATGGTAAGCTTTTGTTTTACAAATCAGGTATACACGACTCATTACCTGTATTATAACATAATGTCAGTCTGGTGTAAATGATTCTGTTCACTTGCATTGCAATACATTGTAATTCTGGTTGACATGTTCACATCTTTTGTAATATGCTACAAATCCCAGATTGCATGACAGTGTTTACCTCTTGTTTATTATATAGTAAATCTGGATTACCTGACTGTTTACCTGTATGGTACCTTTCTGTTACCATGGCTTACATGATTCTGTTGTACCTTGCTGTTACCATGGCTTACATGATTCTATTGTTCCTTACTGTTACCATGGCTTACATGATTCTGTTGTACCTTACTGTTACCATGGCTTACATGATTCTAGTGTACCTTACTCGTACCATGGCTTACATGATTCTGTTGTACCTTGCTGTTACCATTGCTTACATGATTCTGTTGTACCTTACTGTTACCATGGCTTACATGATTCTATTGTACCTTACTGTTACCATGGCTTACATGATTCTATTGTTCCTTACTGTTACCATGGCTTACATGATTCTGTTGTACCTTGCTGTTACCATTGCTTACATGATTCTGTTGTACCTTACTGTTACCATGGCTTACATGATTCTATTGTACCTTACTGTTACCATGGCTTACATGATTCTATTGTTCCTTACTGTTACCATGGCTTACATCATTCTATTCATCTCTGTTGTAAGTCAGATAGTTTAGCATTGTTAAATTTTAGAAAAGGTCATATATTTAACATGTTCATTACCAAATGTTTTTATAGACCTATGATATTTTTTATTGCAGTAGAGTATTGTGAATGTTTTCATTAGTTCATTGTTTTAATTCATGAAAATATTTATGTGTAATTGATGAACAATGAAGTCAGCATCTTGCTACATATACTGTTAATTATGTAAGAGAGTACCTTAGTTCTGTCTTGTTCAGTTCTTAATTAGCTTAATTTAATCACATATTTTCTGTGTTTGAATAATTCTTACCTTGCTGATCATCTTTCTTTTCTAGCCATTCTTACCTTTGATACCTCCGTTTTGAATGAGGAAAAGCTTCGTCATATATATGAACATGTAAGTTTGTTTTTAAAATGATTTATATTCCTGTAAAATTTTCATGCCCGGAAGGTTAATGATATTAAACACCTAAGCTTCAACCAAAATTGTATGTTGCACTTTTAGTACACATTGTCAAGAGCACCTTTGAGCTTATAGTACAGCCCAGTATCGTTAATGCAGAATGCATCGTCTCTCATCTGTTCCTCAACATCTGCTTGTTATCACTCTGAAGTTCATATTTCCATGTTGATTTCAAAATTTTTACATGGGCTGTATCAACAGTAATCCAAATCAATGCATCCTGATTATTCCTTCATAATAATGATACAAAGTTGTCATCATGAGTGGGCCATACTGTAAATTCCTTCATACCAATGATACAAAGTTGTCATGATGAGTGGGTGATACTGTAAATTCCTTGATACAATGATAAAAAAGTTGTCATGATGAGTGGGTCATACTGTAAATTCCTTGATACAATGATAAAAAAGTTGTCATTATGAGTGGGTCATACTGTAAATTCCTTCATACCAATGATACAAAGTTGTCATGATGAGTGGGTCATACTGTAAATTCCTTCATACCAATGATACAAAGTTGTCATGATGAGTGGGTGATACTGTAAATTCCTTGATACAATGATAAAAAAGTTGTCATGATGAGTGGGTCATACTGTAAATTCCTTCATAAAATGATAAAAACATTGTCATTATGAGTGGGTCATACTGTAAATTCCTTCATACCAATGATACAAAGTTGTCATGATGAGTGGGTCATACTGTAAATTCCTTCATACCAATGATACAAAGTTGTCATGATGAGTGGGTCATACTGTAAATTCCTTCATACCAATGATACAAAGTTGTCATGATGAGTGGGCCATACTCTAAATACCTTCATACCAATGATACAAAGTTGTCATGATGAGTGGGCCATACTCTAAATACCTTGATATCAATGATAAAAAGTTGTCATGATGAGTGGGTCATACTGTAAATTCCTTGATACAATAATACAAAGTTGTCATGATGAGTGGGCCATACTGTAAATTCCTTGATACAATAATACAAAGTTGTCATGATGAGTGGGCCATACTGTAAATTCCTTGGTACAATGATAAAAAAGTTGTCATAATGAGTGGACCATACTGTAAATTCCTTCATACCAGTGATACAAAGTTGTCATGATGTGCTTAAAATGAATCATAGTCTTTAGCCATGATAAATCATGCATTATATTGGGGATTAAAGTGCTGTTCTTTCAGTGTTCTGGATTAGCAATGGTAAATCATACATTATAATGGGGATTAAAGTGCTGTTCTTTCAGTGTTTTGGATTTGCAATGGTAAATCATACATTATAATGGGGATTAAAGTGCTGTACTTTCAGTGTTCTGGATTAGCAATGGTAAATCATACATTATAATGGGGATTGAAGTGCTGTTCTTTCAGTGTTCTGGATTAGCAATGGTAAATCATACATTATAATGGGGATTAAAGTGCTGTACTTTTAGTGTTCTGGATTAGCAATGGTAAATCATACATTATAATGGGGATTAAAGTGCTGTACTTTCAGTGTTCTGGATTAGCAATGGTAAATCATACATTATAATGGGGATTAAAGTGCTGTACTTTCAGTGTTCTGGATTAGCAATGGTAAATCATACATTATAATGGGGATTAAAGTGCTGTACTTTCAGTGTTCTGAATTAGCAATGGTAAATTATACATTATAATGGGGATTAAAGAGCTGTTTTTTCAGTGGTCTGGATTAGCAATGGTAAATCATACATTATAAAGGGGATTAAAGAGCTGTTTTTTTAGTGTTCTGGATTAGCAATGGTAAATCATACATTATAATGGGGATTAAAGTGCTGTACTTTCAGAGTTTCTGATGCTCATGTTATGTTTGCAGAATTTTGACTTCATTTAAACTGACATCAGTGGTTGTTGATCTTAATTCTACTGTAAATGTAACTATGCATAGTAGTACAGTATCTTGTATCAATGAAATATATGCATAATATATATGCTGTATCATTGATATAAATTTTTAATTGAAACTCAGCATGTCTCATTTGTATGTACTGTATACATTCCTTGGTTTATGAAGGTACTGTATACATTTCTAGGTATATCAAAGACACATACTATGAATGTACTGTAGTTAAATTTGTCGTTACAACTTTATAAGCAGCAGATCTGTATTGATATTTAATAATGGATTTTCTTGTGGATCTGTCTTTATATTTAATGATGGATTTTCATGTGGATCTGTATTGATATTTAAAAACAAATTTTCATGTGGATCTGTATTGATATTTAATAATGGATTTTCATGTGGATCTGTTGATATCTAATAACAGATTTTCATGTGGATCTGCATTGATCTTTAATAATGGATTTTCAGGTGGATCTGTTGATATTTAATAACAGATTTTCATGTGCATCTGTATTAATATTTAATAACAGATTTTCATGTGGATCTGTATTGATATTTAATAACAGATTTTCATGTGGATCTGCATTGATCTTTAATAATGGATTTTCAGGTGGATCTGTTGATATTTAATAACAGATTTTCATGTGCATCTGTATTAATATTTAATAACAGATTTTCATGTGGATCTGTATTGATATTTAATAACAGATTTTCATGTGGATCTGTATTGATATTTAAAAATGGATTTTCAGGTGGATCTGTTGATATTTAATAACAGATTTTCATGTGGATCTGTATTGATATTTAATAATGGATTTTCATGTGGATCTTTTTTGATATTTAATAATAGATTTTCATGTTTTCAGAGAGGAACTGAGGAGGAAATTCAGAAAATTAAAGAACATGTAAATAAAAACCCTGATATCCATCTTGACAAACCAGAACAGTAAGTATTCATGTAGTTTAACTTTTTTTATCCAGATTTTGCTTGGCACCATATAGTCACTATTGTGCTGAGGTGCCATTAAATGCTGCAACATAAATGCGTCATAATCTACAGTGATCACTCATAATAAACACACCTCATTATAGTGCTACCCATGTATAATGTGTGTATTATCATATATTTTCTTATTGTTCGAGTTATATTTTATCATTCCTACTTGAGTTACTTCCCTTTAATTCATTCTTGAGTACAAATCAAAAATTGATATTTGACATATTTAATAACCTGTTATTATTGAGACCAAATTAGTGGTTGCATGGCAGTCACTGTTTATGATATACTCACACCTTTTACATTAGTGTCTTGGCCACGGCCATCAAAATTTTACATTGTGGGTTTTGTTAAAAGTTTTCTTTTTACTTAAGTTACTTAAATCACATGACAAATTCTCATCATTCTTGGCATAAATCCTAAATTTAAAATAATTCATTTCGCGATATATTTACTTGCCTGGGGGTCTGAATTACAGTCATAAAATTTGTGTTAAAGATTTGGTTAAAGTTGCTTTATTTTCCTAAATGCCACATGTGAGATGAATCATCATTATGATAAGATAGTTCCTGCTGAGAAAAGCACACACAGCATATTGGCCTTGGGGTCTATTGGTCACACATTTTATACCAATGGATTGACATGTCGGCCCTTCCTTGCTTCTTCTTGTGTTTTGATGCAGCCTTGTAAAATCATTCATCAGTATAAGGTTAATTCACTACCATAAATTGATGCCTCTCTTCTAAAGCCACCTGTTCAAAGGGGTGGTTAATTCACATGGAATAATTTTAGCCAGTACTCATTTGTGTGCAGTATTGTTAAGATGCTAAACCATAAGCCAGTTTTCTGTCTCTTGCAGATTTTTGTATGATTTACACCAGATTCCAGATTGTTCTGAAAGGTTATTCTGCTTCATATTCCAAGAAGCATTCCAAGATAGCATATCTGTGATAGAAGATAAACTCACCAATATCCGGATGACATGTGATGTAAGTGGTTGACATAGTTTACTTACTCCTCAATTCAGACACTTCAGACAGTGAACACCATCTATTTTATCACCAGAACATGTGATATCTTTGCCAATTGTGTGGCTTAACCTTTTTCTAAAAGACTACAACATTGAGTGTATCTTAACCTTCTTCTAAAGACTACAAAATGAATGTATCTTAATGTTCTTGTAAAAAAATACATAACTGAGAGTATCTTAACCTTCTTCTAAAGACTACATAACTGAGTGTATCTTAACCTTCTTTTAAAAGACTACATAACTGAGTGTATTTTAACCTTCTTAAGATCGAGTTGAAACTGGTTGTTGTGACTCCCTAATGAAATCCAGAACTCATGAATTATCAGAACTGTAATAACACACCTGTCATTAACACTGCATTTTCTATGAAACTGAAGTATTTCTCTACTGAATAAACTCCTGGATAATATTATTATTAGGTATAGCTTGTTACCACTCAAAGCAACCCAAATGAAAGACAAATATTTGTATTTCTTTCTATATCATACATAGGGTAATAACTCTTATCCATTACCTCCCCTTACCACCTCTAAGTGTCACCCATTTTGAAGCATTGCTTCTTTGCAACAACTTCATATTAGAAACCTAGCATCAATCCAAGTCAAATTAGTGTTAATTTTACACCACCTATACCAGATTTTGGATAGATTAATATTCATTCCAAAACAGATGGTAAATATTATTTTTTACATTTATTGTGGTTTGATATTTTACAGAACAGCAGCACAGGTAGGCTATTTATTGACAGGGCAATTGAGTAAAGTGTTATGCCTAAGTACACACCTTGCTAGCTGACCCAAATCATAAATAGTCCTATATATTCTTTCACAAATAAAAAAAGCATATGGCAATCCAAATGAAATTCATTTTTCTGAATAAATTTCTCTCTTTAATGTGTTGATGTGCCAAGTCTTAAATGTGCTGATATGCCAGTAGTCATGATGTATCGCTGTTATAATAAGAAATGTTCTTGAATGAGTTCACACTAAACTCAAAATAATATTTTAGTCCAAAAGTCCAAACACTTTGTAATTCCAATAAATAATTTAGATAAATCCACTCAAATTATAACTGAACACAACCAAAAGATTCCACAAGACTGTTTTTAACATAGGAATAAATAATTCTGATATAACCAACATTATATATATATATATATATATATATATATATATATATATATATATATATATATATATATATATATATATATGCTGTCAACTAACTTATGACACAATGTAAATTTGTGTCAAATTCATAAAAGAAGGTAATGTCTGTTTACTTAAATTTTAGCAAACTGCCTTACAAAAGATTTAGTAAACCATAGTTTTTCCAAGAAGAAAACCAATGTCCAGAACTCAGATCCAAGTAAACGTGGTTACAAATATTGTCTTAAAGTATTAATGTTCAAATCATAGCCAGAAATTAGATATGTAATATTTTGCTTACAAGTTACCCTTCAATCTCCAATCATGGACAAAAGTTAAGCATATGGTATAGATACACATGACAATAGGCTGTGTTGCTTCAAGTGGAGGCAGGTTATTGTTCACATAGGGGATGTGATATTTCTTTCCAATAAGGATACCAATGTATAGGTAGTATGCACAGCATTCCTCTTTGAATTACCTGTTCTCCTAATGTTAATGTTTCTCAATACATGCAAAAGTAGGCCACATTGAGCAATTTTCTATTTTGATGTAATTATGTAAAATGTCTGCATTAAGATTGTTTTCTTACATTATTGCATGTAATTATGTAAAATGTCTGCATTAAGATTGTTTTCTTACATTATTGCATGTAATTATGTAAAATGTTCTGCATTAAGTTTCTGTTCTCTTACACTGTTGCATGTAGAATCATGAAAATTTATGTACCCTTTTATCATGAGCAATGCTATTAAACAAAAATAGATCACCGTGACCTGCTTCTTTGCTCTTGAAACTTTGCTAGGGTTTTTGGATTATACATCAGCAAAGAAAGCAAAGCATAGCATTCATTGAAATTCGTCTTAGTTTATTTTTGTACATAAGTCATCTTTTGTCCTTGATATCTTGATTCTAAGGCCAGTATATACATTCAGACATTACAGTGTCGTTCTTTAAAAATGCCACCACATCTTGAAGGAGAGCCTGATCTATACTTAATATATCAACAGTTGTAAAGAACCAGCTGTGAGGAATCTTTTCAAACAAAACTTTACATGGCATTATTTATCTTGCAGGAAGCTTGAGCTTTAAGACAAGTTGATTATATCATGTTGGCAGAAAAGTAATGGAATGGATTCGTATTAAAACTGTATAAATGGTTTCCACAGTCAGGCTTTGTAAAGGCTTAAGTGACAAATTGGTCATCAAGTGTAGCAACTGTTACTAAAAATAGAAATGACTATAAAATGCTTTGACTGTGTAACTGTTATTATTTACATTTCAGATGTTGATGAAGAGCATCTGCATTAAAAGGTTACTGGGACTTGTACTGGCCATGGGAAACTACATGAATGGAGGTGTGGCACATGTCTAGGTGTTATGTGCAATAATTCAATCATGTCAGCAATATTAAAGAAAGAAATCTGTCCATATTGAAGAAGAGAAACGCTTAAGTTTATAGGTGTAAATGTATTGTAGGAGTTTATAACTGCAGATTGCATTGAATCTGTCATACTGATGTACTCCATCACGTTAATTCTTATGACTGACTGATGGATGTTCTTTCCTTTTAAGAAAAAGCTCAGATGGGGATCAATGTAAAATGAATTTAAAACAATAACAAACTTACTCCTTATGGATGGACTAATTTTATTCCTGAAATATTCATATCATTTGGATATTATAACTTGAAATACTTTAATACAGAGATAAATGTAGGGTTTTGGGAGTTTTAAATGATGCAGCATATTTCAACTGTATACTTCTGTTTATTATCACATTATCCTTGTCCGAATTATTGCATACTACTTGTCTGAACTATTACATGCTTCTTGTCTGAATTATTACATACTACTTGTCTGAATTTGTACAGACTTGTCTGATTTATTGCATGTTACTTGTCTTGACTTATTACATACTACTTGTCTGCATTATTATTTGCACTGTATTATCAAGATCTATTTCTTTACCAAATATGTTGTTGCATATATCTTTTCTAAATGAAATTCAAGTTTAGGCCAAGTTTAGAACAATGAATTTAGCAAAGTATTTAGCAACATCAATTAGATAAACAAGTCCACTTTAGACATTTCCTTTTTAAATATATAATTCGATTGTTGACTTATAAATAGTCTCATCCCCTTTGCAATATACTGGTACCTTTTAAATATATTGATTTAAAATTTGATTGACCTATAAGTCGACCCCCTCCCATTTTAGAGCTACAAAAATCCCATTTCTCAATGATCCTCCTATAAGGCTGGGAGTACAATGCAATGGGATAAGAGAAATAAAGACAAAACCAGTGTATACTATTGAGTGGAATATGTTACAAATAAATTGGCAACTTACAATTTATCCATCTTCATGCAATACAGTAATAAAATCCATTAAAATTTTATATAATTGACATTTTAAATCCATGTATATGATAAATTCATGAATTCCATTACAGATTATATACTGTTATAGAAATTATAGTTCAGAATAATCCAAATCACAATATCCCATAATATACTAATTTCACACAAATAATGAACGTTAAATTCATATTTTGTGATTCATAGAATCCTATAAATGGCACTATCTAATGTCATTTGATACCAAATCCAAGAATTAATACTCGTTGATAAAGTTCTGAACCCTTCACTGTCATATGCAGGTGCTTATGTGCAGACTTAGCATGGGCTCCGTAGGTAACACTTTGATCTTGCAGTCTGTGAAATCTATTATTATGCAACTCAACAAGTGTCACTTGTTTGGCAAGATCACAAGGAGATTAAATAACCACCCTCAGTTACTTGCAAGTGAGCAAGTATCAAACTCGTGGCTCAATCAAAGGGTTGTCATGTGGGAAAACAAAGATACACTGACTTTACAAGATCAACTTGGGCTGTATTTCTTGGGAATTAAATATATCTTATGGGAAAGGAATATACAAACTTAATCAAAATTTCTGCTGCATCTAAGACAGTGTTCATACAACAAACAGTAAATATTAAAACAAATACAGAATGTCCAGAATTGAACAAAAATGGAAGCAATATATTTTAGGAAACACCCACAGTAAACAGCATAAATGGACACTTCACCTTGTGGTGGGGATCATTTAATTTGCCAGTAATATTTTCAAGTTATCAGTAACATTATGAAACTGATAAACACATTGCATACCAAATATGCATTTGTGAATGAGAATAGTGGCAAAAATATACATTTGAATTGGCCATTTTGTTATATACTGCAAACATCAAATTTCCAGCACCAAAACTTATTTTTAAAATGTGTTAAAAGATGATCATTACTTTACATGAATTGAATCTTCAATAAAACAAATAGATATATATAGTATATATAACTAACATGGATTTGTACCACCTGTATTACAGTGTTTATATTTTTTGAGTTCAAAGATGACTATGAGTTCACTGTTTGGATTGGCTTATCAGGCTGTCTCACACAGGACAGGAGATGCTGCTTGGTGTTCCTTAATCAAAAAAGGGCATACTGCAGTTATGAGATTTTTTCTCCTGCATTCAAAATCTATATCTCGATTATTAACTAAACTGCAAGATCTTTCCAAGACTTAGAGTTATGTATTTCAAGGGTGACTTTAGGGAATCTTTGAAGTGTTTCTTCTGATCTACCTGATATCACTTTCCATTCTAAAGCTAACCATTAAAGATCTTTGGTTATTGCTTGCCTGACATCCAGGTGATTTGGTCTCCCCATCTCACCTGTGATTTCATCATCAGATTGTGGATACATGGAATATCTGCTCATGTGTGACCTTCTTTGTCTGGAACCCAATCTTGCCATCATATCAGATTACTCAGGCAGCCAATGTAAAAATGCTTTAGCTTCTTGGATTTGCATCTGTACACATCCAGGCTTCACATGCATACAACAATGGTGGCAACACAGTGGCTTCATAGACCTTCAGTTTTGATTGTAGACTGATGCTTCTGCACTCTCACACCTGGATGTCAGGCAAGCAATAACCAAAGAACTTTAATGGTTAGCTTTAGAATGGAAAGTGATATCAGGTAGGTCAGAAGAAACACTTCAAAGAAGTGTGATGCACAGGGTGACTCAGCAGAATTCTGGTGAGAATTTTGCTGGCTGTTTACAGCAACAAGATTTCCCAATGGTTGTCACAGGATTATAAATTGTCTTTCTGTTTGTGCAAGTGGATAAGGGATGTATCCTTGTGACCCTGGGGTAACCATCCTGTAACAAAGCTCTTAACAATTGCTCTTTTTCTATGGAGAAGATGCATGGTCTTATGATTAAAGGCTTTTCTGGCACTCAGACTCAGTTCAAACTTGTGATTGGCTGCTGTCAGATTACTTATCAGTCAGAATTCTGATGCTTGATTGGCTGCTTTCAAATTACTGACCAATCAGAATTCTGATGCCTAATTGGCTAATGTCAGATTACAGACCATTCTAAATTCTGATGTCTGATTGGCTGCTGTACTTACCAATCAGCCATCAGAATTTTAAGTGCAGTAATAGTTTGAGAGTGAGAATTGTTGTAATCATGTGGCATGATTGGAGATAAGAGTTTTGAATGTGAGGATTGTTTGTAATGATGGGTCATGATTTTGGTTTAACAGAAGTGGGTGCAGTCTTAGAGTGAGAATTGTTTGTAATAATGGGTCATGATTTTGGTTTAACAGAAGTGGGTGCAGTCTTAGAGTGAGAATTGTTTGTAATGATGGGGCTTGTAATGATGGGTCATGATTTTGGTTTAACAGAAGTGGGTGCAGTCTTAGAGTGAGAATTGTTTGTAATGATGGGGCTTGATTTTGGTTTAACAGAAGTGGGTGCAGTCTTAGAGTGAGAATTGTTTGTAATGATGGGTCATGATTTTGGTTTAACATAAGTGGGTGCAGTCTTAGAGTGAGAATTGTTTGTAATGATGGGTCATGATTTTGGTTTAACAGAAGTGGGTGCAGTCTTAGAGTGAGAATTGTTTGTAATGATGGGTCATGATTTTGGTTTAACAGAAGTGGGTGCAGTCTTAGAGTGAGAATTGTTTGTAATGATGGGGCTTGATTTTGGTTTAACAGAAGTGGGTGCAGTCTTAGAGTGAGAATTGTTTGTAATAATGGGTCATGATTTTGGTTTAACAGAAGTGGGTGCAGTCTTAGAGTGAGGATTGTTTGTAATAATGGGTCATGATTTTGGTTTAACAGAAGTGGGTGCAGTCTTAGAGTGAGAATTGTTTGTAATAATGGGTCATGATTTTGGTTTAACAGAAGTGGGTGCAGTCTTAGAGTGAGAATTGTTTGTAATGATGGGTCATGATTTTGGTTTAACAGAAGTGGGTGCAGTCTTAGAGTGAGGATTGTTTGTAATGATGGGGCTTGATTTTGGTTTAACAGAAGTGGGTGCAGTCTTAGAGTGAGGATTGTTTGTAATGATGGGTCTTGATTTTGAGTTAAGAGACTAAACATCTGGTAGAGCATTACTTTATGATGAATACTATATTAAACTGAACAATTTACAGGGGCAGGTAATTATCTTATATACATACTATCACCATGCCAACCATTCCAATTTTCTCATAATCATTGCTGTTTCTGGCATAAAATCATACTGTTACGACCACTTATAATTTGATAGTTAGAGTTTATGAATTTGATACGTTGTTACCCTCTGATGACAAGAATCACACATCATCTGTTGTAAATGTTAAACCTCAAGTAGCAAGCAATGTTATTAGTATGGTCAAACTATTAATCTGCATTCCAGGACACAAGGCACGAGGCCAAGCAGATGGTTTTGGTATTGATATTCTACCAAAACTAAAGGATGTAAAGAGTAAGGTAAGATTCATTGCATGATTATTATTGTCAGAGTCCTAAGATAAGATTTTTGGACATTGTGTGTTAGCATAAATAATAATTAATAATTCCCTTTTACTTCAAATTTATGTAAATTTTTCCTCATATACAATATAGACCAAACTCTTCATTAGGAACAAAATTTATCATATGATTCACAATTGTCTTGCTATTTATGTCCTTAAAAAAGTTTTCAGCACATACTTTGATCTGGTAATGCATTATTTACAAGTAAATTAAATCCAGATTTTAGTTCTTGATGTCAAACCTGACTTAAGGTTGCATCAACCCATCTTGTTATTTATTGTAACCTTTGATGCAGCATCACATTTTCAAGATAAATTCAAATTTTAAGCAAGATCAGAATCAGTGATTCAGTGAATACAGTGATTGAGTTAGGTGCTCTACCAAACATCCTACTAGATCAGTACAACACAAGGACTATATCAACATATACTTGTGTTATAACATGGTTTTTGGAGCCCACTAAGTGGTATCATGTAGCATATCACGCTGTACCCCAATAAGTCAATTTTTGTATGTATATACCAACAAGTCAATTATTGTATGTGTATCCCAATAAGTCAAATGTTGTATGTGTATCACAACAAGTGAAATATTGTATGTGTATTCCAACAAGTTAATTATTGTATGTGTATCCCAACAATTCAATTGTTGTATTATATCCCAACATTGTTGTATTATATCCCAACAAGTCATTTTATGGTATATGTATCACAACAAGTCAATTATTGCAGGTGTATTTCAACAAGTCAGTTATTGTATGTGTATCCAGCAATTCAATTTTTATTGTATGTGTATCCCAACAAGTCAGTTATTGTATGTGTATCCCAACAAGTCGGTTATTGTATGTGTATCCCAACAAGTCAGTTATTGTATGTGTATCCCAACAAGTCAATTATTGTATGTGTATCCCAACAAGTCAGTTATTGTATGTGTATCCCAAATCAACTATTGTAAGCGTATCCCACCAAGTCAGTTATTTTATGTGTATCCCACCAAGTCTATTATTATATGTGTATCCCAACAAGTCATTTATTCTATGTGTATCCCAACAAGTCAATTGTTATATGTGTATCCCAACAAGTCAATTATTGTATGTGTATCCCACCAAGGCAATTATTGTATTTGTATCCCAGCAAGTCAGTTTTTGTATGTATATCCCACCAAGTCAATTATTGAATGTGTATCCAAACAAGTCAATTATTGTATGTGTATCCTCTTAGGTATATAATATCAAGTTGGATTCAGATATAGGTGTGGGGGTAGTACTCAGCTATGGTTTTCATTGACAGTTACTCATTTGATGTGTTTAAATGAGAAATACATAAAATTATTTTGACATCTTTAATTTTTTTGTGGCAAAGAACCTTTCTTTGGTACTTATATATATCTGACATGTGCAAGAAATCTGGCAACTTATTTATGCATACCAATGTAATAGTATTTCTTCCCCATCCACATTACATTAGGAATATTAGCCTGCTGTCTTGTGTATCCAGCCCTACTAAAAGATGAAAATAGTCTTTTTCTATCTCATATAGACATATATATATATAGACATAGACAAAGTGCAATAACTCTTGTCCATTACTTTGCCTTGCCATCACCAGGTATTGCTAGTTTTTAGCTTTGCTGCTGTACTGATAATTCAGTACATTTTATTTCAGATAATCCAAGTCATTTTAGTGCTCAAATTGGAACATCTTTCTTTTTGGATTTATTGTGGGAAAGTCATTCTTCTGCTGGTTCTATACATATTTTTACAATTTCTGCCAAATTTGAGCGACTTTGTCCTCTTTATGGATTTCATCTGTTTAAAGCCACTTTACACCTTGCTGTTGTTGACCTCATGTTATCATTTGCAAGTTAGATTGACACTACTCTTGTTGTCATTTGCAAGTTAGATTGACACTACTCATGTTGTCATTTGCAAGTTAGATTGACACAACTCTTGTTGTCATTTGCAAGTTAGATTGACACTATTTACACTTGCTTTATTAGTAATGGTGGTGTTGACCTCATGTTGTCATTTGCAAGTTAGATTGACACTATTTACACTTGCTTTATTAGTAATGGTGTTGTTGACCTCATGTTGTCATTTGCAAGTTAGATTGACACTATTGTTGTCATTTGCAAGTTAGATTGACACAATTTACACTTGCTTTATTAGTAATGGTGTTGTTGACTTCATGTTGTCATTTGCAAGTTAGATTGACACAATTTACACTTGCTTTATTAGTAATGGTGTTGTTGACCTCATGTTGTCATTTGCAAGTTAGATTGACACTATTTACACTTGCTTTATTAGTAATGGTGTTGTTCATCTCATGTTGTCATTTGCCAGTTAAATTGACACTACTCATGTTGTCATTTGCAAGTTAAATTGACACTACTCATGTTGTCATTTGCAAGTTAGATTGACACTACTCATGTTGTCATTTGCAAGTTAGAGTGACACTATTTCCACTTGCTTTATTAGTAATGGAGATGGTATTAGCGACTTTACAATATGCAGCATTGCTAATTTATACTTTGTTTTCCCTTGTGTCATTTCAGTAGAAATGTCAACGAAATGCATAAAATGTCAACTAAATGCATGAAATGTCAACTAAATGCATAAAATGTCAACTAAATGCATAAAATGTCAACTAAATGCATAAAATGTCAACTAAATGCATAAAATGTCAACTAAATGCATGAAATGTCAACTAAATGCATAGAATGTCAACTAAACAACTAAATGCATAAAATGTCAACTAAATGCATGAAATGCATAAGCTCAAAGCATATTCTAGAGGATATCAAATGCGACACAGACTGTTTTCAACTGCTTCATTAGTAATGGTGTGATATTAGTGAGGCTAAAGTACTAATTGATGCTTTGTTTTCTATTTGTCATTTCAGCAGAAATGTCAGTTAAATGCAAACTTTTAGAGCAAGTTAGTAAAAATGACTCTTGTGTTGTATATACTAAGAGTATTTTGTCCATGACATGCAGTGTGTGCAATACATGGACAGGAAGTCTGAGCTACAGATTAGTGAGTTGTTAACATGCTAATTTTGCTAATTTATGATTTGTTTTCTCCTTGTTTTGTTTCAGGAGAAATGTCAACAATGAAATGCAAAGTTCAAAGCAATAATCCATAAGGCTTGAAAGGAAAGGGAAGACAACCAAGAGCTGGGTTATTGATGTACTCAATTAGATCTAGCCAACCTGAATCTTCCCAAGCAACCACAGTCATGAGTGCTCCATCACTGCCCTGACCATTGTCTTCTTCTTGCTTAGCTGTTGTCCAGACAAATCATTTAAGCCTTTGATTGTGGAGAGAATCTCCAGAGCATGAGAACCCTCCATTTTGCTGTGGCATGTTTTCAGAAACTGGTGCTATATCAGTAACATTATCTGAGTGCCTAAATCCCTCAACTGGCTGACAATTTCCTCTGGTGCTACAAATAGTAACAGTTACACCAAATTACTGTCAAAGGCTATAGCTCCATGATATTAGACACATTCCGGCATCATGGTAGTTTTGATATTGGGCGTGATAAATATCTATCAGATCTTTTTGTCAATTTTGTTCTCATTCATCCAAAATCTTTCACATTTTCAAAATGGAATCTGTCCTATATTTTAACATGATTCAATTCAAGCCTTTAGCCCACACTTTGCTAAAGTTACTATTATTAAAAACATGTATCCAGATAGCTTTAGCTTTTGTATACATGGTGAATGAGCTACATAGCCATTTTATTGAATCAACCTTCAGATCAGATGGTTTGGTGGTCCTTTTGATTGAACCAGGCTTTGCATTGAATCAACTTTCAGATCAGATGGTTTGGTGGTCTTCTTGATAGAACCAGGCTTTGCATTGAATCAACCTTCAGATGGTTCAGTGGTCTTCTTGATAGAACCAAGCTTTGCATTGAATCAACCTTCAGATCAGATGGTTTGGTGGTCCTCTTGATTGAACCAGGCTTTGCATTGAATCAACCTTCAGATCAGATGGTTTGGTGGTCCTCTTGATTGAACCAGGCTTTGCATTGAATCAACCTTCTGATCAGATGGTTCAGTTGTCCTCTTGATTGAACCAGGCTTTGCATTGAATCAACCTTCATATCAGATGGTTTGGTGGTCCTCTTGATTGAACCAGGCTTTACATTGAATCAACCTTCAGATCAGATGGTTTGGTGGTCCTCTTGATTGAACCAGGCTTTGCATTGAATCAACCTTCAGATCAGATGGTTCAGTGGTCCTCTTGATTGAACCAGGCTTTGCATTGAATCAACCTTCAGATGGTTCAGTGGTCTTCTTGATAGAACCAGGCTTTGCATTGAATCAACCTTCAGATCAGATGGTTCAGTGGTCCTCTTGATTGAACCAGGCTTTTTATTGATTCAACCTTCTGATCAGATGGTTTGGTGGTCCTCTTGATTGAACCAGGCTTTGCATTGAATCAACCTTCAGATCAGATGGTTCAGTGGTCCTCTTGATAGAACCAGGCTTTGCATTGAATCAACCTTCAGATCAGATGGTTCAGTGGTCCTCTTGATTGAACCAGGCTTTGCATTGAATCAACCTTCAGATCAGATGGTTCATTGGTCCTCTTGATTGAACCAGGCTTTGCATTGAATCAACCTTCAGATCAGATGGTTCAGTGGTCTTCTTGATTGAACCTGGCTTTACATTGAATCAACCTTCAGATCAGATGGTTCAGTTGTCCTCTTGATTGAACCAGACTTTGCATTGAATCAACCTTCAGATCAGATGGTTTGGTGGTCCTCTTGATTGAACCAGGCTTTGCATTGAATCAACCTTCAGATCAGATGGTTTGGTGGTCTTCTTGATTGAACCTGGCTTTGCATTGAATCAACCTTCAGATCAGATGGTTCAGTTGTCCTCTTGATTGAACCAGACTTTGCATTGAATCAACCTTCAGATCAGATGGTTCTGTGGTCCTCTTGATTGAACCAGTCTTTGCATTGAATCAACCTTCAGATCAGATGGTTCATTGGTCCTCTTGATTGAACCAGGCTTTGCATTGAATCAACCTTCAGATGGTTCAGTGGTCTTCTTGATAGAACCAGGCTTTGCATTGAATCAACCTTCAGATCAGATGGTTCAGTGGTCCTCTTGATTGAACCAGGCTTTTTATTGATTCAACCTTCCGATCAGATGGTTTGGTGGTCCTCTTGATTGAACCAGGCTTTGCATTGAATCAACCTTCAGCTGGTTTGGTGGTCCTCTTGATAGAACCAGGCTTTGCATTGAATCAACCTTCAGATCAGATGGTTCAGTGGTCCTCTTGATAGAACCAGGCTTTGCATTGAATCAACCTTCAGATCAGATGGTTCAGTGGTCCTCTTGATTGAACCAGGCTTTGCATTGAATCAACCTTCAGATCAGATGGTTCATTGGTCCTCTTGATTGAACCAGGCTTTGCATTGAATCAACCTTCAGATCAGATGGTTCAGTGGTCTTCTTGATTGAACCTGGCTTTACATTGAATCAACCTTCAGATCAGATGGTTCAGTTGTCCTCTTGATTGAACCAGACTTTGCATTGAATCAACCTTCAGATCAGATGGTTTGGTGGTCCTCTTGATTGAACCAGACTTTGCATTGAATCAACCTTCAGATCAGATGGTTCTGTGGTCCTCTTGATTGAACCAGGCTTTTTAGCCAAAAGAGGTTACTATCTGTCAGCAATCAGAGTCCTCATTTGCTCACTCTCTTCCTTAGATTGGTTGAAAACAACGACCAAACTATTTCCTGTTTGCACATTCTATCACTACTTGAGACATTTAGACAAGACATGGCAATTGACTCTTTCTTCCAATGAAAGCTGGGAAACAGGATGTCTTCCCTCAAGCCCTTGCTTCATGGCTGCAATGGGTTATAAACTAGGTATACTCTGAGGTCTCACAAGATCAAAGTTGCATCGTGAAGATCACTGCTTATGGGATTCGAACAATCACTGCTATCCCCGTGTTTGAACTTCATGTTATCATCTGAGTTATACTAGAAAATTTTGGTTGGCATGCAGAGTTTTATGCCAAAGATTTAGCTTTGCAGTGGTAAACCTTGAAATAGGTTTGATGGTGGCAGCCCAGGTGACCACCAGACAATCAGCACAGCCTGTCAGCCCTGCTGGATTTGCCAGTTAAATTTTGTAGGAAGAAAGATTTCAGTAATCATTCTTAACCATAGGTAGGAGTCACAGATCAAGTGACCCAAGGTTATGTTGGTTATGTAATTAAGAAAACGTGTTATCATTCACAGTAATAATCCAGTCATTGTTTCCTAAAAAGATACCAACTGCTCTGGTGGCCTAAATGATTAGAGTGTCCATGTCAGATGCAGGTGGTCACAGGTTTGAAACCCATTTGAGTCATACTAAAAAGACTTGCAAAAATGCTACTTACAGCTGCCTTGCTTGGTGCTTATCATTAAGAGGTTAGTGTTAGGACTGGTTGGCCTGGTGTCAGGATAATATGACTGGGTGGGACATGATGGTACATCTCTGTGGCAAGATGCCCTAGTGCTAGCTATCGCTATAAACTGCTACACTGCAGACATCATAGCAATATGACTAAAATACTGTTAAAACTACATAAAGCACAGACACACTAGAGAATACTTACATAATCACATTACTTTAAATCCCTCTCACTACCTCACCATACAAGTATCCTGATTAATATATCACTCAGCTAAAAATAAGTGACATCAGGCTGTGGCATAAGGGAGGTAATGGGTAAGAGTTATTGCCCCATGTCTATATGAGATAGAGAATTTTCGTGTTTAGTATGCTGGATTCACGAGGTAGCAGGTAAATATTCCTAACTTAATGTGATTGAGAAATTATGCTCGGAGAAACATAATTTACCAAAAATTTTCTTTCCATTGAAAATATGCACAAGGAAGCCTAATTTCATTAAAAAATTTCTGCTGTTTTCAATTAAAATCCAAGTTCTTAATTTCGTGCTAGTAAACTGACAGTAAGTTCGAAAATACTGTATTTCCAAAACATTAACATATTATCATTTGTTGCATATTTCCAAGGGGTCTGATAATTTTTACCAACAATAAATGCATATTTCAGACATTGGATGATTCTAAAAAGAAATTTGTATTTATCATGAATAAATATTTCAATAGAAAATTCATATGTTCATTCATAACACTCAAACAGTTGTGTATAATTATTATTAGCCTGGACCCAGTAAGAGAATAAACCATTTGATTTCAAGGGTAAAGAGTGATCTCAATAAGAACGGTTGTGACAACCCATTATTACTATTAACCCAATATTATTAGAAATTTTATTTATAACTATGACTTTGCACATTTGCTGAGGACAAAAGAAAAGTTGAATGCTTGATTATACCAAATCCCTCCACCTTTACAACTTAAATGGTTCTGCCTTGATTATAATATCAAATCCCTCCCCCCTACAACTTAAATGGTTCTGTCTTGATTATAGTATCAAATCCCTCCACCCCTACAACTTAAATGGTACTGTTGCAGTCTTCCACAGCAGTACAAGATATAGGAATTTAACTATGCCATTGCAGTGGGTTTTGTATGAGTTATTTCAAGCTGCTGTCTGCATTACTGACTGTAAATTATAAATAATTAAGATGGAGTGGGTTCGGAAGAGAGAGAGAGGGTGTGTGGAAATGCATTAATTTCCCATGACAATTTGGGTAATTATGTATTTTAATGTGATGGATGATTGAGCATGCATTGGTGGTCTTTTGTTTCAGTTAAATAGTTAAGTAAAGTAATTGGTTTATAAATTTAGGTAAAATCTCTGCGTTATATGATGGAGTATGATTGATGATAAGATAAACATTTGTTCAGGAAATATTTATCCTGGATTGAACAATAGTTGTTCACAGGATGCATTGAGAAAAAACACAAAGAAGTTTGAATGGCTTTTGAATGGATTTTGGGTTTTTTTTTACTGCTCTGGTGGCCTAATGGCTGGAGCTTCTGCCTCATACAATAGGTCACCAGTTTGAACCCTGACTGATTCATACCAAAAAGACTTATAAGAATGTTCTTACAGCTGCCTTGCTAGCAGCTCGGTGTCAAGAGGTTAGTATTAAGACAGGTCAGCTTGTTGTCAGGATAATGGGACTGGGTGGGAGATCATGTTACATGTCTGCAGCATGATGCCCCATTGCTAGACATTAGTATAACTGCCACACTGCAGACATCATAGCAATATGACTGACAATTTTTAAAGCTTTCGTTAATAATCCAACACACAACACACCTACAAATTGTCTTTTCAAAAGTGATTTTATAAAAAAAGATATTGTTTTTCTTCAAGAATATGTCACATCTTTCCAAATTATCAGATCAAATTCTTCTTTGTAGTACTTAAGGAAAAGGACGAAATTATTGCAAAATTTAGCAAACCACTCAAAGATTGTGCTTTATCTAAATTTGTGCTTTAGCAAACATGTTACAGCAGAGTTTCACTTTATGTGTTAATGTCTGTTTCAGGACATTCGGATCAATCTGTATATGTTAATGTCTGTTATAGGAGAATGTGACCAATCTGTATGTGTTAATGTCTGTTTCAGGACAATGGTATCAATCTGTATGTCTTTGTGTCTGTTTTAGGACAATGGGATCAATTTGCATGTATTAATGTCTGTTTCAGGACAATGGGATCAATCTGTTGCAGTACCTTGTCCAGATGTATGTTAGGAAATATGAAAGAGATGATGCAGGAACAGACAAGGCCAAACTACCTATCCCTGATCCCAGTGATCTGAATCAAGGTTCCCAAGTAAACTTTGAAGAAATCACTAAGGAAATGAAAAGAATACAAAATGACTTTGATGGTAATAAAGACTTATCATTACAATTCCGGCACTTGAACGAGGCATGATGTACGATACCCTCCATCCATCTGTCTGTCTCTCTGTCTGTCTATAATCATAACTTCTTTTAAATTGTTGTGAATATGAAATTCAAATTTGGTACATTGGTTTCCGGATTGACCATCTCGAAAAGGTCTATGATTATTCGTTCTGTTCTGACTCTGTGGTCTTAAACTAACAGAAATGAGTGAAAATCAGCAAATTTTGTTAAATATAGCAAATAATTTATTTCACTAGAATACAAAGGACATAATTAAAAATAACTCACAGCAATGCTTGCAGACATAGCCGTGTTGGTAGATTGACAGATGTCATGCTTTTATACAAGAGGGCACATTTCATTTATGATGTTTACACTTAATCTGTACAAAAGATACAACTGACATACAACTTGACAAAGCTTATTTAATTGCTATTTATTTATTAAAGTACTATTTACAGTAGCTGTTGTTGAGATTTTTGTGACCAAATTTTATTGAATATTCTTATTTATAGTGTACTGAGAATGTTGTTTGGAAAAAAAAGTAACAAAATATACGACTGCTTATTTAAATTTCATGATGTTGATCCCACCATTTTTTACAATAAAATGAGTGTAACATCAAGGTTTCAGTAACCAATTTTTTTTTTAGTTTTCATGTTCAGCAAATAAAGACAAATTTTATATTTCTTTTTATTTAAAAAAATGTGAGCAATGTTTCACCCGCATTATATGTCAGTTCACAGATTATTAATTATTTATGTGGAAATTTTAGAGACTATGCACAATCAAAAGTAGACAACTGGTATAATGAATGTTCCCATGTGCTCAACAATTGAGCACATGACTAGTTCAAAGTACACTAACTTCAGAGGCTATTAAAATTGGGAAAATTATTTTGCTAGCTTAGAATATACCAGTTAATGAAAGTACAGTGAATTATAAAATTATTGAAAAAGTAAAAAAATATTATTGGCTTATTTTAGTTCCAGTTTACATGAAAAGTCCAGGAAGTGAAAAACCAAGAGGAACTAGGTGTCTTTTGAGAGGGGAGCATCTGAAATTAGGCCAAGCTGTGACCTAAATTGCACCTATCAATCTGTATCCACTGAATTGAAAGTTACTGTAACGATTACATAATGTATAAAAGATCTGTTTTAAATGACCAAGATAACTAGCAAGGAAAATCTGTGAAGTTATTTTTCTTTAAAATTGTAATGCTATGTTAAGTGTGAAACTGTACAGTGGAACTTGGCAATCACAACAGATTAAAAAAATACATCAACCTGAAGTAATTGGCTCCAGAAAAGCCAATTAAAAATTTGTTTGTCAATTGATTAAATTGCTATAATGAATTACATTATAATAATTGCACCAGAAATGAATAATAGATAGATAACAGGATTTCTGTTTGTCACACTGATCATTTTAGCATATGTAAAGTAAATTTATCGTGGAGAAGTTGTAACAAGTCTTAGTCTTTAGTGTGAGGTTATCCAAGCCATATCATTTCTTAGCGTGCAGTCATCCAAGTTACCATATTTTATGTTTTTTTTGTGTACCCTTTAATTTTTTGTACACATTTCAGTAATCAAAAAAATAATTATTTAAATGTATCATAATTTTTTATTCATATCATTTTGTATTATTTAAAAAATTCATTAAATAATCAAATATAAAAATTTCCACTATGAAGATTTACGTTTGTAAAAAAGATTGAAAATAATGTATTTTCATTTTATTTTTACAAAAATTAATGTTTGTTGGTGAGAAAATATAATGATTGGTGAATAAGCATAGGCGCCTTTGTGATAGGTTAAGGGGCTCATATTCATTACCCCCTGATACACTGCCATATATATATATATATATATATATATATATATATATATATATATATATATATATATATATAGATGAATAAGCATGGGCGCCCGCTTGGTCGGTCAAGTGGCTAATGTGCCCCCTCATGATATACTGCCTTATATATATATATATATATATATATATATATATATATATATATATATATATATATATATATATATATATATATATATATGTATGCATGCATGCATGTATGTATGTATGTATGTATAATCATGCAAATGAAGATAAAAACATGTCACAATGTTCTGTTCAAAATGCTTAATAAATATTAACTTTAGTTTTAGACTGCCTGCTATACTAACTCTCCCAGCCATGACTGACAGCCCCCAACCCCCATTTTTGTTAAAGATCCTGCGGGCACTTATCTGCATTGTCATTACAATATCTACTGAATAAAGGACTTTACAGACCATACATGTAAATATTTTCATTAATTAGTTCTCCTTATTAAGTGCATCACCATAACAAAACACCATGTGCATTTTAAAACTAGTGAAGACCACAGACCATTGGTCAACTAGTCTTTTTGTTTCTTTAGTCATACAAGCATAAAATAAAAAAAAACTTGTAATTTTCCATCGTAAATTTAAAAGTCACGGACTCCTTTAAATCGATTAATATATATACATATACTATCTTTTAAGTGCTTATTTTGTTTTGACTTGGATATAATTAACATTTTATTGCAAATCTATTCTTTGATATACCCCACTATTATCTTTATTGGCAAGTTCAAATAACAAGTAATGCATATGATCATTTGTCCTTATAACATCTGTTATATGGGCAATGGATTCAATAGCACATTGTCAGACTTTCATTTCCCTATAGAGAGCCCCATTTCCCCATTGGCAGCCTCACTAATTTGACCTCTCCATTGGATTCTTGCCCACAATCTGGTTTCAACTGGATTAACCAAAGCCCTAATAATGTTTAGTTTACCATGTAAATAACTGCATAGCCATGTGGTTGTTGTGATAAGGTACAACAGGAATGAACTGTTCATTTATCGGTGTTTATTATTAATGGAATATAGTAGGGTCATAATACATGAGAATTATCCTACTAGTCAAGTAACTGAAAATAGTCTTTTCTTCTCTTTGCAAAAGCTACAATTCACAACTGCACTGAATAAATACGGTTTTGTATACTGAAACATTTTGTTTAATTGATCTCTCTGGCATGTGTGCACACACACGCTCATGCACACTCAAGCACATTAACTTAAACGTTGATTTCAAGTTCTATATTTTTTTATTGCAATTTAATAATGAGATTATCGTTGTGGTAAAAATACAACTTGCACTTAATTTCTTGATGATGCGGGGTTGTCGTGTTGCCTACAATTTGCCAATAAATAATACCCATAACTTATACATGTTGAAAACATCTTGATCAGTTTGCCTATATTACACAACATAACAGCTATATATGTTCTAAATGCAGACAAGCTTGCACATTGAGACAATCTTCTCTCTCTATCTCTCTCTCACTTTCTCATGACAACAATTAGATTCTTGAATTGAGAGCAGAGTGAGACAGAGAATATGTTTACTTTGTACGTTTGTACCATTAGGTTGTGGACTAGGGTGTGTACCGAAGAACTTATTTTGGTATGATCCCTTTATTTTTTGCACATGGTCATTACCACCAAATGATAATTATTTATATTACATAAAATTGTTTGTACACTGAATGTAATAATTAATTTGGCATGTACAAAATATATCACATCTTAGCCATTAGTGTGAGGTCATTCAAGCCATGTCATATATGGCATCATTATTTCAATGTTCTTTTTTATTAAAAATATATCAAAAAGGCATATGCAGTATCTAGTTATTAGCTTGTGCAGTCTGTATTCATTAGCTTGTCAAAAAAGCCTATGCAGTCTGTAGTAATTAGCTTGTTGAAAAAGGACTTGTGCAGTCTGTAGTCATTAGCTTGTCAAAAAAGGACTTGTGCAGTCTGTAGTCATTAGCTTGTCAAAAAAGCCAATGCAGTCTGTTGTCATTAGCTTGTCAAAAAAAGGACTTGTGCAGTCTGAAGTCATTAACTTGTCAAAAAAGGACTTGTGCATTCTGTAGTCATTATCTAGTCAAGAAAGGACTTTGCAGTCTGTAGTCATTAGCTTGTCAAAAAAGGACTTGTGCAGTCTGTAGTCTTTAGCTTGTCAAAAAAGGATTTGTGCAGTCTGTATAGTCATTAGCTTGTCAAGAAAGGACTTGTGCAATCTGTAGTCATTAGCTTGTCAAAAAAGACTTGTGCAGTCTGTAGTCATTAACTTGTCAAGAAAGGACTTGTGCAGTCTGTAGTCATTAGCTTGTCAAAAAAGGACTTGTGCAATCTGTAGTCATTAGCTTGTCAAGAAATGACTTGTGCAGTCTGTAGTCATTAGTTTGTCAAAAAAGGATTTTGTGCAGTCTGTAGTCATTAGCTTGTCAAAAAGGATTTGTGCAGCCTGTAGTCATTAGTTTGGCAAAAAAGGACTTGTGCTGGTTGTAGTCATTAGCTTGTCAAAAAAGGACTTGTACAGTCTGTAGTCATTAGCTTGTCAAAAAAGGATTTGTGCTTTCTGTAGTCATTAGCTTGTCAAAATAGAACTTGTGCAGCCTGCAGTCATTAGCTTGTCAAAAAAGGACTTGTGCAGTCTGTAGTCATTAGCTTGTCAAAAAAGGACTTGTGCTGGTTGTAGTCATTAGCTTATCAAAAAAGAACTTGTGCAGTCTGTAGTCATTAGCTTGTCAAAAAAGCCTATGCAGTCTGTTGTCATTAGCTTGTCATAAAAAGGACTTGTGCAGTCTGTAGTCATTAGCTTGTCAAAAAAGGACTTGTGCAGTTTGTAGTCATTAGTTTGCCAAAAAAGGACTTATGCTGGTTGTAGTCATTAGTTTGTCATAAAAAGGACTTATGCTGGTTGTAGTCATTAGTTTGCCAAAAAAGGACTTATGCTGGTTGTAGTCATTAGTTTGCCAAAAAAGGACTTGTGCTGGTTGTAGTCATTAGTTTGTCAAAAAAGGACTTATGCTGGTTGTAGTCATTAGCTTGTCAAAAAAGGACTTGTGCAGTTTGTGGTCATTAGTTTGCCAAAAAAGGACTTGTGCAGTTTGTGGTCATTAGTTTGCCAAAAAAGGACTTGTGCTGGTTGTAGTCATTAGCTGTATTGCCATTTTAATGATGACATAATGTTTTTTTTTTCTTTATGTCAGCTGCTGAGGAGAGAGCTTCCAAGGTTATCAAAGCAGCTTCAGAACAATATCTTCACCCTTTTAAGGAGATCATGTCCACCTTCTTTATCAAAGGTTAGTGCCCACATCTGCTGTATATTATCTTCTAAGGTCAATCAATACATGTACCAAAGTTTGGTGCCCACATCTGCTGTATATCTTCTAAGGTCAATCAATGCATGTATCAAAGGTTAGTGCCCACATCTGCTGTATATTATCTTCTAATGTCAATCAATACATGTACCAAAGTTTGGTGCCCACATCTGCTGTATATTATCTTCTAAGGTCAAATAATATGTTTCAAATACAGCAATAATAATGTAACTAGTATTAAACATATATGATTATATTAACCGAAGCTATTTCATAAAGATTAATTTTGATCAATAAAACACTGAAATAGCTTGAACAGGGTATGTATGTATTTATTTACATGTATAGTGCATACATATATAGGATTGGAAGCCATCTTCATAAACTTAGGGTGGAATAAATATGTATATTTTGATCGCTTGAGATAGATACCTAGAACAGTTAAATCACTGTGACCTCATTTGGTCATTGAAACTTGTCTGTTGTTCTTTGTATGAAGGATTGAAGAGAAAGCACAGTTTGTGTAGCAGTTAATGGTGTTATGCACACAGATGTGTGTTCATTATATAATTTAAAAGAGTTTGAAAAAATGTGTTTTCTATCTACAGGAAAACAAAAAATGAAAGAACAAGAGGAAAATTTAAAAAGTGCAAGTAAGATGTAAGTATTCCTTTTTATGGATTTTTCATGAATGTTTGCATCAACTGCAAAGTCAAATAGATGTTATTTTACTTTATTTTAGCTTTTTTTGAAATGTATGACATATATAAAAAGCTTGTATGAAGTTTTTACTGATGCTAGGTAATACCAAACCTTTAGAGATTGAATACATATAGTTCTTGCAAAAGGATTTTGTTACAAAATAGGAAAAACTGTCAGTTTGATGATTACTTGTTTGATAAGAAAAATGCAAGTCAGATATTTTGTTCAAAAATGGGTCTCCTTATTAATAAGACAATAATTCTGTATAATGCTTTGTCTAACCTGCTTTGTTGTGACATGTTCCATATGCCCAACAAAGTCAATTGAGTATGAAAAGTTTGTCACTGACTAAAACTTGCATGCTATGAGCATTATTCTCCATGAAAAAGTAGGTCACTGACTGCCACATGCATATGATAATTAGTATTCTCAATGAAAAGTAGGTCACTGACTGCCACATGCTATGATAATTGGTATTTGCCATTATAAAATAGATAAGTATGACTGTCACTTACCTATGACAAGCATTATTCTCCACGATAACTCAAGTTCCATGGACTATTCATTGAAAAAGACCAGAGAAATTGAGCTAAATGCCAAAGCATGATGTTGGTGACTGTGCCAACATTAATAATGCTGTGAGAATGCTTTGCAAGCCAGTCAAGAGAGCTTGCATAAATACTATGTACTAGATAATATCATATTGAAATTTGTCAGTGTGGGAAGAAATTAAAAATTGATATTGCCATATATAAACTTGATATTGCCATATATAAACTTGATATTGCCATATATAAACTTGATATTGCCATATATAAAATTGATATTGCCATATATAAACTTGATATTGCCATATATAAACTTGATATTGCCATATATAAACTTGATTTTGCCATATATAAAATTGATATTGCCATATATAAAATTGATATTGCCATATATAAACTTGATATTGCCATATATAAACTTGATATTGCCATATATAAACTTGATATTGCCATATATAAAATTGATATTGCCATATATAAAATTGATATTGCCATTGAGATGACTTAACCTCTGACACAACTTTCTCTCCTCATTTAAGAAATAACTATTCCCATAAACAAGACATTTGATCTCTCAAAAACACATGTATCTGCACTGTACATTAATTAGTATTTCTGAAGTATTGAAGTGCCAGTATAATTTTTTTACAATATACCCCACTTCAAAACACAAGGTTTAAAATATTATTTTTTTAAAAATAATTTTTAACATGAATCACCTGATGCTGTTGATTTTAATTGATTTAATTGAGCATGGCCTGTGTCTATTTGATTGTTTTAGATTAAACTCAACATGACCAGTTGCCTATTTGATTGTTATTGATTAAACTCAATATGGCCAGTTGCCTATTTGATTGTTATGGATTAAACTCAACATAGCCAGTGTTTATTTTTGATTGTTATGGATTAAACTCAACATGGTCAGTGTCTATTTGATTGTTATTGATTAAACTCAATATGGCCAGTTGCCTATTTGATTGTTATGGATTAAACTCAACATGGCCAGTGTTTATTTTTGATTGTTATGGATTAAACTCAACATGGCCAGTGTTTATTTTTAATTGTTATGGATTAAACTCAAAATGGCCAGTGTTTATTTTTGATTGTTATGGATTAAACTCAACATGGCCAGTGTCTATTTGATTGCTATTGATTAAAATCAATATGGCCAGTTGCCTATTTGATTGTTACTGATTAACTCAGCATGGCCTGCATCAGTTTGATTATGGATTAAACTCAACATGACCTTTGTTTATTTGATTGTTATTGATTAAACTCAGCATGGCCTGTGTCAATTTGATTAAACTCAGCATGGCCTGTGTTTATTTGACTGTCATTGATTAAACTCTGCATGGCCTGTGTCTATTTGGATGTTCCTGATTAGCTCAACATGGCCTGTGTCTATTTGATTGTTTCTGATTAGCTCAACATGGCCTGTGTCTATTTGATTGTTATTGATTAAACTCAACATGACCTGTGTTTATTTGATTGTTATTGATTAAACTCAGCATGGCTTGTGTTTATTTGATTGTTATTGATTAAACTCAGCATGGCCTGTATTTATTTGATTGTTATTTAATAAACTCAGCATGACCTATGTCTATTTGACTGTCATTGATTAAACTCAACATGGCCTGTGTCTATTTGATTGTTATTTAATAAACTCAGCATGACCTATGTCTATTTGACTGTCATTGATTAAACTCAGCATGGCCTGTGTCTATTTGATTGTTTCTGATTAGCTCAACATGGCCTGTGTCTATTTGATTGTTATTTATTAAACTCAACATGACCTGTGTTTATTTGATTGTTATTGATTAAACTCAGCATGGCTTGTGTTTATTTGATTGTTATTGATTAAACTCAGCATGGCCTGTATTTATTTGATTGTTATTTAATAAACTCAGCATGACCTATGTCTATTTGACTGTCATTGATTAAACTCAACATGGCCTGTGTCTATTTGATTGTTATTTAATAAACTCAGCATGACCTATGTCTATTTGACTGTCATTGATTAAACTCAGCATGGCCTGTGTCTATTTGATTGTTTCTGATTAGCTCAACATGGCCTGTGTCTATTTGATTGTTATTTATTAAACTCAGCATGACCTATGTCTATTTTATATTCAGTGTAACTTGTCAAAATACCCCTTGACTCTATGACAAACAATAAAAGGTGCAAAACTGTTGGTAGAAGATAATGCAAAACTTGGTTAGCTAACCATTTTAGCTCTCATCACACTCTTTGCAATGTTTCTTAAGTTTGAAAAAAATCAGGCACAAATATTTATTGATTGCAAAGTGAAACTGGGTAGCTGTCAAATTTTGAATGAACTGTATATATATATATATGTTCTTGACTTGACTGCCATGGCCAAATAATTTGTGTTTGAATGCAGAAATAACAAAATAAATATGCTAACCATAACATGTCAACTCACAGGCATTGAAATCCATTGTTTAAAACTTACACAAATTGTAAAACATGTTTCACTTGTAAGGTGGTGCAAGCAGCACCAATAGCAAAATGGTAACATTACCTTTCTGTGGTGAAGTTTTGTTGCAATGTTGTTATGAGTAAAATACTGTGAGGTATTGAAGAAGACACCACTCTCCATGAAACCCTTGTTTTATAAAAGTAGAATTTCCTGTTTTCTGCACTACCACATTCCAGAAATTCTAACAATTTCATGTATAAAACCAGATCTTGTTTTTAATGTGCTTAGAAAAGGATTTCATTGATGAAACTTATTATTTTCAATCATGTATTTGATTATTATACACTGCATCATGCTTGGACATTATTATTTTATTTAATTGTAGGTGCTGGCATCATTATTGTTAACTTTGTTAAAGTTTTGTCAGCAGCATTAAAGTTTTACATTCAAGGTTTTGAAAGTTAGAAACTGGTTGGACTTACAAGCACACTGATACAGGTGAGACATCAGAAACTGATATCTGAGAAGAATAGAGACACAGGTGAGACATCAGAAGCAGTGGTTATACTGAGAAGCATACAGAGCAGGTAAGACAACAGAAACAGCATACAGACATAGGTGAGACACTCAAAGTTTTTATTACTATCATTCTATCTTTTTTTCTTTGCAGATTCCATGAGACTGTGATATTTTTCTGTGTTAAGCCAAAGCCAGGTTTTAATGTTGTAACAGCTGAACATTTTTTCTCACTGTGGGCATCCTTCTGTAAAGACTTCAAGGACATCTGGAAGAGGGAGCAACAGAGAATCATAAAACAAAGGTTGCTTACTTTAGGCAGTTTCACTTGGTCCGCTTACAATAGTGACTGTTCAATTCATTGTTATTCTCAAACTAGTCAGAAACAGGTTATGGGTCCAGTGTTTGGTTGCAAGGCTGGAACTTTCAGATACCCAAGTTTGACTTGAGATTTTTGCAAAACTGGTTTATTTGCTGTATCAGATAATAAATTCATTATCTTCAGACTCTTTGACATGGGAAAGCTTAATTGAACCATATTTATTCACATAAATCCAAACTTACCAACATGTTGTGTATTATATTGTGTATTTCTAATGTTCCTTGCATGTATTCTTGGATTGGAGGTTCACAATAAGTGAATCCAGAGTTACAAATATGAATACTTTATTCTTGTATTGCCAATATGTGTTATTTGATATTGAGACTACTTGCAAACTGAAGGGAAAGAATAAAAGGCAAAAAGATGAGAAAAATTTAACAAAGACCATATTGCTTTAACATTTTTACTTTTGCAATACAACACATTCTTTTTTCGTTTTTCATTTTTGAATTGGAATTGACAGACCATATAGATAGAATGAAAAATCCATTAAAAAATGTTTAGTATTGTTTATTTCTCAAAGCTATTCTAATAAAAGAAAACAGTAGGTCTAGGGAAGGTAATTTCAACATGAAGTAATCACCCAGAGAATTTTCCATCCTTTTAATTTGAACTCATTGAATAATCAGAGCACTCAGGCATATATATCATTAAAACTTGCTGTCATGGATACCATATTTGTGTAATGCTAACAGCCCCCATTAGGAATGTTGTGTGCCTTGCCTGTATAATTGTAACAGCCCCCATTAGGAATGTTGTGTATTTCTTATGTCCCTTGCATGTATAATTGGAACAGGCTCCATTAGGAATGTTGTGTGCCTTGCCTGTATAATTGTAACAGCCCCCATTAGGAATGTTGTGTATTTCTTATGTCCCTTGCATGTATAATTGGAACAGGCTCCATTAGGAATGTTGTGTGCCTTGCCTGTATAATAGTAACAGCCCCCATTAGGAATGTTGTGTATTTCTTATGTGCCTTGCATCTATAATTGGAACAGACTCCATTAGGAATGTTGTGTATTTCCTATGTGCCTTGTATGTATAATTGTAACAGCCCCCATTAGGAATGTTGTGTATTTCTTATGTACCTTGCATGTATAATTGGAACAGGCTCCATTAGGAATGTTGTGTATTTTCCTATGTGCCTTGCATCTATAATAGTAACAGCCCCCATTAGGAATGTTGTGTATTTCTTATGTGCCTTGCATGTATAATTGGAACAGCCCCCATTAGGAATGTTGTGTATTTCTTATGTACCTTGCATCTATAATTGGAACAGACTCCATTAGGAATGTTGTGTATTTCTTATGTGCCTTGCATCTATAATTGTAACAGCCCCCATTAGGAATGTTGTGTATTTCTTATGTGCCTTGCATGTATAATTGTAACAGCCCCCATTAGGAATGTTGTGTATTTCTTATGTGCCTTGCATGTATAATTGGAACAGCCCCCATTAGGAATGTTGTGTATTTCTTATGTACCTTGCATCTATAATTGGAACAGACTCCATTAGGAATGTTGTGTATTTCTTATGTACCTTGCATGTATAATTGGAACAGGCTCCATTAGGAATGTTGTGTATTTCTTATGTGCCTTGCATGTATAATTGGAACAGCCCCCATTAGGAATGTTGTGTATTTCTTATGTGCCTTGCATGTATAATTGGAACAGCCCCCATTAGGAATGTTGTGTATTTCTTATGTGCCTTGCATGTATAATTGTAACAGCCCCCATTAGGAATGTTGTGTATTTCTTATGTGCCTTGCATGTATAATTGGAACAGCCCCCATTAGGAATGTTGTGTATTTCTTATGTGCCTTGCATGTATAATTGGAACAGCCCCCATTAGGAATGTTGTGTATTTCTTATGTGCCTTGCATGTATAATTGGAACAGGCTCCATTAGGAATGTTGTGTATTTCTTATGTGCCTTGCATGTATAATTGTAACAGCCCCCATTAGGAATGTTGTGTATTTCTTATGTGCCTTGCATGTATAATTGGAACAGGCTCCATTAGGAATGTTGTGTATTTCTTATGTGACTTGCATGTATAATTGGAACAGGCTCCATTAGGAATGTTGTGTATTTCTTATGTGCCTTGCATCTATAATAGTAACAGCCCCCATTAGGAATGTTGTGTATTTCTTATGTGCCTTGCATCTATAATAGTAACAGCCCCCATTAGGAATGTTGTGTATTTCTTATGTGCCTTGCATGTATAATTGGAACAGCCCCCATTAGGAATGTTGTGTATTTCTTATGTGCCTTGCATGTATAATTGGAACAGGCTCCATTAGGAATGTTGTGTATTTCTTATGTGCCTTGCATCTATAATAGTAACAGCCCCCATTAGGAATGTTGTGTATTTCTTATGTGCCTTGCATGTATAATTGGAACAGCCCCCATTAGGAATGTTGTGTATTTCTTATGTGCCTTGCATGTATAATTGGAACAGGCTCCATTAGGAATGTTGTGTATTTCTTATGTGCCTTGCATCTATAATAGTAACAGCCCCCATTAGGAATGTTGTGTATTTCTTATGTGCCTTGCATGTATAATTGGAACAGCCCCCATTAGGAATGTTGTGTATTTCTTATGTGCCTTGCATGTATAATTGGAACAGGCTCCATTAGGAATGTTGTGTATTTCTTATGTGCCTTGCATCTATAATAGTAACAGCCCCCATTAGGAATGTTGTGTATTTCTTATGTGCCTTGCATGTATAATTGGAACAGGCTCCATTAGGAATGTTGTGTATTTCTTATGTGACTTGCATGTATAATTGGAACAGGCTCCATTAGGAATGTTGTGTATTTCTTATGTGCCTTGCATCTATAATAGTAACAGCCCCCATTAGGAATGTTGTGTATTTCTTATGTGCCTTGCATGTATAATTGGAACAGCCCCCATTAGGAATGTTGTGTATTTCTTATGTGCCTTGCATGTATAATTGGAACAGGCTCCATTAGGAATGTTGTGTATTTCTTATGTGCCTTGCATCTATAATAGTAACAGCCCCCATTAGGAATGTTGTGTATTTCTTATGTGCCTTGCATGTATAATTGGAACAGGCTCCATTAGGAATGTTGTGTATTTCTTATGTGACTTGCATGTATAATTGGAACAGGCTCCATTAGGAATGTTGTGTATTTCTTATGTGCCTTGCATCTATAATAGTAACAGCCCCCATTAGGAATGTTGTGTATTTCTTATGTGCCTTGCATGTATAATTGTAACAGCCCCCATTAGGAATGTTGTGTATTTCTTATGTGCCTTGCATGTATAATTGTAACAGCCCCCATTAGGAATGTTGTGTATTTCTTATGTGCCTTGCATCTATAATAGTAACAGCCCCCATTAGGAATGTTGTGTATTTCTTATGTGCCTTGCATGTATAATTGGAACAGGCTCCATTAGGAATGTTGTGTATTTCTTATGTGACTTGCATGTATAATTGGAACAGGCTCCATTAGGAATGTTGTGTATTTCTTATGTGCCTTGCATCTATAATAGTAACAGCCCCCATTAGGAATGTTGTGTATTTCTTATGTGCCTTGCATGTATAATTGGAACAGCCCCCATTAGGAATGTTGTGTATTTCTTATGTGACTTGCATGTATAATTGGACCAGCCCACATTAGGAATGTTGTGTATTTCTTATGTGCCTTGCATCTATAATTGGAACAGCCCCCATTAGGAATGTTGTGTATTTCTTATGTGCCTTGCATGTATAATTGGAACAGGCTCCATTAGGAATGTTGTGTATTTCTTATGTGCCTTGCATCTATAATAGTAACAGCCCCCATTAGGAATGTTGTGTATTTCCTATGTGCCTTGTATGTATAATTGTAACAGCCCCCATTAGGAATGTTGTGTATTTCTTATGTGCCTTGCATGTATAATTGGAACAGGCTCCATTAGGAATGTTGTGTATTTCTTATGTGCCTTGCATGTATAATTGGAACAGGCTCCATTAGGAATGTTGTGTATTTCTTATGTGCCTTGCATGTATAATTGGAACAGCCCCCATTAGGAATGTTGTGTATTTCTTATGTGCCTTGCATGTATAATTGGAACAGCCCCCATTAGGAATGTTGTGTATTTCTTATGTGCCTTGCATGTATAATTGGAACAGGCTCCATTAGGAATGTTGTGTATTTCTTATGTGCCTTGCATGTATAATTGGACCAGCCCACATTAGGAATGTTGTGTATTTCTTATGTGACTTGCATGTATAATTGGACCAGCCCACATTAGGAATGTTGTGTATTTCTTATGTGCCTTGCATCTATAATTGTAACAGCCCCCATTAGGAATGTTGTGTATTTCTTATGTGACTTGCATGTATAATTGGACCAGCCCACATTAGGAATGTTGTGTATTTCTTATGTGCCTTGCATGTATAATTGGAACAGGCTCCATTAGGAATGTTGTGTATTTAATCTGCAGCAAATAAACTGATTGAAAACACACTGCAACATAACTTGGCGAAATTATTTAGTTTCAATTTACTGATATAAGTTGCGCATGAGCACTTTGTTAAAAATTTTTTATTATTCTTTTGGTCTGAACAAACTAGAAAATAGGTCAGACCTAATCAATTTGAAGTAAGAAAGTCTCACAGTATATTTATATAATACAGGTATTTCTTAGTGTAAAAAGTCAAGTGTACATTATTGTCAAGAGATTTTTGTTTTACCACTGACAGAATCAAGGAAGCAGAGCAGAAAGTGAAAAGAATACAGGAAGGAAAGGAGAAGCAAGCTGTTAGAACAAGAAGAAGAGAGAGAGGAGGACTTGTAAGTTGAAATGGAGTAAATTTAGCTTTTTACAGAGATAGTAAATCATAACTGAGTCATTTAGTATGGCGTAAAATAGATGAAATCAAGGTATCTTGATCTTGTATATTTTGTTCAGAATTTCATGTTGCTCTGTCACAATTGTTCAGTAGGGCTTTTTGGTTTATATAGAAAATATATATATTGTTCATTAATTTGTTTTTCTTATATCCTGATTATGAGATCATTTTAGATCGATTGTATGCTATTTGGATTTGCAGCCCTTTAGGATCATATCTATTTTATAAAAGACAATGATTGTACAGAGATTTAATGAGTATTTATTGCAGAAAGGATAGAAAGTGTTTGATTTGTGTCATTTTTGAATGGCATAAATTAAGACAGTAGAACCCATCTATAACAATTTGCTAGCAAATACCAATGTTTGTTCATTTAGTAAGAATTTAATTTTGATTTTAATAACATTTGGATATAATTCTTAAGATTTTTTTCTCTGTTCTTTATACTCTTTTTTATATTCTGTGTAGATAAATGTATGTTCAAGTATATACATTGTTCTGGACATTTTTTAAAAAAAAATTATAAGCAGCTTGACTAATTCCTGCTTTATTTTTTTTTACAGAAGGACAGATTGGCCAGTAAAGGAATGTTATAGCATTAATGTAAGTTTCAAATAAATGATAAAGTATTCTGTTTAAAAATGTTATGGCCAGTAAAGGAATGTTATAGCATTAATGTAAGTTTCAAATAAATGATAAAGTATTCTGTTTAAAAATGTTATGGCCAGTAAAGGAATGTTATAGCATTAATGTAAGTTTCAAATAAATGATAAAAATATTCTGTTTAAAAATGTTACAATTTATTTTCATGTGCATAAGCTTTTGCAATGGATAAGAACACTTTTGTTGGTATTAAATATGAAGATGCTTTTTTTATGGGGAAGGGAAGAAAAGGCTACATTTCAAGTACTTCTCAAATGTTAACAGCAGAAGGGTTGCCTGCTTGAAATATTAGTGGTCATGTCAAACGTTTAGTAGTGGTCATTTCCAGCTTTAGGTTACCAATTCCTAATCCTTTGTTTGTTTGCCAAAAGAAATGACCATCAGTTGAATGGGAAATCAAGGCAAAGTGCTAAGTATCTTAATTAAGGGAGGTAATGATTGTCAAGTACATACATTTGTGTTGGAAGATCATCTTTTTTAACATCAAACCAGGCACTAAACTTCACTATTTGAGTTAACTAAACCTTTGCCATATTGGCTGGCCACAAATTCATTGATAAAGGATGTTCACTTAGATGATATAAATTCACTAATAAAGGATCATTTCTAGATGATAGAAATTCACTCATAAAATATCATTATCTAGTTGATAGAAATTTGATGATAAGGGATCATTATCTAGATGATAGAAATTTGATGATAAAGGATCATTATCTAGATGATAGAAATTTGATGATAAAGGATCATTATCTAGATGATAGAAATTTGATGATAAAGAATCATTATCTAGATGATAGAAATTTGATGATACAGGATCAGTTTCTAGGTGAGAGAAATTTGAAGATAAAGGATTATTATCTAGATGATAGAAATTTGATGATAAAGGATCATTATCTTGATGATAGAAATTTTAAGATAAAGGATCATTTCTAGATGATAGAAATTTGCTGATAAAGGATCATTATCTAGATAATAGAAATTTGTTGATAAAAGATCATTATCTAGATATAGAAATTTGCTGATAAAGAATCATTATCTAGATAATAGAAATTTGCTGATAAAGGATCATTATCTAGATGATAGAAATTTGATGATAAAGGATCATTATCTAGATGATAGAAATTTGATGATAAAGGATCATTATCTAGATGATAGAAATTTGCTGATAAAGGATCATTAAGGATCATTATCTAGATGATAGAAATTTGCTGATAAAGGATCATTATCTAGATGATAGAAATTTGATGATAAAAGATCATTATCTAGATAATAGAAATTTGCTGATAAAGGATCATTATCTAGATGATAGAAATTTGATGATACAGGATCATTTCTAGGTGAGAGAAATTTGAAGATAAAGGATTATTATCTAGATGATAGAAATTTGATGATAAAGGATCATTATCTAGATGATAGAAATTTTAAGATAAAGGATTATTTTCTAGATGATAGAAATTTGATGATAAAGGATCATTATCTAGATGATAGAAATTTGATGATAAAAGATCATTATCTAGATAGAAATTTGATGATAAAGGAACATTATCTAGATGATAGAAATTTGCTGATAAAGGATCATTATCTAGGTGATAGAAATTCACTGACAAAGGGTCATTATCTAGATGATAGAAATTTAATAATAAAGGATCATTATCTAGATGATAGAAATTTGCTGATAAAGGATCATTATCTAGATAATAGAAATTTGATGATAAAAGATCATTATCTAGATGATAGAAATTTGATGATATGGATCATTGTCTAGATGATAGAAATTTGATGATAAAGGATCATTATCTATAATAATAGAAATTTGCTGATAAAGGATCATTATCTAGATGATAGAAATTTGATGATAGAAATTTGATGATATGGATCATTATCTAGATGATAGAAATTTGATGATGAAGGATCATTAGATGATAGAAATTCACTGACAAAGGATCATTATATAGATGATAGAAATTTGATGATAAAGTATCATTATCTAGATGATAGAAATTTGATGATAAAGGATCATTATCTAGATGATAGAAATTTGATGATAAAAGATCATTATCTAGATAATAGAAATTTGCTGATAAAGGATCATTATCTAGATGATAGAAATTTTATGATAAAGGATCATTTCTAGATGATAGAAATTCACTGACAAAGGATCATTATTTAGATGATAAAAATTAACTGATAAAAGATCAATATCTCAGAGGTCTCACTAGGATTTTAAAACTAAGAGTCCATGACTCCTAATTTGGTAAAAATAGTAGTCCCACCAGTAAAAGTATCAGTCCCCACTAAGGCAGGCATCACATACTTTCTTACAGTTGGCTTCTGTTGCATCTGAACTCAGTTCTAGCAACTTTAGCACAGTTCTGAATCTCATTGAAATCTGTATCTTATTTCTGTTTAACCCCAAAATACTAAGTCTAAATTTGCAAATGGAGTTTTGTCTAAGTCTATTGATTTCGAGTTTGCAGGCAATATTTATACTGCAACAATTGGAAATGAAATCAATAACAGTGATCACGCTGGGCTTTGCCACTGTAGCAAATTGTGATTTTGTTTTCCTTATTGGCAACAAAATATACCATCTGGCGATATTTTTGGCAACAACAATTTTGATTGATATACAGTCATGGGTTTGGAGTGGAGAAATTCAAAGGCACCATGACAGGAAGTCGCAAACTTGGATATAAAAATGCACTGGTATCTATTGTTACACAAACAAATCCTTTTTTCATATTGACAAACCACCCTAACAGTGCACTGTGATATCTTGATCTGCTAATACTGATATCTGGCCTTGATACTGTATGCTTTAATCAAAATAGCCATGCAACTGACTAGCTACAATTGACCACTTTTGAGGGCGGGAACAAGAAATAACTAGTCAACCACACAACAGCAATTTAAAAAAAAAAGACAAATTAGTTTTGCAACTTCAATGAAAACTGATTACCTCTGAAGCTCTGATATATATACCAAGAAATTTTTTTTTAATCGTCTCAATGTTCTAAATTTTTTTATTTTTTAATGTTGCCTCAGCAATAACAAATGGGTATTTGTCTGGTTGTTCAAAGAGAGCCTTTAGCAGTGCCTTCAATAACATGTGCACCTTCATCAAAGCATGCCGGCAACCTTTGATCAAAGAAGTCAGCAGCAAACTAAAATAAAAGCATTCAGTTTTCATAGTGATTACAAAATATTTATTCTGCCACAAAACTTTCCTATTTACAACAAAAATGTGCATATGGAGGAGTTCTGTGTGGGTGATTTTCTGCATCCCAAATAAAAACTTTGAGTCCAAGTATGCATAATTAGGCATTTCAGATCACTGTATCTAGATAATTTAGGATTATTACCTAGATGATAGAAATTTACTGGCCAATCTCTCTGGCATTTTATTCTCTCGTTTTTCTGGTTCCAAATGCAAACATAATTTAGACTAGTTCAAGATCTCAGGGAAAATAAAGACTGTTTGGATGTGGAGGTGAACTCTCCTGTTTGCTGGGGTGTCCTAGTCTACATGATCCCAAAACCCAATGAGGGATAGCAATGTAGATTCCCTGCATTTTAATGTATGTGACCACAATGTAGATTGTGTTGCAATTAACATCTTGGCCTAAATAGGAGTTCAGTCATTTTTAACTTAGTGTTTCAATTCAATTTGGCTGTCTTTTTCCTTTTCTTCAAATTGCAATTTCATTCGTTCATTTTCTTTATCATTCTGATTCTGAAGCTCTAGCTTCTTTAACTCTATTTCCATCTTGTATTTCATTTTCAGTTCCATTTTTTGAATGTGTTGTATAAGGGCAGCCACTTTGTTTTAGAAAGGGGAAACAAATTTGGAATATAAAATCTTTAGACAGGAAGGATATTTTTTTTGTTTTTTTGGAAGACTGGATTCACAAGATAGTGGAGTTTATTTTCTGTGTCATTATGACTAGGCAAGTATTCTGTGAAAAATATAATTCACAAAAAATTGTACTTTGATAGAATTGTATTACGAAACTCGTCCACATTGCCCTAGTTCCCTACACATGCTGTTCAGTGACTGAACTGAATAGGTAATGTTCCAGTTTGGAAAAACTACATTATTTGTAGATAATATGAAAGATGCATATTTCCTCATCATACATTATGTATAAATTATAAAACTCAATAATTATTTAAATTTGCTTTGCATGTGTATAGTTGGTAGATAGTACATATTTGGGCACATAAAACCATGGCAACCATATTGATGCTGTTACTGAACAGAATCATTTTCTTCAAACTTTTAGACGTGGCAGCTAACATACTGTTGTTGTTGTTGTTGGGCTTAACACCATTTTTCAGCACACGATAGGCTATTCATGGTGGCCAGTATTTATGGTGGAGGAAGAACCGGGAAATCACCGGAAAGAACCACCGACCCACAAGATGCTACTGGCAAGCTTTCTCACATATCCACATTCACCGAATCCTAGACTCGAACACACAAAGACAGTGGTGAGATGGCAATGATCCGTAACGGACAGCGCTTTAGACCACTTGGCAACTCGGGGCCCCAACATAATGTTATTATTGAACAAAATCATTTTTATCAAACATGTTTTGACTGCTTAAACAGCTGTGGATTAGTAGATAATTTGATTTTTTTTTCTCAATTCATCTTATTTCATTTTTGTCAGGAAATCTGCACACCTACCTTGATCTGACATACCTACCATTTAACTAATCACACCTACCATTTCATTTGTGATACATATCATTTGATTTTCCATTTGCCTTGTCATCCCTTCCATTTGACTTGTCATATATACCATTTGTCTTGTCATACATACCATTTGACTCTACAGTTGTAAATACAAATGGATCAGTTGAATTCTGATGGCAGGCTCTTATTCCAGACTGGATCTAAGTATGCTTTAGTAAGATTTTATCTAAATAGTTTACTAAATAAAAAGAACAGAGAACTTGGACATAGATGTATATTTATATATTATGGATAACATCATTAAGGAAGTTGATAAAAGTGTACAAAATTATTGTTTGTGTGTTTACATAAAATTTAAATCATCTTGACATTAGGATAATACTTTCTAAAATTATGAATGCCATACATTTTTCAAATCAATCCAGGGAAAAAGAAGTCTCATCATAAAGTTGTGTAATAAAATTTGGATCATGGCATTTTATGCAAAATGTGCTCAGTTATATTACAAAATCACATGAAAAATTTGTTCATTAATGTCTGCAAATATATAATTTTGTGGATTCTATTTTGTTGTAAGGTTTAATGCCATTTTTCAGCACAAGATAGGCTATGCATGGTGGACAGTATAAATTGTGGTTCTGAAAATACAGGAAATGTCTTCTTCACGATTATATTTACCATTTCCATATGAATAGTGTCCTGTTAAAGACATAAGTATATGGTTTGTCAGTGCCGGATTTAGGCATAAACTAAACAAGCTACAGCTTAGGGCCTTACAGTCTGAAGTGGCCTCTCAAAATTATTTTATACCAATTGGTGCCTTTTCAGCTTCCATAGCTTAGGGCCTATCTATGTCTAAATCAGGCACTGGATTTTATCAACTCCAAACAAGTATAGGAAATATCTTTTTCAGGGTTTTCCTTCTTCAGATCAAGTGTCCTGTATTGAAACAAGTGGCTCAGGAGGAAGAGGAAACTAGAGCAGATGTGTACAAAGTTACAAAGATTATTGTGCAGGGTTCCTTATGTAGTGTTCAAGAGATCTAATCTCATGGCAGGAAAGATGCTGTAGCTCAACATCACAGTGCACAGGGATGTTTCCACTAATCTCTGAGTGTTGCAGGGTGTCATCAAGTGTATTTCCCTGAATACACTCAAAGACATCGTGATATCATTATCTAGCATTAGAGTTTAGATAAAGGCTTTGATTTGTCTCCCTTTTATTGTATAAAAAGCATCAACTGTCAGTACCCCATTATTCCCAAGAACACAGAGTTTGTTGTTGTCCTTTTGAGAGCTATCTAATTGACAATCAGCAGGGTATAGTGAGATGTTGCAATTTATGATAAGCTTAAAGTAAGGGAAACGTAATAATTATGTAAGTACAAACAAGTTCAGTTTGATGTTACCTCATTATTATTCAAAATTGATTTTACCTCTCATTGTTGTACAAAATTACTGTTTTGTAATTATCCAAAATAACTGATGTCATTATTCTTGATGATTCATGACATCACTATCCACTAAAACACATCATAATCATTTCATTGCTAGTCATTCCATGGGATAAAATGTCATGAAAACTTCATTTAATGCTATCATAGAGCAGTGCTGTCAAGTGTCATGCATACCCATAGTTGCTAGTGTAGGGCAGAGTTATCAAGTGTCATACATGTTGTTAGATGCTAGTGTAGGGCAGTATTATCAAGTGTCAATACATCCTTAGATGCTATTGTAGGGCAGTATTATCAAGTGTCATACATGTACTTAGATGCTAATGTAGGGCAGTGTTATCAAGTGTCAATACATCCTTAGATGCTATTGTAGGGCAGTATTATCAAGTGTCATACATGTACTTAGATGCTAATGTAGGGCAGTGTTATCAAGTTTCATACATATTCTTAGATGCTAGTGTAGGGCAGTGTTATCAAATGCTATACATGTATCCATTACATTGTAGTGAGGCAAGCCAGGGCTTTTGCTTTGTCAATTAAGAATTATAGTGAGGCAGGTTAGGGCTGTTGCTTTCACACTTGAAGGGGAAGACCATGTTCAGTACAAATAATCTTCACGCATTGTTAACACATACTATAAAATAGTGTTTAAGGTTATAGTAAACAGTAATCGTAAGTGGCCATATTGAAAAGAGTGTTGCAGATTGACGAATATAAAGTGGCCATACTGAAAAGAGTGTTGCAGATTGACGAATACAAAAGTGGCCATATTGAAAAGAGTGTTGGAGATTGACATGCAAGAACTGATCCAATTATCTAAAAGCATACATTTAAATATGGCATACCATTTGGAAACAGCGTTGCATCAGTCATTTAAGCATACATTTAAATAAGGTAGGCCTTTTGGAAATTGCATTGCATTAGTCATATCAGCATACATTAAAATAAGATAGGCATTTTTGAAACGCGATGCATCAGTCACATAAGCATACATTTAAATAAGGTAGGCCTTTTGGAAACACATTGCATCAGTCACATAAGCACACATTTAAATAAGGTAGGCCTTTTGGAAACACATTGCATCAGTCATATAGGCATACATTTAAATAAGGTAGGCCTTTTGGAAACACATTGCATCAGTCATATAGGCATACATTTAAATAAGGTAGGCCTTTTGGAAACACATTGCATCAGTCATATAGGCATACATTTAAATAAGGTAGGCCTTTTGGAAATGGTGTTGCATCAATCTTAAGCACACATTTAAATAAGGTAGGCCTTTTGGAAACGGTGTTGCATCAGTCATATAAGCATACATTTAAATAAGGTAGGCCTTTTTGGAAACGGTGTTGCATCAGTCATATAAGCATACATTTAAATAAGGCAGGTCTTTTGAAAACTTGCATCAGTCTTATAGGCATATATTTAAATAAGGTAGGCTTTTTTAAGTCTGCATTGATTAGTCATATAAGCATACATTTAAAAAAAGTAGGCTGTTTGGAAACTGTTGCATCAGTCATAAAAGCATACCTGAGCTACTTGCACATACAAAATTATGATGATAAAAGAACCCTCTTAAACGGATTTTTGTCCATCAGTAAAATGGAAGACGATTGCAAAAGAATATCAAAGATAGAATAAATGGAATGAGCCAAGCAAAAACTCAAACTGTATGAACTGTCTTGTTTTGTTATGGTACAGTCATTTAAGGGATATTTCTGATATTAGCAAAGGCTGTAAAGATATATCTGATGCCTGTATTTTACATGTATGTAGATCAATATAGACCCTAATGTGTGGGCAGGTCAGAGTTTATATTAGCTGTGACTCTTGAATAGGGAAATTACTTAAATGTGTATGCAGATTGGGGTCTAAATTCATTATAGACTACGAGTAGGACAAATAGCATAGACCCAGACCTGTGGAGAAATCAGAATCTCTGTTCATGTTAAATAACAAGTAGGACAAACTGCATAGACCTAGACTTGTAGACAAATCAGGATCTATGATCACATTCATTTGCAAGGAAGACATCCAGCATTGATCCAGATGTGTGGGTAGAATAGAATCGGCACTTATTCAATCCCAAGTATGGCTGATAGCATTGACCCAGACATAGCATCATATGATATGTTGGATGAAAAGAGTTTTTGTTCAGTTTTAATCATTTGTAGGGAAAATAACATTAGTCCCTGATTAGTCCATGCATTTTGTGATGGCAGATCTTGTCAGTGAGTTTACATATGCATGTATTGCACAAGCAAATGCAGTGTATGCCTGTATTCAAAGTTTTTGATTGATCTTAAAGAATTATTGCAGCTTAATTAATTTTTAAATCATTTTCTGCCAACATAAATGCAAAGCCTTTCTAACACTACCATATGGTAATATTGGGTGAATATAAGAGGACTGAGTTAATTCCCTTTAATTATGGATTACATTTTCACATTAAATTTCCATTACACCTAACCATTGAATATTATCTAAAACAATAATGCAAGACTAAGAGAATAAAACCATATCTAAGTAGATCAATATCTGTTAATGACTTGACTACCAAATCAGCATATATATATATTTCAGAGATGCCCCTTGGCAACCAGAAAAATTAGGGATGAAAGGGTAAATATTTATGATTCTATTGAAAAATTTGTGACACTTACCGCAGCAATTAAAAATTCCATATGGAAGCCAGAAGAATGATTAAACCATTTAAAACATTACAAAACATGTCCATGTAAAGTTATATAACAGTTTACAGCACACAGTTATATAACACTATTTACAGTACAGTTAAATAATACTATTTACAGTGCACAGTTATATAACACTATTTACAGTTTACAGTTATATAACACTATTTACTGTGAAGTACAGTTATATAACACAATAGTACAGTTATATAACACTATTTACAGTACAGTTATATAACATTATTTACAGGACACAGTGATATAACACTTTTTGCAAGACACAGTGATATAACACTATTTGCAAGACACAGTGATATAACACTATTTACAAGACACAGTGATATAACACTATTTGCAAGACACATTGATATAACACTATTTGCAAGACACATTGATATAACACTATTTGCAAGACACAGTGATATAACACTATTTGCAAGACACAGTGATATAACACTATTTGCAAGACATAGTGATATAACACTATTTACAGGACACATCTCTATGTATTTTAATTGTCCTCCAAACTACTGCTGGCTTTTTTCAGCTTTGCCAAAAGATCCTTTTCCAAAATTGTTTCCTCATGCCAAATGGATTACACTGCATGGCTTCATTCTCAGTACTCTTAATTTATAGGATGGATTTTTGTATCTTTAAGGACATTTTTTTTAAGATGACAAATTTAATTAAATTGAATGTCATTTAGCTTTCTGATGAATTGGAGACCATATAGCTTTCAGAATGGGATTAAAAATCACTTTATGACATTTTAAACTCAAATCAGACATGAAAAGTTTATAAAAACACTGCTGATTATAGTTTGCAGGTAAACAAAAATGTGCAGAAATCTAACTTTGACAAAAGAAACAAAAACAAGACAATGAATCATGAAGAAATCAATCAAGTGAAATGAACTATTCCAAATAATGGCACAAATTTGATCAATAATACAAATTACTGGAACAGATTGTGAAGGAATTATTCAAACTCTTCTGATTTTTAGGGTACTTTGTATGCCAGAAACTGATGATATGTTACAAATTACCAGAAAGACTTGAAAGGACTGAAAATATTTCTATATGGCTCCAACTTTTGCCAAATTTCACATTCATTTTATTTATGTACAAAAATTATTTGTTTTAAACAGAAATGTGATTCATGAACAGGCTCAGCAAATTGGGACATTTACATTGGGCATCTCTGATATTTAATATATTTTCTTTTGAAAGTATTGGAAGTAAACTAATCTTTACAATCTTTAATTACTGTGTTAGCCCAGTCCTCTTGCATTACTGCTTTTGTCTGATCATCTTGTATTACTTTTTTGTCCAGTTACCTTTAATTACTGTTTGATCCAGTTGTCTGTAATTACTGTTTCATCCAGTCTCATCTTTACTGTTTTGTCAAGCTGTCATAAATCAAAGTTTTGTCAAGTCATCTTAAATTACTGTTTTGTCGGTCATCTTTAGTTGCAGTTTTGTCCAGTGATCTTTAATTACCAATTTATGTCCAGTCATCTATTAAGCAAGTTGTTGACTTCATTGAATACATGTCAGGGATAAGAATTATCCAAGTTGGTATGATGTGATGAATATCTAGGTTCATATTTTTAAGACTAAATTTAAAAGGAGTTTTTTCTTAAAACCATTATGTGTATTGTATTTCTTGTCATTTGTATAGCATTTATTTGTTACATTTATATATTTGAAATGATAATTGAGGATAAAGGTTCATTTTCTTAATGGAAGTGGTCTTACTGAAGTACTAGCATGTTAAAATCAAAATCGTTTCAACTTCTTTGTATTAATGGTGAGTTTTACAATCCTGTTAAAATATTAGATTGGTTTTGTATATTTTTAATTTTTATATGGATGCAAAATTAAGTGTATATAGAGTTTATAAATCAGTTCTTCCTTTGCCCTTTTTTTGTATTAACAGTTATAAAGTTAAATACTGTTTCTGTATTCCAGTTACAAAAATGTTTTTGTCCACTGATTTATGAGATTGTATAGAATTTCCTGATATTTTAATTTATTTCAATACAGATATTTTATATACAAGCAGAAATACAAAGAATTGTATACAATATGAAAATGCATTTATTTAGAGTTTTGCATTAAGCTGCATTTAATAAATATTCATAAGGTAACATGAAATTTTTGTAATTGTTCAGTTTAACTGATAAATTGTTTGTGCATTGCATTTTAATTTCTTTGTACAGAATAGACACTATTTATTTATTTGAGAGAGAAATAAAATTTTCTTATTTATTGAGTGTATGCATAAATGAATTAGAAGTGCAGTACATTGTTGTTTCAATTATCTCATAACATATCAATCTACAGAATAGACTTTATGATAATTATGTCAATTGAGTCTCTGTTAATAGGAATAGCATTTCCAAATATTCCAAACATGTGATCCATTTCACATTATTACACAACTTGAAGACTCTCATTCCAATTCAAGCTGAAGAAATTCTACAAACAGCATAATTTTCTTCTTGATCTTGACTATATACTTTGAGCATATTGTAATTGTGAAGATTTTTGTTTAACATTTCAAAACAAATATTTAATTTTTTTTTTCAGTAAGAAATAACAAAACAGTCAGTCACCCTTTACATTAGTTGTGTTTAGGATGTATTTTAGAAAATCTTCTCTTATAGAACTTTTAGTTTTTAATGTATACTAAAAAGGCAATTTCAACAGGGAAAGAGAGTATTTGTAGATTAATTTGCAAATAATTTATGAAAAATTTCAATAATCAAATTGTGTACTATCATATTTCTGCATATCTTATGTTTAAAAGTGTTTATATATTTTTAGCAAATTGTTTATATCATAGATCTGAAATTAAATCATCTGAGAATTTGTGTAGCCCTTTGAATAGCTAGTCAGTCTTGTATCACATTAAATAACAAATAAGCAATCATTTATTCTCTATGTGACTCATAGCTCTATTTTAAAATTTTTAATATCAAACATTTTGGGCAAAGAGTATTTACAATTTAATTTTTAATTCTCTGCATGTACAAGCCTCTCTTGTAGTCTATACAGATAATTGAAGTGTCTTTATTTTAAGCAAGTCGCTATGTAAAAGAGGTAAACAATAACTACATATATAGGCAAAAACAATCATGTCCATGCAGACTGTTATAAAGCAAATGCTGAACTGTGCACCACATATTTAAATGTGAAGCACATGACATGCTGAACTGTGAATCACATACTCAGCTGTGAATCATGCTGAAATGTGAAGCACATGCTGAACTGTGAACCACATACTCAGCTGTAAATGTGCTGAATTGTGAAGCTCATGCTGAACTGTGAACCGCATACTCAGCTGTGAATCATGCTGAACTGTGAAGCACATGCTGAACTGAACTGCATACTGTTGTGAAACGTGCTGAACTGTGAAGCACATGCTGAACTGTGAACCAATTAGTTTCTCTGAAGGTTTATTTGAAGTGACTGATAATATCCATGATAATTAGTAAAAAATTTAATGTGAAATTCTATCATGACATATTGAATGTTACCTGATCATGATAGATAAGGAGTACATCCATGATTTCAATGGTATCAAATTAAGAATGAAATTTTCCATCTCTTTTGGCATGTTTTGTAGTCATCAGCTTGCTAAGATTGAAGTCAACCTGGAATGTTCTTCCCATGGATAGAAGGATTGGTGCTAAATCCCATCAGAATTCTATTATTACTTCCTCTTCTTGGCTTGCTCTTTCTAAATGTACATGATGTACTGAATTTGACTGCGACTTCTCATCATTTCAACAATTATTGGAGAATTTATCATTTCTTTTTACTATACTGCAGCTAATTTTCTCTCTTGCTGTATTGTGGCATACTAGGTAAATAGTTGCTCTTGAATTATCTTACTTATATAATAAATTTATCAGTTACCATCTTAATTTCCGGTACTGTGATCTCTAGTACTTTAAATTGAGCTTGGTATTCAACCCTATTGGGAAATTCTGTCAAGTAATTGACATTAAAATAACATTCCAATAATTTCCTTTGGCTTTGTTTATTTCATCCCCATCACAGTAACTCCCAAGTATGCATTTGCTCTTTCTTTTTGTAGGTTTCAACACAATTGGCAGGATTAAATAGGTGTTTGCAAATATTTTCAGGGTGGCTAATGTTGAACTTTCTGCCTGTATTGATTTACGGGGTGCTATTTGGGCCATATTTGTGATGTGTGCTCATACTGATCTCAGGATGTATGGATGACTCGTACTGCCAAACAAACTAATGCTAGTAAATGAGAGAGTTAATAAGTGCACAATCAAGACTGATTAAAGAAAACCATTTCCAAAGGAAACCTTGGCACTCTTGGCCATCTCCAGCTTCATATGCAGCATCAGTCAGACATTTATTTTGCTGCTGCAGACGGAATATGGTATTTCCCATGGTACTACATTTGGGCCATTACTAATATGGTATGACCCATGGAACTATATTTGGGCCATTACTAATATGGTATTGCCCATGGTACTACATTTGGGCCATTACTAATATGTTATGGCCCATGGTACTATATTTGGGCCATTACTAATATGTTATGGCCCATGGTACTATATTTGGGCCATTACTAATATGGTATGGCCCATGGTACTATATTTGGGCCATTACTAATATGGTATGGCCCATGGTACTACATTTGGGCCATTACTAATATGGTATGGCCCATGGTACTATATTTGGGCCATTACTAATATGGTATGGCCCATGGTACTATATTTTGGCCATTACTAATATGGTATGACCCATGGTACTACATTTGGGCCATTACTAATATGGTATGACCCATGGTACTACATTTGGGCCATTACTAATATGGTATGACCCATAGTACTCCATTTGGGCCATTACTAATATGGTATGACCCATGGTACTATATTTGGGCCATTACTAATATGGTATGACCCATAGTACTCCATTTGGGCCATTACTAATATGGTATGACCCATGGTACTACATTTGGGCCATTACTAATATGGTATGGCCCATGGTACTACATTTGGGCCATTGCTAATATGGTATGACCCATGGAACTATATTTGGGCCATTACTAATATGGTATGGCCCATGGTACTATATTTGGGCCATTACTAATATGGTATGACCCATGGGACTATATTTGGGCCATTACTAATATGGCAGGGTTCATGGTATTATTTTTGGGTCATTACTAATATGGTATTGCTGATGGAACTATATTTGGGCCATTACTGATATGGTATGACCCATGGAACTATATTTGAGCCATTGCTAATATGGTATGACCCATGGTACTACATTTGGGCCATTACTAATATGGTATGACCCATGGTATTATATTTGGGCCATTACTAATATGGTATTGCCGATGGAACTATATTTGGGCCATTACTAATATGGTATGACCCATGGAACTATATTTGGGCCATTGCTAATATGATATTGCCAATGGAACTATATTTGGGCCATTACTAATATGGTATGACCAATGGTATTATATTTGGGCCACTACTAATATGGTATGACCCATGGTATTATATTTGGGCCATTACTAATATGGTATTGCTGATGGAACTATATTTGGGCCATTACTAATATGGTATTGCCCATGGTACTATATTTGGGCCATTACTAATATGGTATGACCCATGGTACTATATTTGGGTCATTACTAATATGGCAGGGTTCATAGTATTATTTTTGGGTCATTGGTAATATGGTATTGTTCATTGTACTATATTTGGACCATTACTAATATGATATGACCCATGGAACTATATTTGGGCCATTGCTAATATGGTATTGCCGATGGTACTATATTTGGGCCATTACTAATATGGTATGACCAATACCAATGGTATTATATTTGGGCCATTACTAATATGGTATGACCCATGGAACTATATTTGGGCCATTACTAATATGGTATGGCCCATGGTACTATATTTGGGCCATTACTAATATGGCATGGTTCATAGTATTATTTTTGGCTCATTGATAATATGGTATTCTTCATGGTACTATCTTTGGACCATTACTAATATGATATGGCCCATGGTACTTTATTTTGGCCATTACTAATATGGCAGGGTTCATGGTATTTTTTTTGGGTCATTGTTAATATGGCATTGCTCATGGTCCTATATTTGGACCATTACTAATATGGCATGGTTGATGGTATTATGTTTGGGTCATTGCTAATATGGCATGGTTCATGGTACTATATTTGGACCATTATTAACATGGTATGGACCATAGTACTATAATTTGACCATTACTAATATGGTATGGTTCATGGTACTTTATTTGGGCCATTACTAATATGGTATGGCCCATCATACTATAATTGGACAGTTACTAATATGGCATGGTTCATGGTATTAATTTTGGGTCATTGAAAATATGGTATGGTTCATGATACTATATTTGGACCATTGCTAATATGGTATGGCCCATGGTGCTATATTTCGGGCTATTATTAATATGGTATGTGGTTCATGGTACTGTATTTTGGCCATTACTAATATGGCATGGTTCATAGACCATTACTAATAATGTATGGTGGCACAATTGTACAATTTGCCAGGCCTGTTCCAATCCTGGATCTGATCTAGACACCCAGTTTTACTAACATCATAATCAGTTAATGTTCTCGGCACTGGCGGTATAGTATGATGGACCTGCTGCATCTGTGGTCTCATCTAAAGTTCCCACATCCATCAATCTCTTAGTTAAGAAAGAAAGCCATCTTAAAACAACAACCACAGTACAGATAAATTGCTGACACCTAGCATTGCTTAGAAATGCAGCTCAAAGAGGCAAGTTTCCATTGCCTTAATCTTTGTATTAGTGACTCCAATCAAATTTCATCAAGAGGGTTTTTACATCAAGGTACTCCAAGCCAGGGAATGTCAAAACCAATGGATCAGACCTGCTTCTCAATCCTTGTTTGAAATGTTGAAATAATGGGGTAGATGCTGGACCTGGTTTTAATGGTTATTTTCCATCAGTCTAAACACAGCGAATTCCTTCCAACTGATCATTCTCACAAAGTAATGACTTTTTTCAAACATTATTTTCCATGACCACATCAAGTAGGCTATCACAGGATCAAACAGAGCACAGATATTGTCACCAAAGAAAATCAGAAAAACAGGAAGGACTCCCTTAGGCATACCAGCAGGAGGAAACCCTCCAGAACCCTTGTCTTTAATAAACTCGGGTTTTAAATATCAATGATAACAAAATGGAGAAACATGGATCAATCTCAAACAAGCATCTCTTCCCTACAAACTTCCCATAGAATAAAATGCCATGTACACAACCCCATTGTCTGACATCCTGGGGGCGGAGGGTGGTGTGGCTCCAAAATTTGGCCACAGTGTGGAAGAGACTATCTGATGATTCATTAGGGTTTTCAGTTATTTCTGATGGCTGCCAGATCTGTTCCTTGCACCTGCAATTGTCAAGGATTTTGCTATATACACACCATGAGACTTGTACAGACAGATAAACATTCTCCTTGGAGATTGTTCACAACACTACTTCCCAAAAAAATTGGATACAGACTTTTTGTGTCCAGAAACAAGGGCATGTTTTTTCCATACATCATTCAATCAATTTAATGAACACCAGAGATCACCAGTCTCATTGCAATGAGACATTATAGTTGGCTCAGACCTTCAAGGTGGATACTTCGACATTCTCATTCACAGAAAAGCTCTATGATTCACATACAGGGACATAAGTTATTCTAAAATACATACTTTCACATTCTCATTGGCAGGAAATTCCTTTGATTTGCATATAGGGGCAATGTGTAAGTTATGTGCAGTCCTGTTGGGTTTAAATATCAGTTTCTGGTCTTAAAAAATTCATTGAGTTATGTCCACACTGCCAAACTACCTGTGTGAGATCCCACTACCTAGATGAAAAGCTGTAGCTATAAAAGCAACAGTTGAGTTATCTTTGAGTTAAGAAAGGGCATCCTGTCTGATTGCCTTGTTATCAAGGACTAATTTGATCTCATTACACTTAAACATTTCATTCACTAGGGTATGGAGTTTCTGTCTCCCTAAGGAATGTAACTTGAACATCATCTCAGTAGTCCGTACTTGGAGTGTTTGTGGTTTATTTGGTTTGATACCATGATACATGTTATTCTGTATATGTGGTGGAGGAAGACCCATGAAAGAATCACTGATATAGAGGAAGTTACTGGCTATTAATATGTGAAGACAAGTACATTACATTTGGCCACCCAGGGGCCCCTCAGCTTTGAGAATCAAATTTCAGTCTGGGAATTTCTTTTAATCTTTGGTTTCCTCAATGCAGTAAATCTCATCCTGGGCCAGTTGTTCCTAATAAATGATTCTCCACTATCACTGGAGGCCAAAAATGTATCTACTTGTCCATGTATGAAATTTCATCACATTATTAAGGACCTCACGTGGCAAACATCCTCTTTCTCCAAGATATTAATGTTATTAGATAAATATATGCTGTGAATTCATTTAATTTTGTGGTCATTTTACGGGTTTGAAAACAAAAATTTTTTATCATCGACACTTAGATTCATGGGTGGAGCAGGGTAATAGTTTTATCACCAATCTAAACTCTATTTTATTCAGTTTTTAAATGCAACAACTAGATCCATGGAAATTGGTTGAGCAGGAATAAAAGTACTTAACATAGTATCTGATTGACCGCTTCTTGTACAATTAACTGTAGGCAGAAGTTTCCTCTGTTATGAAACAATGTAGTGATGACAACTGTTTTCTTTGATTAAAAAAGCCCAATGGTTCTCAAGGGAAATAACTTTTTACATATTTTGTCAGGCATATCCAGACTGATTTATTCTGAGATTCATGACTGATGTATTTAACATTATTTAAATGTATGTACCTCATGTCTCAGTATATATATATATATATATATATATATATATATATATATATATATATATATATGTATATGTATATGTATATGTGTGTGTGTGTGTATAAACAAATACTGTATTTATTCTAAAAGATGCCCCCAGGGTGTGTGTGCAATAACCAAAGGAGGGATGCTAAATATCAAACGTCATTGTTTAATTGAAAACATTTCTAAATTAAGTTGTTTTGATTTATCAGACCTGTTTTAATTGTATGGACATACCACAGTGGATATATCTATAAGCTTCAATAAGGTCAGTAGCATAGTTTTGAAGTAAAGATGAATTGTCTTTTCATTGGTATCCAAGAGTAAAATTGACAAATTTTCAGCTATAATCATACTTTTCATTACATTTTCTGTAAAATTGATGTTCTTTGTGAAATATGGATGAAACATAACAAACTTATTAAAGACTGCATTAATACATTTGCCATGGTACAACTTTACTGTGTCTAACAATTAGGGCAACAGACATCATTTTTAGACAAACTTAACACATCACATGTAATCATGTAAAAGACCTTGTGCCAAAAATGTTTGCATCCTGTTGAATTTTGCTCTAAAGAACAGTAGACTAACAGCTGCTGCCAGATTTAATTTTGAGTGGTTTGACAAATATATAATCTACATTACGGTAGGTATAGTCAAACAATGGTAAATGGTAATCTACATTAGGTATTGTCTAACCAAGATAAGTGAATTTTGGGTGGTTTTTCAATTGGTAATCATTAACAGGTACAGTCTAACCTTTGGCCAGTTGGTAATCAACATTAAGTAGAGTCTAAACATGGTCATTTGTTAATCTACAATAGGTACAGTCTAACCTTGGTTAATTGGTAGTCTATAATAGATGCAGTCTGACCTTGGTTAATTGGTAGTCTATAATAGATGCAGTCTGACCTTGGTCAATTGGTAGTCTATAATAGGTGCAGTCTAACCTTGGTCAATTGGTAGTCTATAATAGGTGCAGTCTGATCTTGGTTAATTGGTAGTCTATAATAGATGCAGTCTGACCTTGGTCAATTGGTAGTCTATAATAGGTGCAGTCTGACCTTGGTCAATTGGTAGTCTATAATAGGTGCAGTCTGACCTTGGTCAATTGGTAGTCTATAATAGGTGCAGTCTGACCTTGGTCAATTGGTAGTCTATAATAGGTGCAGTCTAACCTTGGTCAATTGGTAGTCTATAATAGGTGCAGTCTAACCTTGGTCTTTTAGTAATCAGCAAGAGGCACATTCTAAGCTTGGTCAATTTTTAATCTACATTAGGTACAGTCTAACTTTGTTCATCTGTTTTACAAGTATGATATACAAATTCTTGATAAAATAGTCAGTGGTTGAATAGTTTAACCCTGAATCAAAACTAATTTTCAATGATAAATTTATGTTGTATTGAAAACATGCTAAATGGGATGCAAAATTTGGAGTCTTATATAATTTGTTCATACATACCAGTGTTTGTCTCATATCTTCTGTTTACATAGCAAACCCAGATTTGCCATTATATAATGTGCTGTGGTCTTCACTGAATGCTTGAAATCATATGCTTGACAGTACGGTTACCTCCCCTTAATATGATAATATCACTGCCACAGTTATGTAAACTTGGTGGTTTGTGTGTTCATTACTTATTCTTTAATATTCTTTACAGTCAAGGGAGTTAAAAATGTTCTAAAAATTCTTGTAAATTTTGAAATCTAGTTATTTTACATGAATGACAAACTAAAACTGACTGGTATGCTTTAATTAAATAGTTGTCAAAAAATACCATTTTCCAATTTTACAAGTTTTCTTCAATAAGCTTATATCCAACTGACTTTAATGCAGGTGGCAACAATTTGTTGAGGTTTTGATTAAAGTTTTTCACTTGCATAGGTTCTCATCATATTTGCAGTGAATATTTCAATCAAAGACAGTTTATACTATGTCATGCTTACCTACCTCATTTGCCTTGTGGTCAGATAGAAATATTGCATTAAGATTTTGGTTCAGGATTTTTTTACTTAATTTCCTAAACTCATGATACATTTTCAGTGTATTTGGGATGAAGACAGCTGAGATACATCATTTTGTGGCAGGTTGGCTTGACCTTTTGACCTTGGGTTCAAGGTTAGAGATTTAAAAAAAGTGTTAATGCTTTTGGTTAAAGTTTTTTATTTGCTTATATTTCCTTAACCATTTCTTGCATTTTTCTTATGCTTGGGATGACAGTAAGGCAATGCATTCTATGGCAGGCTTCCTCAGTCCCCATTCTGCAGCATTTTTTTTCAAACATTCATACTTTTGGGTAAATGTCACATGATTCAAGCTTTAATTCTGTGGGCTTGACATGCAGGTGCTTACATCTTCATTTTTGTACAAATCTGCTTATTCTGTTTAGTCATTTGGACCTTATAGTACTATTATATGGACCTTATAGTGCTATTATATAGACATTTTAGTGCTATTATATGGACTTTATAGTTCTATTATATGGACCTTATAGTGCTATTATATGGACTTTATAGTTCTATTATATGGACCTTATAGTGCTATTATATGGACCTTATAGTGCTATTATATGGACTTTATAGTGCTATTATATGGACCTTATAGTACTATTATATGGACCTTATAGTGCTATTATATGGACGTTATAGTGCTATTATATGGACTTTATAGTGCTATTATATGGACCTTATAGTGCTATTATATAGACATTATAGTGCTATTATATGGACCTTATAGTGCTATTATATGGACGTTATAGTGCTATTATATGGACCTTATAGTGCTATTATATGGACCTTATAGTGCTATTATATGGACTTTATAGTGCTATTATATGGACCTTATAGTACTATTATATGGACCTTATAGTGCTATTATATGGACGTTATAGTGCTATTATATGGACTTTATAGTGCTATTATATGGACCTTATAGTGCTATTATATAGACATTATAGTGCTATTATATGGACATTATAGTGCTATTATATGGACCTTATAGTGCCATTATATGGACCTTATAGTGCTATTATATGGACCTTATAGTGCTATTATATGGACTTTATAGTGCTATTATATGTTACTTATAAGGTGTGGATGTGGAGAACCATTGATTTTAATCATCACAAGTTTGATGTTATTTTGTTATTGCCATTATCTGAAAACAATCATAGTATGAGTTTTCAGACTGTTTACTTTTGGTGTACTTGAGGTCCCCCAAAAAATCAATTGTAAATTGGGTGATTTTCAACATTAACATATCTATCATTTCTATAGGAAAAGTTAAATTTTTTAAACTTCCATATTTGGTTATTACCCTTAAAATGAAGACATTTTAATAGTAATGTAACCATTATCTTGTTAAAAGAGGAAACCTTGATTTTTGTCAAGCACTGAAGTAGAAATTATGTCCTGGATCATCTGCATGGTGTACCCCATGTACATTTGTCTGTTGTACCCCATGTACATCTGTCTGTTGTACCCCATGTACATCTGTCTATTGTACCCCATGTACATCTGTTGTACCCCATGTACATTTGCATGGTTTACTCCATGTATATATGTATGTTGTACCCCATGTACATCTGTCTGTTGTACCCCATATACATTTGTCTATTGTACCCAATTATACATCTTTTGTACTCCATGTACATCTGCATGGTCTACCCCATGTACATATGTATATTGTACCCCATGTACATATGCATGTTGTACACCATGTACATGTAAGTTGTACCCCATGTACATCTGTAAGTTGTTCTCCATGTACATCTGTATTGTGTACCCCATGTACATCTGTATTGTGTTCCCCATTACATCTGTATTGTGTACTCCATATATTGTGTACCCCATCTACATTTTTTGTCATAACCCATTTACATCTTGAAGTTGTACCCTATCTACATCTGCAGGTTGTACCCACCTACATTGGTGGTATTGCTAAAAATTGGAAGAAAATTAATAAAATCTTTCAGATAATTTGAATTTGTAAATAACTTTTATATTGTGTGTCAAAACTATCCTATCCATTTCCATTGAAAGTGAATGTTGACATTATGCATGCCACATGAATCCCAAATAAGTCATGGTGATAACTTCATACAATGCTAGATGAGTATTATATTTAGAGAAAGGTGAACACCATAGAAAAAATGCAGTTTGCTAATTGGTCAATTAGAGACATACACCTAGAGGTTGCCAAACATTTTGAAACAGATTTTTCAACCACAAATTGAATAATTTGTGCAATTATAGAATGTGCAACTTTAACTAAGAAAATATGTGGCCTTTACTAAGATGTTATGTGATTATCAATGACAAGCTATTTGACCTGAAGTGAAAATGGATATGATAAGGTTTGCATGGATAAAGAGGTTTAAAAATTAAACATAATTGAATCAATCTCATGGAAAGTGCAGTATAATCTTATTTAGTCCAATGCCTTGATAATGTCAAAACCTCTACAAAGCATTTCTGGATATTTAAACTAATAAAATCAAACAGGCTAAAATCAAAATATCAAGTCAAATGAAATGTGCTTTTGTAAATTTTTAATGTTTTTTATTTATAGATGAGATTAGTTTCTATTAGCTTTTCTGTTTTTGTTTAATTTTGTAGTAATTTACACCTCTTGTTTTTTTTCTTTTGCAGAAAAAAACCACTTTCATGGCTTAAAGATTTTGTTCATTTTGATTCATTGTTTTCATTACAACAGGGTCTACTATGCTTGCTTGACATCTCACTTTTTATTCTTATAAAGTGTACAGCTTTGTTTGTTTTCAAACTTGGGATATTTGTACATGTTCTATGTATCTAACTGTTGATTTAAGTTGTAATGACTCAGAATTATAAAACAACTTTGGTGTGAGATGTTTCATATTTTGTATTAGATTTGGAGGAATTTATTTTTAAGCAAAACATTCACTAATATCATTGGATCTGAGTCTGGGTTCTCAAAACTTGTATAAGACATAGTGTACTTTGTGATTACATTGTAGCCATAGTGTACTTTGTGATGACATTGTAGCCATAGTGTACTGTGTGATTACAGTGTAGCCATAGTGTACTGTGTGATTACAGTGTAGCCATAGTGTACTGTGTGGTTACAGTGTAGCCATAGTGTACTGTGTGATTACATTGTAGCCATAGTGTACTGTGTGATTACATTGTAGCCATAGTGTACTGTGTGATTACAGTGTAGACATAGTGTACTGTGTGATTACATTGTCCATCAGCCTGCCTGTTCCCTATTTTGTTTCTTCACAATAAATTGTCCAAAATGTTGCATAACTTGCAAGAAGCCAATCAAATTTGATGTCAAAATGTCAAGTTCAACTTCACTGTGACTGGAAGAAAAGTACTGATTTCCACACAATAACATTAGCATTAAATCACAGATACTGAATCAAATTTTGTAAATTTTTTAAACTTAGATAATGAAGAATGCTATTGTATTTGGAATAAACAGATCAAAGGTCAAGGTAACTGCAAGCAAAAGAACAATGGTTTCTGCACAGCATTAGTTCTGCATCACAACCAAGACCAAACTTCAGGGATGACTTTGCACTTAGGGTAATGAAGAATTAGTCTCTCATTTTGGAATCATTATTGAATAGGGCCAAGGTCACTGACAAATGATTTCTGCATAATTTTACTTCTGCACCATATGCCAGAAACTTTGTGAATAGCAGCCACATGAAGAAGGTAGAAGTTAATTGATTTGATGTCAAAAGGTCAGTTGAAGGTCATTCATATGAAAAATGGTTTCTGCACCAAAATTCCAGTTCTTGACTATGTAAAGTCACCAAAGTTTATGATGGGGGAATGTGGCTTACACTTTGGCTGAGAAAGAAATCATTCAATTTTTCAGTCAAAATAATAAAATTGTAGGTTGTTTTGGCAGAAAGAAGACAAATGGTTTTACATGATAGCTTTTAGTTATAGGCTGACCAGAATTTATACACAGCTTGCACATAGGTATGGAAGAGTTGACAAAAATCAGGATAACTGTGATACAAAAAATGGGTTTTTCACAATAAATTACATTTTATAGTAAGTCTCTTGACTAAACTTTGTGGACAGCTCATACTTAAGGTTATAAGTACACACTAATATTGAGGTTTAACTGTCTGGTGTCATAGTAAAAGTTTGTCTAATAAAAAATGAAGGTACAAACGTTCATTATAGTAATGGCATATCAAATACGAAAATGAAGGTCTAAAGGTCAGATGTCATAGTAAAAGTATGTCTAATAATAAAATGAGTCTCTCTCTCTCTCTCTCTCTCTCTCTCTCTCTCTCTCTCTCTCTCTCTCTCTCTCTCTCTCTCTCTCTCTCTCTCTCTCAAGCATAAAGGTGTGTGTTGAGAATTGATCAAATATTGTACTTTCACCTCATAATTAAACTGCATTTCTTAATTGCGTGTTTGTTTACTGTATGTATATGGAGAAGAACAATTGCCGTGTAAAAATGCAAAATTTTTTTACTTTCATATTAATTTAATAATTCTGACCTTTTTTGTTCCATACAGTTTGGTTTCTTACCAATTGTGAATTCCATGTATGCAGTACATTCCATGTTTTCATTTCTTTCCTTTTTGTTTAAAATCCGTCTGAACAAACGTATGTGAATTATATTTTTGTATTTTTCCTTAAGCCGATTTCATGTTTTGTGGTTAAACTTGAATTTCCATTTGTATTATTGATCTCCTACTTCCCTCATTTTGTGGCTGCTTAACACAAATCTTGCTGTCAATAAAATGAAAATATGACAGAATAGCTCTTTAGAAGTTAAAGCTGGAAGAACACGTTGACAGTTTTAGTTCTAGTGATCAAAGACTCAAAGACTAGAGGAGCTGATTGGATGGTCTATTGTCAGTTGTCTGTACATTATCATAACTTCGTTATTGCTAATCCTTGGCTTCATGGACTTGAAACTCTTGTTATAGCTAATGCCCCTGAAGGTATAGTCATATCCACTGAGAGGGTGCAACTGAAACTCTTCTTTTTATGTCTAGTTTGTCCTAAATGAAAATGGTGCAAATCTGATGTCCAAAATCGCCACCATGGCAGCCATCTTTACAATTTTGCTATTACAACTCAAATTCAACTAAACAATGTATTGAAATGGGGATTTTCACAAGAAGACCTCTTATAAAGTAAGGTTGGTCTTAAATGCTGCCAATCTCTGTTTTACCATCTTGATAAAGATATATTTGATATTCTTTCTGAATGGTAAGTTATATCTCTACTCATCTGCAAAAGAATTGGTATTACAAGTCTATGTTTGAGAGGCTTCATTCCATGTTTTCATGTATGGAAGTTTGTTTCACAGGTGGGGAATTTACAATTTCAACATATAGTAAATTTTGTTTGTTCTTGTGGGAACATCATTATCCGCAAATAAGTGCTCATATTCAAGTAATCACTGTTGAAGTACATTCCTTTCTTGCTATTGCAAATATAAAAGTGTCTGGTCCAGATATTTCATAATCTGTGAATTCTTTAGTTTTGTTACTCCAAAATCAGTAGTGTCCGATTGCATTCTTTCACAAAAATCCTTACTGAGTGGAATCGGTAGAATTAAATTAATTGCATGATTTATCTGGCTATCTCTATCAATATACTCCATCAAGATATTTATGTGGCAATGTTGTTTTTCTTTTCATCTCTCAGGAGTATTTACTTTTTATGGTGTAACTTAAATCATTTACTTTCTTTTAAACTACGTAAGGACCATAATACTCGACCTGAAAAGAATTTTGTAGCATGGACAAGAGAGTCAAAACTTTATCACCGGGCTGAAAACTCTTTTCCTTTGTATTTTTATTATACCTTAATTTCATTTTGACCGAGTAGAGGGCAGATTAACTCTTGCAACTTCTACTTAAAATTGGAAACATAATCAAGCAGATTAATTTTATCTTCATTAAAAAAGTTTCTCTTTCAACAACTTCAATGGTCTATGCACAGTGTCTAAAAACTAGTTAAAGGGACTGAATCCTAAAGATTCTTGAACTAATTCCGAAAACGGCAAATAATATGACTGATAAATACGTTTCAGAGTATAATGAAATCATTCTAAAAACCCTTAGCTATTAAGGTGACGGCAGAAGATTTGAATTTTTGGATGCATAATTCGTACATAAATTGATGGGAAATTCCAGACATAAAATTTGACCCTTGATCAGGTTGGGCAGATTTGGGAAAGCCAAATTGAGTAAACAACTTTATCAAAGCTTTGACTATTGTTTTAGTTTTAACAAACAATTCTCAGGATCTTTTTCCTGTTCGACAACTAGTGATTGTCGTTTGTCACTGATTAGACTAAAGAGAATGAGTAGTTAAAAGAGGATCAATAAAATCAATACCCTTTGATTGATCCAGAGTAAAAGTGACCTCATCTAAAGCCTGACCAATACATGTATCTGCTAAAGGAATACTTTCCTGATCAGCATCATTCTCAAGAGCTTTCTTTGCCACAGCTTTAGTATCTGCACAAACTGGGTATAAATCCGGGAATTATTTTTCAATTGGATCGACTTTCTGGTCCAAACAAGGCTTGTCAGTTATGAGTGGATTATCTCCAGCTAGGTCATTGCCTAGCAATAAATGAATGCCCCGAATGGGTAAAGATTACACTGTTTCGACTGTCACGTTTCTTTAGACTAAGTCTCATGACAAGTTTACACAATGGAGAGAAACATTAACAAAACCGCACTCTACTCCCTGAATAAGAATACTCATCAGAGAAAGGCAAAGTACCTGATAATAAAAGACTGAGAATCACCCGTATGCTTTAAAATTTTAATAGAGATAGGATTGTCTGAAACACCTAAGAGTGATATTGTAACCATCGACATGAATGGTTAATAATTCTTCACAATGAAATCAGATTGGGGTTTATTAGACCCAACAAATTTGTTACTTTCAATACATGACCGTGACCTTGACCTCTTTCAAATATGAGCATTTTGAAGAGGCCTGTCTTGATTTCGATGCTTTTTAATTTATAGTAATAATAAATAATGTGTCCTTTCTTCTTGCAATTGGTACACGTAGGAAGAGATAAGGATTTCTGATTAGTCTTTTTAGAAACCTGATTTCTGAAAGTTGTGCCAGATTGAAATTTGGAAGGGCTCGTATTAGGCTGAAATACCTATTTACCAGACGAATACTTACTTACAAAAGAAACTTAATGATCTATGGAATACTCATTAGCACTACTTGCAGCATTTCCAAGTTTTCGACCTTATGTTCATCAAGATAAGTCTTATTGTAACCATGGACAAAGTTCTTGAAATCTCTTAAGTAATTCGAGTTGCCTGAGATTTTCACAATCTTTATTAGCCTTTTTAGAGGAGCACCGCCTATCAAACTGTGCCTTTTTCATGCAAATTCGACAAAAGTCTTGGTGAATTTTCTAGATTTCCTAAAACCTTGTCGATAAGCCCCAGGGACTAACTCATAACTGTTAAAGATATAGACCTTAACCACATCATAGTCAGCAGCTTGTTGTAGTGACAGTGAAATGTAAATATCACGAGCTTTACCAGAAAGTACACGTATTAATATAGTCCAGTAATCGTTTGGCCACTTCAAAATTTCAGCAATTTGGCTCAAATGAAAAATTATTTCATTTTTCAGAAAAAGGGGGTACTAACTTCATATTTCTGTAAACATCAAAATTGTATCATTTCTATCTGAAACTCATTCTGTCTTGTCTCTAATTCCAACTTTTTTTAGTTGTACTTCATTTTTGAAATTTATAATCACACCTGGGTAGAATTCTAAAAAGTTCTCTAGTTTAGATAATGTAATAAAAGCCTGATGATTTTATTAAAGTAGTCGAAAATGCAAAATAGTGCTTATGATTTTAAGAATTCTGAAACTAATAGAATTTAGAAGTCAAAAAGGGTTTTCTGAAATATTTTAGCAAAATTCTTATCCCGGACAAGCCCCCAATTTTATGTTATGAATCTATGGAACTTTCAGTATATTTGTCAAAACAGTTAAACTATGACATCATGCAGCAATAATCTGACATAGTTTTTAGCAAAGGACATTACTTCATTTACTATCAATTGGATATAAAAACCATCTTCGTTCGAGAAGCACCAGTGAGGGATGAGTGGTAGCCATGACACGTACAGTCCAAAAACAGAAACAGATCACCTTAACAAACGTTTAAACTGCTATTCGTTCCACAATTTTCACATGCCATCCCGTAAAACTTTATATATAAAATGAAAGCACTAAAATTCCTGAAATTACTCAGAGCAAAGGCACCTTACGTTACGCATGGTAACTACCAATAATAAGCAATTAAGGGCGATAATTGTGTAGGGATTTAATTTCCTTAGAACACAGGTAGTGACAAGGTAACGTTTCACCTATAAAATCAGGGCAATTCCACCTGCATCTTCAGTTTGTTTTAAACCTTACGAACACGATGGACGTGATTTTCTTTGCTCATTTTGATAATACCCTTGAAATCTAGTCTTACAGAAGTTTGCAAATATAACATGAAACCAAGGTCAGACATCAAGACTAGGAAGTCATGAATATAGCTGATCACAGACATCTCCAAAAAGGAGTCATGCAGGAACATAAAAGAAGCCGCATTTTTGATGTGATTGCCAGATCTAGAACACTCTTCTGCTTGGCTCAGTGGTTGCATAAAGATTGATTGACCATTCCAAACCTCCACCGACTCCCTTGGAGATGAGACGATTGAAAGCTCTCTTGTAACAGAACGATAGTTTCCGTTCTTCAACTCTGTTGACAGACCTCTTTGAAGAAGAAACAAAAACATCTGTTAAAAAATTGCTTATCATTACATGTGAAAAAAATTGATGCCTCTGAACTTCGTTACCTCCAGACCAACAATTCACACACAGCTCCCTATAATCTAGTAGTTTGTGCTAAAGGTAAACTTTCTCATCGAAAATCAAAAACGTTTGAGTTTATTCCATCTACAAAGAAGACAGTCATCAACAAGGAACCTTGTAGGAAGGTGAGGGACCCGCTAATTGCCAATTGAGCACCACTTCAATAGAAAAATGCCGTGTAAACTCGATTTAATAATGTGATATCACAAGGATTAGATCTGATGGAGTGTGGAGATTATTGCGTGTAATTTTGCATCAGCGAAATCTATATTACCCATTAAATTACTCTCTAATTTTGAATTTCATTTACTTAGAAACGATTAAGAAATAGAAATTGGTTTAGGAATTATTATGTATATCTCGTTTAATTAACTCTGAAACGTTCGGTCCATCAATGGCCATATTACGCTGACCTAAATCATTGCTATCCAATGTTGTCTACATTGTAAATATACTATGTTTACCCTTTTGGTATTTTGCTGCTGAGAATGAATGTAATTTGACATGGAGTATGCACATCGCGTCATGGACAAAGTAATCGAGTTGCCATGGAGTATGCACATCGCATCATGGACAAAGTAATCGAGTTGTCATGGAGTATGCACATCACATCATGGACAAAGTAATCGAGTTGCCATGGAGTATGCACATCGCATCATGGACAAAGTAATCGAGTTGCCATGGAGTATGCACATCGCATCATGGACAAAGTAATCGAGTTGCCATGGAGTATGCACATCGCATCATGGACAAAGTAATCGAGTTGCCATGGAGTATGCACATCCCATCATGGACAAAGTAATCGAGTTGCCATGGAGTATGCACATCGCATCATGGACAAAGTAATCGAGTTGCCATGGAGTATGCACATCGCATCATGGACAAAGTAATCGAGTTGCCATGGAGTATGCACATCACATCATGGACAAAGTAATCGAGTTGCCATGGAGTATGCACATCGCATCATGGACAAAGTAATCGAGTTGCCATGGAGTATGCACATCACATCATGGACAAAGTAATCGAGTTGCCATGGAGTATGCACATCACATCATGGACAAAGTATGAGTTTCCATGGAATTTATATAGCATATCATGAACCAGATGTATGAGTTGCCATGAAGTATACACATCACATCATGGACAAGGTAGGAGTTGCCATGGAGTATGCACATCACATCAGGGACAAGACGATAGAGTTGGGGTTACTTCCGAAAAGTACAGTTATCAAAGTCGGTATGCCTAAACAGTTGGCGACGTCAGTGATGGAGAATGAAATAGAAGCAGCAAATAAGTTGTGAAGGGAAAAAGAGGATGGAGTGGAAAGCCCACATTTAGCAATAACAAGAAGATCATCAACAGCAGCAATGTCAATATGAAAAGCGGAAGTCATTCATTCCAAGGTATTAGAACTGCAAAAGTAAATCTTACCAACATCATTTTACCCTGCCAGAATAAATGTCTCAGAGATATTAAAGGCATTTCTCATAACTAAAACGGCTGTTTTTATGGTCACTTTTGTCAGAAACACATACTTCTCAATCCTTGTCAAATATATTGTGTTTTATTTATTTATTTAGTTTATCTACGTCTTTTCTCTATTGATTTATCTTCTAAATTAAACTTTAACCCCCTCCTGACTTATTTTCATGTGTGGCAGTGTATATACATGTGAATTAGTGATGATTGGTGTGAATGTGTGAGAAAAGCCCCATCATTTGCACTCTACTTTGACTATCTAGACTTGTCAGGGTTGTAACGATATTTTTTGACAGTATTTATAATGGTTGTTTGGTCATAGGGTTTTATTTCTGTAACGTCGCACCATGTTCAAACTATGAATATTTTTCGTAAACCGTTTTCTCTTGTTGCCTACCGACCCATCCTGTTCAACCTATGGACATTTTTCCGATTACCATTCTCAAAGTCGCTATAACGGCCCATATTTGTTAATCCTATGGATGTTTTAACATATATTACCTTCTCTCTCTCTCTCTCTCTCTCTCTCTCTCTCTCTCTCTCTCTCTCTCTCTCTCTCTCTCTCTCTCTCTCTGTCTATATATATATATATATATATATATATATATATATATATATATATATATATATATATATATATATATATATATATATATATATATATATATATATATATATATATATATTGGATTGTGTGCTTGACCTTTGTCCATAATTGAGGGTGGTTACCAACCTGATTCCTCTCATGTTTTTGTCATGTTGTAAGTTATAAATATGTTGCTTTTACTGATGCCTGAGTTCAAAATCTGGCCTTATTTACAGTTCAGAATGTTCTGAAAGAGAATGTTTGACCAATATCCTGATGTGTCTTAGGTTTTTTGTATAAAGTTAAGGTGAACAAAAATTATTAATTCGCATTTTAAGTTCAGTCTTTGGAATTATTAGCTGCTGTATTCAGATATAATTTGAGAGGAATCGTTTATTTAAATTATTCACTGGAATAACAAAGTTCTCATTGACATTTTGGACGAAAATACTTCTTTGACATCAGCGAGGTCACGTTATAAAAATCTGGATTATAACATTGTGTTACATCAAGACTATTGGTACACCAACTCATTCAAGACTATTGGTGCATTATCACATTCAATGCTAATGGAATTCATTCGAAATATTCTTTACTTCTAAACTTATGCTAGAACTTTTGGATTACTTGGGATTTGATTCACAATATTTCGTGTTCTTTATAAAGTTTAACTTCAATTCCAAGGAAATAAATATTTTAAAAAAATAAAATTGAAATAATTTAATTTTTTATTATTACGATTTCCAGCGGTCTTATTGGTAAGACCCTTGTGAATTTAGGGAATACATACTCGTATGAACCACTTTTTTAAGCCACCTATACTACATTCCTGTATATACTCAATGAGGACTATATTTAGAATCTACGAGCAGTTTTACTCCGATTTCTTATATATGATTTTAGTTATGAACCAAGACCTTTTTTAATAAATGAGACGTCCTTGATCATGTAGCAAAAAAACACACTTTTAAATGAATAAATATATATCGTCTGGTTAGATGTGAAGACGTTACGGTACCGTGCAATTATTGTACATGAGCGGTCTACGCAATGAAGGTCTAATATGTATCTACAACGGGGACAATTCATCAACATACAAGCGGCAAATTAGTGACACTGTCTTCCGTTATAACTCGACAGTTAATTTTTCCAGCCCAAGAAACCGTATCGTATGTTACTATAATTAAGGATAACCAAAGAGGTCGTCCATGACAACAGCTGACAATAGCGTGGTGTCACATTTGAATCCTGTGTTATGTCATCGTGATTGATATCAAATTCTTCATCCATTGACTGTGTATTCCAGTTCACAGGGAACACCAAATTAGACTTACATAAAAGACATGTAACATGTTCCAGCTGATCAGAGTTGTGTATTGAGTTTAGTCGTCGAGCTTTTCTCAGGTGGCTGCATGGTGAATGTATAATGAAATTCGATATTATGTATTAGTGCGCTTTTTTAAATGAAATTTAAATTATAGTTAAATAAGAAAGTTATTAAAATATGAATATTGCTCACTATTTATTAATAATAATAATTAATTAATAATACTATTTGTTATTAATTTTATGAAGTATGAACCGAAGAAAAAAAAACGCTGTGCATATTTTTGTATTATGTGCTTCGCAGACCATAGTTTGCATATCGTTTTGTTTTTTGGGGGGGGGTGTTCACACATTGTTCAAACTTAGTTTTTTAAAAAAATCTAGTCAATCCTTAACAGAATTTGTTGGTTTTACGTCTTTCTTTTGCATGATTTAAAACATGAGAAACGTAACATCATAACTTTAAAATTATGGACTAGTGTTTAAAAATTCTACTTTTCCAATACAGATCCATTATAATAAAATATTCAAGTTTGAAATGTTAAAATTTCTTTTGTAATCAAACGGTCCATCACACTAGACCTTTTCTAAATGCACCTAAGAGTAAGTGAAGGTCTTATTGCACATTTGTTTCCCTTTTGTTTACTACTGCGTAAACCCTCAAGACGAATCGAATTCATAGAGCTATAGATTTTAAGCAAATTAAATTAAGGCATATCTTTACCTTTAGGAAAAGTGCACATTTTATTGTGTTGTTAGAATCTCATATTGCTTTCCAAATTATCAGTACGTTTGATTTAGCTGCCTTATGTGTAATTAAAGATGTTGGAATGAGCATTCCTATGTCACTTCGTGCTGACTCTATGATAGTCCGCCACAAGAAAAATTATGCATTAGGTTAAAATCGTACAATCATACATTACGTGACACTGTAAAAAGCTATAAAATATTTTGCTATTCAGATTTTTACTGTCTATCTCTGGAACTTGAACTGTAAAATACTGATATTTAGTGATTTTCCCAACTTACGTTGTCGGAGTATTGATAGGAACGTAATCACGAATATCAAATACGAGTAGCAAATCAGCTTGATAAACCCAGTCAGTCTCATATCTGTCCGCATCACATCAGTACATTCGTATATTTATTACCATAACCTCTCCAACATATTACCACAACCCCACCATACTCAAAATTACAATACCGACACACCACACCCAAAATTCCAAAACCAACTCACCATACCCGAAATTAAAACTTGACACACCATACCCAAAATTACAACACGACACACCATACCCAAAATTACAACACCGACACACCACACCCAAAATTACAATACCGACACACCATACCCAAAATTACAATACCGACACACCACACACCATACCCAAAATTACAACACGACACACCATACCCAAAATTACAACACGACACACCACACCCAAAATTACAACACCGACACACTACACCATAAAGTACAACACCGACACAACACACCCAAAATTACAATACCGACACACCACACACCATACCCAAAATCACAACACGACACACCATACCCAAAATTACAACACGACACACTATACCCAAAATTACAACACGACACACCATACCCAAAATTACAACACCGACACACCACACCCAAAATTACAATACCGACACACCATACCCAAAATTACAACCTAGACACAACACACCCAAAATTACAACACCGACACACTACACCAAAAAGTACAACACTGACACAACACACCCAAAATTCCAACACCGACACACCACACCAAAATTTACAATACCAACACACCACACCCAAAATTACAACACCGACACACCACACCCAAAATTACAACCCCGACACACTACACCAACAAGTACAACAGCGACACAACACACCCAAAATTCCAACACCGACACACCACACCAAAATTTACAATACCGACACACCACACCCAAAATTTCAACCCCGACACACCACACCCAAAATTACAACACCGAAATACCATACCCAAAATTACAACACCGACACACTACACCAACAAGTACAACAGCGATACAACACACCCAAAATTCCAACACCGACACGCCACACACACAAAAACCTAACGTTTCATATTTACCAAGGCGCTGAAAAAAGATCTATGATACAGGAGAGATGAGGGCACAATTTTATTTCTTCGAAAGAGAATCTGTTGATCTTCAGATCAATCAATTATAAAAACAACATTTTAACTACTGATAAGTATTCAATTAGGGTGTCTTTGAAATTCTTATATATATATATATATATACATATATATTTATATTTAAATATATATATATATATATATATATATATATATATATATATATATATATATATATATATATATATATATATGTGTGTGTGTGTGTGTGTGTGTGTGTGTGTGTGTGTGTGTGTGTGTGTGTGTGTGTTTATTTATGTATTTATTGCCGGATCACATCAAGTTTAAAAATAATGATAAATCTGTCAAACGATTCCGCGAGTACTATACGTGTCTCTAGTTTTTCATTCCCATTTCATTCTTTGAGCAAGAAACTCTTTTTCAGAAGATGATCATTTCCCTTTACTTTGACGGCGATAGCGTTCGAAAAATACCACTTCCATGGTAATCTTAATTTCAAATACAACTTTCGATTCAGTGAGTGACGTATCAATAAAAAAACCCACAACTAATATCTCAGATCTTACCAAACCACTGAATAAAGACTGTGCACCAGGGAAGCGGTAAAACAGTGCACTAAAATAATTGCCTAATGTGTGTGCTGACCATTTTGAGGTTGTGCTTGAATCGAGCTCAGAAGATTTAAGATTCTCGAGTTTCATGCAAGTTTGAGGGCTAAAATCTCATTAAGTCAAACTATTTTACGCAGTTGTTCAATAGTTGTTCAGAATCAGTTACGTCAATTCAAGTCGGTACTCAGTCTGAATTAATCGAAATCTACGACATAATGGGAATGTGTCGGACATGTTCTGTTGACACTATGATTACAGTTTTCACATTCGTGAAATTGAAAAACGTGATTCGGAATATATTCTTTCTAATCATAAAACGCCCTCACGCAAAATAGAACACTTCATCATATGAAATGCTAAACATAATTAGACCCAGAATTACAAAAGTTGCCAAAACAGGAATCTTTTATCAGTGCCAGTCAGATATATTTATACATAGATCTGGCAGATTGGGGTTTTACCTCAAAACACAATATGAACAGAGAGCGTCAATAACTCAATACTAACATAGAGCTTCAAAAACACAACATGAACTTGTGTATCCATCAAAACACATTTGTGACAAGTCTGCGACACAGTAGGCAACCCTGCGACACAGTCCGTGAGCAAGACTATGACAAGCCTGAGACCCATTCTGAGACCCTGCGACAAATCTGTGACTCAGCTGACGACTGCGACCAAGTCGGAGTCACACAAGAAGCCAGGAATGTGACGGTATTACGTTGAGGTTGATATCTGTCACGCTTTGGAGTGCCAGTCCTAAGACAGATTCAGCGGGAGATAATTCGAAATACAATAACTATCCTAAAGAACCAAAAATAGCCAGACTCGGTATAGTGTTGCCGAGGGAGCATTTCGCTACATTATCAAGTATCGCTTCTTTTAAGCTTCATGCACTGGTAGGAGTTAATTCCGGACATACATGTATTTTACTAGTCATAATCAACTCGTTCTTGTGTATCCATCAGCCGTTTTTCAGCATTTGGTCGGGCATACATTTAACTGTTGTCAATGGAGATACGAAAAATTGTTGACTAATTAATTCTTGTTGGTGGAGACAAGAAACATTTGGTGACTCCAGTCAATGAACAACCTTGGTTGTTTACAAATCATGTACAACCGGAGTCAGTTCATCTTTGCTTATTCAAGAGTTAAATCTTTCATTCAGAGACTCCCTTGCCTCTGAACGTTGGTAGTTGTGTAAGGCAGAAACGAAATCCTAGTAAAATTGTACAAATCCAGTTTTGCGTTAGAGCGTCGCCTGACATTAAAGATTCGTGTTACTTGTTCGAGATTTACATTTACATTGTTTTCCTAGTTGTTCGTGTTCTTTGTGTGTTCAGCTTAGGATGGGATTTGCTTTGTAGCCAACGTTTGCCATATGAATTGTTCCTATTAGCTAGTTTGGAGTAATCGCCTTTTGGCTTGGCCCCTATTTCGTTTTGGTGTTTTTTGTGTTTTTAAGGGTTTCTTTTCTTGGGACCCGCCTTTTAGCTTGGCAGTTGTTGCAATGGTCCTGCTGTTCTCTTTACATTTAATTCTTTAAGATTTGGGACTTGCCTTTTGTATGGCGTTTGCCATAGTCTATATTGTTTAATTTGCTTTACTTACCACGCATCCTTTATTGATCCGGACGTGTTCATGTTTGGTTATATGATAGTTTTGGCTCTCTCGTTGTTCTGTTGATTTTTATTGTTTTGATTTTTTTTATGTCTTAATCCTTATTCCCATTTGTTGTTACTTATCCCTATTCCTTTAGCTTTGGTGTTGTTAAACCATATTCGCCCAGGGGATATTTGTGAATATTTAGTTGTTAGTTGTTAGTCCGGATAATGATAGTGCTGTATATGGGCATTGTGGTGTTGGGCGGTTTGCAGGTTTGTTGTAAATCTAGATTTGTTCTCGTGCATCGTATTTCCTGGCTGCTGTGCTTATATTTTCCTGTAATTGTTGATATGTTTTAGGTATGGTATTATGCTTTTGTTTGTGGCTTTTATGTTGACATTTTGGGTTTTTTGTCCAGTAGTTCCGGGTACATTGTAGGTGATCCTATCCTCTTAAGTTTTCCCTGAGATTTCTGCGTTAAGTTTGATATCTGAAGCATGTGTTGAAAATTTGGTCCTGTGTTTTTGGGACTGGGCAACATGGGCAGTTCTTGTTGTGGTTGCGTTGGTCCATTAGGTATTTTTCGAAACTGTCCTTTAGTAAGCTTTTCCCTGTAATAAGGCGGTTGAAGGTTCTTATGTTTATAGCTTCCATATCCTTAAAGACATTGATTTTCCTGGTGATTTCTTTTGTAGTTGTAATAGGTGTCTTCCTTTATTGGATGTGTTCCATATATGTTGACATTTATGATCAATGCGTTGTTTTACATGGCTGTATCGTTCTTGAGTGGGTATATGTCGCTGTTGAGGTTTCTTTTAGCTGCTAGGTCTGCTTTTTGTTTCCTATCAGGTTGATGTGTGATGGGACCCATAGAAATTCAATGGAGTGTTGTATTTCCTTTAGCTGTTTTAGCAAAAGACTTGTTTCGTCTAGCATGTTTTCTCTGCGTTTGATTAGTCCAGTTTTAATAGAGTTCAGGACATAGTTCCATTTAGAACTTATGAAGGATTTGTATGACATTAGAAGTGTGACTTGGTTGGCTTCCATGTGGTTCCCTTCAGATGCTTCATTAGGTTGATGTCCTATTGTGTTCTCACGATTATTTCGTTGCTTTGTGGTATCCAGTTGAGATTTTCGTATAGTAGCATTCCCAGAAAGTATGTTTGTTTGACGAATCGTTTTGGCGTTCCCTGGATGCTTTAGTTCGCGTCGATTAATGGGTGAGAACAACATTCCCACGGTTTTGGTACCGGAGATCTTAAATCCCCAGTTGTCTGCCCATCGCGTGATAGCGTCTTGGTTTTGCTCTAGCTCGGTGATAAGTTGGTTGTTGTTAGGATTCCATGCTTTCCACATACCGCTGTCGTCGGCGAATTAAGATAAATATTCTGTATTATGAACATGACCCTCCAAGTTGCTAACCATAATGTTAAAGAGTGCAGGGCTTATAACACTTCTATGAGGTTCCATTAACCAGTGTGCATGTCGGTGCATCTGTCCTTTCATGCCATATTAGTTGAGTTTGCCTATTAGTCCTATAGCACAGACTAGGTCGAAAGCCTTTTCGAGGTCTAAAAAATATTGCTTTTAGATGCCGGTTCCTTTGTGTTTTTTTTTTTTTGCCTTTCATTGAAGGTTACTTTTATCTTGGCTTTAATGCACACAAGTGTCCAAAGTGGAGCATTTATTCCTAAATCCGCTTTGATTTTCCAATAGTAGTCATTTTTAAGAGGTGTCGGAGTCTCTTGTTGATCAACATTTTCGTGATTTTGCAAATGGTTTGTGTTAGGTCCTTACCTGGTTTTGGAATAACGGTCACAATTGCTTGTTTCCATGCTGTTGAAATTTGTTCTGTGCTCTGATAAAGTTGATTAGGTTGAGAACTATTAGCCGCATGTTAATGGGTAGTTGCTTGTATATTTCATAACCTAGTGTGTTCTTCCCTGGTGAGGTAGATGTTTGTTGCTCAGCACTTTGGTCCATTCTTGCACTTGCAAAGAGTCGTTTAGTGGTGTAGTTATTATTTTATTGTTTCTTAATTTATTCCTTAAAGAGGTGTAGATATTCTTGATTCCGGATTTTGTCGTTGAATCATGGATGTAGTGCTGCTGTTAGTGCTGCTGGCATGGACGAAGTGCTTAGGTAACTGTTCAGCTTTCTTTTGGTTGATTTGAGTTCATGCTATTGGGGGGCGTTGTATTAGGGACCTTGCCTTTTATGGCTTTAATTTTTGGACAGGACAGACTTCCTAAGTGTTAGTGTAGTGTGTGAGAGTGGAACAGTTTATTCACAAAAGACAACTCGGTTAACCGGATAATGTCTTGTACAAAGGAATTCTTTTCCATGATGTTATCAAGAGCCTGCTTCAAGGAGCCTATTCCCACACATTTAGGTTGAATGAATCCTCTAATCATCTCCATTTGCTACTCCGCCTTACTTGCTACTAGATGTTGGGTTAAGTTTTGGTTGGTGAATTATCTGGTTACAATGTCTTTCTTAATTTGGTAAGTCCAGTCCCTTTCAATCTTTTCAACCACATTGACTCCATCCATCATCCAATAATAAATATGTCTTAGTTGGTTAAAAAGATCTTCTATCTTGTATTCTGTGTATAATCGCGCGAATCCGAGGTCAAAGGTTGTTTTATAGTCGAGTAATGTACTGAGTACATGTGCATCCTGGTTGTGGTCCCAGGCTGTAATATATATATATATATATATATATATATATATATATATATATATATATATATATATATATATATATATATATATAGAAATATAGATATATATATATATATATATATATATTACAAGTCAGAGAAAGAGAAATGAAGTGCTTCTATGCATACTTCTATTCTTTAGCTAAATTTTTTTATATTTTTGGCAATTTGACTGTTTACTAGAGTGGCCCCCAAAAAAAGGCTGTAGAGTTGACGAGGTGATGGCAATCTTTTACCATCTAAAATTGCGTTCCCGTCAGGTTGCAGGTTTTCCTACAAGATACAAGATAGGGTTTGCTTCTGCGGAATGAGAAGGAGAACAAATTGGTGTCCACACGGCAGTCCACAAAACTTCTGTCTGGCTGCTACTGCTGTTACTGTTCCCTATTGTTTCTGAAGTCTGTACTTCAACGTCCATTCTTCTTGTTCCTTGACTGACTGACTGACTGACTGACTGACTGACTGACTAGGTATTATATTCGCGTACTGCTCTCCTTTGCATTGTGCGACTGTTTGCTGCCCTAGCATGGCGGCAGTCCCTTTAAGAGGGTATTTGGCCCCAGAGCTGGGCCTTTTTAGTACTCGTTGCTAATCGGACGTCCTACACGACCACCAACGCAGACCCGCAACCACCAGGCCTCGAACCGCGATCACGAACACCTCCCCACTAAACCAAAAAAGTAATAAACCAACCGACTTTATTTCAATCAGGCAGACTGTCTGGTCAAAGTTTTACCAGTTGTCCCTATACCAATATTATGCAAGCCACCTAAGCAATTAATCCAATGTCTCAGAGTTGTTAATTTGGAATGTTATCGTTTAATGTTATTCTTGTTCCTTCTTGATTTCTTTTCTAAAGACCTCTTCTACCAGGTGTTGGGCTGTATTTAGCATCCTGACATTCTCTATCTCAACAGGCTGAGGTGTCAGGTTTTGCCTGACACGAAGTAAATTCACATATGCTTCATTCAGCTTGGCTAGTCTTGATAGCATCTTCATAGGCGAACGAGTCATCCATAGAGACTGGACACTACCCCATATATATGGATCAAGCGTGGACGCAATAGCAATCATCTCTACCATTTTTGTAGTGGGTAGAAACGCTATGGAAGCTTATTGAGAGAATTATCTTTCACAGGCTCATTTCGATTAGGGTACGATGAAATTCGCAGTAGTTTGCTCAAAGTCGTATGACATCCCTAGGGTGCTAGTCGCATAGTGTAACAAGATAACTGAGTTTGGGATTTTCGGATTAACAACAAAACAAAATTGATGGTAATGCAATACGATATTTAATTTTATAACATAATTAGCATGTTCTTACCAAGGCGACAAATACAAATGTAAAAACATTGACATATACGGAACCAAGACAAATAAAGAAAGAACGATTCATGATATATTACAAAATGAAAGTATGATTTTTACAATAGCAAAATAAATGATGTTTCTCTCAAAATAACGAAAAGTTTTATTCACAATAGCAAAACAAATGATATTTCGCTCAAACTAATGAAATGATATTTTACTTATAATAGTAATACCCTGGGTATTACAAAACTCCTGCCATAGCCCACGGCCAACATTATATATATATATATATATATATATATATATATATATATATATATATATATATATATATATATATATATATATATATATATATATATATATATATATATATGTACACACACACTTCCTTAATTACCTCTTTGCTACCAGACCACTGGCCAAAGAAGGAAAGATTAATCGTAGTCACAGACCACCATTGATTCCAGGGTTAGACAATTAGCGCCCACCACTTTGATCTGCAACGCCTGATCACCCTCAACCCGATTAGTTACGATCAGCATAGACCTCTCCAAACATCTTTGGAATATTCGAAACACTCGAAAACACATATACTTACAGCACAGCACAGCTCAGCACTGCACACGCAGCATATGCAGCTTTGCACAGTACACGCAGCTCTACACAACTGTACACACAGCATACGCAGCTCTACATAGCTGTACACACAGCATACGCACAGCTGAAAATAAATCCAAATACCGTATACTACGCATGACACGGGTACATACAATAATACATAACAACGGCATATACTGTAAGTTATATACATTATCAGTCTTGCGTTATAAAACAATAAACAGGTTCAGAAGTAAATTGGTGAATTATACGATTCATAATGCACTAAACGGTTATCATTAAATGCAGTCTTCTAGAGTTCTTGCTACATCACAGATAAGAATAGAAAATAATAGCATTATACTAAGCTAGTAGAAGCGACAGAAATACGAGATTAAGCATGATAATACAATAGCTATAACTTATAATACATATAAATAAATAAATTACATACCTCTACAGCTGGAGATATTTAGGTCTAAAAGTAGACCTCCGATTGACAAAACGGTCCGTAACGTAAGGATTAGATTTTAATGTGATGTAGTTATCAATAGGAAATGTAGCTCAACATCGTCTGCGCAATTCATTTATTCAGGTTTCCCAATCTAAAGTACTTCGCGCGAGCGGCAGGAAATAAACCGAACTCACTATTTCGTAATAATGTAGACTATACATTGATCACACTCGGGTATTGTTGTACACAAAGAAAGGAAACTCGAGTAAATTTACTTGTTAAAGAAATAAATGTATACAATTTTGTGACACATGTTATCATGTTGACTATAAAAACGAGCAAAGAGTCCACGATAACGAGTGGCATCGCATTCTCATCCATCAGGTTTGGCACGCACAGAATCACTTTCCATGGTAGGCATGGTAGTAATAGCCATTGCAAAGTTCACATGATGCTGAATCACTGAAGTCACAGCGTACGGCATCCCTGCAATCGCAATGCAAGACATCGCATCCCACTTGAGAATCATCCAACTTTAATGGTTTCGTCTGATTAAAAGAATTATTCTTTCTCGTGTGGTGTTGGTATTTACAATGAACTATCGGTCTTGGAAAATGTCCATTTTTGGAAAGAAGGATCTATGTGGAGAGGCAAGGCTGTATGAAGAGTCTTAATCTACTGTCAAGGGGTCAGACAAAGTGGAAGAGTTCCGTGCGATGCCCCTAGGGCCACTCATATGTCTCTAAAAGATTTGCTTAAATGTTTGTTTGTCTATGTCTCAGCTTATTTCTCTAACCATGTTCTATGTATATGTCTCTATATATGTCTCTATATGTTCAATTCACCCTTGTCACTAGACAGCCCCAATATTCTCCATGTTAAATTACCTTATCGCTAAACAGCACTAGGCTCATTTTGATTGGGATTTCCATTGTTGCTAAATAACCCCCTATCATTACCTTCATTATCGAAAGGAAGCAGGGCGCTGACGGTCATCCTTGTTGGTATCAGACTCCGGATAAAGAAAGAGACATTCAATGAAAGGCAACAGTCCTTAGAATGCGTCATTTTGGAACATGTATAAAGGAATAAAGAATGATTATCGTTTAAGAAATGTTATAAAGAATTGTTTGAAGGAAAAATTGTGTTACCGTCCAATTTTGGAGAAAAAAACAACGAAATACCTGGTAGTTCCGAGTCGACGAAAAAAGTAAATTCATTAAAGAAGTCGAAACCCCACATGAGGAATTAATCCTGGTGAATTACGAAGAAATCACCAAGTTTGCAACACCCTACCCCTCAAGAGTTTACAAATTTAGTAATTGCTGCACACATGACAGCACCCAATGTCCATTTAAAATTGTATTCTGTCTTGCGTCCTTTGGATATCAAGTGCCTTACTTTGAAACAAAAGAATGCATGTACATTGTTTACCCTAGAAATTATCGACGTCTCCAGAACTTTTTACCCATTTATTGAAGACAGATGATTTAAACATCATGAAGGTACTATTTCGAATTTTGCCTAGGAATGGTTCGAAAAACAAAAGGTGCACTGTGCATAAAAACCTTACCGAGAAATATTAATTGGACAGATCAACATAATGATAGGGTCACTATGGGCACCAGGTAGTACAAACGTTCACTGACAATGACGAATTCAACCTTGAAAAGGACCCACTGTTGATTCTAAGCTCAATGAACTCGAATGCGATGCTATGCAATGAGACCAGAGTGATGCCGTGCCTGCTAAGAGACATCCTCTCTTGTCGAAACGACGGATCACGAACTTATGTTACAATAGTGACAATGATACAGCACAACCTTTCTGATTCGCCAGCAAAAGTGATGCCGTCCGTGTGTGGATGTCATCCATGCACTAGAAGTCTAATCTGGATACCACTGGCTCACCAAGATTTACTAATCAAATAAGAATCAACAAATTCTGTGACTGTTTTCTATTGTGGCTGTGAAAGTCGATTGTTCACGTTCAGAAATAGGCCAAACATAAGGATGGAATACCTATTTCCAAATATAAGGATAGACATCCTACTACGAAACATAAGGATGGATTACCTAGTACCAATCGTTTCGATAGATTTATTCATTTAAGACGACGAGACCAATTAGTGTTTAAGTTGTTTCAGAAGATCTATGAATGGGAATATAAAGATTCAGGTTTCCAGGAACATGCCACATGATCTCCATACTATCACAACTTTCTCTTTGCTGGGTATTGTTATTATAGACGTGAATATATTCGGAATTTTCTTATGGTGCTGCAAAAACGCATTTTCAGAGAGTTTGTACATATGCAAATGAAACGCAAAATACAATTCCCACCTTTCCGTCATAATCATTTTATCCTTTGGTATCTGAATACTTTAAAGAAATGGCAATTAGTTTGAATGTGTTCAAACGGTCACACATTGATCCATAACTACCTACCACCTGTAACATTTTGGATGTTACTAGGTTCGTCTACAATATAACGAGCGATACTCAGAATTCTACGGAACGAGGTCCAGGAAAAGGTTCAAACCCTGCAAGATACAAATGCTCCTTCACGATGTGTTATGTGTGGTGAATAACGGCTGACTATTTTCAATATGCTTCCATTATATTTGGCATATGGGAGGATAATTGTCACCAGTGTTGCAGTAAATACCGTGGAAAACAGTCAATGACAGTGTTCTAGATTTGGTGGACCAAATCCTGTTTAAAGAATAGATTCGATTCCATAAGGCGACACACCATTGGATGACATAAAAAGGGTATGTTGCTGACTACATGCCTTCGATTTCGTTTATCAGAAGATTCTGTATGGCGATTGTATAAACAGTATATACAGCAAATGCATTGCCAACAAAAAAAAATCTGTCCACGAAAAAATTCCTAAACTCATTCATTTAAATAATCATAAAATTAAATATTCATTGGAATTACTAAATTGCTCATTCACTATTTATATTTATACACATATCCAAATTAGATTATTGATGAATCATTGAAAAATATTTTTATTATATCATTGTGGCACATCAGCGCATTCAAAACTTTTTAAATTCATTAGGAACAGTCTACACTTTTAGACTTATGACAGGACATTTAGGATTAGTTGGGATTTGATTCACAAAAGTGTAAGTGTTTCTTAAATCTTAATATGTCACTTAGAAAATTTAGTAACGTGTAGACATTGCTTAAATGTTGGTTTCACTTTAGTTCAGTTATTATTTTAAGACCTAGAGTCGTAAGAGTATTAAGAGTATATAGTTCCTCTGTGTGAAGAGTAGGGCAGTGTAGTATAGTGTACATTTGTGTGAAGAGTAGGGCAGTGTAGTGTAGTATACCTCCGTGTGAAGAGTAGGGCAGAGTAGTGTATTGTAGTGTAAAGAGCAGGCAGTGTAGTGTAGTGTAGTGTAGTGTACCTTCGTGTGAAGAGTAGGGCAGTGTAGTGTAGTGTACCTCTGTGTGAAGAGTAGGGCAGTGTAGTGTAGTGTACCTCCGTGTGAAGAGTAGGGCAGTGTAGTGTAGTGTAGTGTGAAGAGGAGATTCGTCTTACTTTATCCGCGCTTCATAGTTACCATGAAGTATTTAAAACTACTTAGTTGCACAAACCGATTTATGACTGCAATGATGCACATGATTGGAAACGTCTTTGCTTCGATTCTTGGATAAAGGAAATGGATAACTCTGCCAAAGACATTATGTTGTGATTATCCTTGATGACGGCATAGGTTTGGAGAAACCATTTTGAACTTTATGTTTGAAACACGTGTTTTCAATTCTACTCTAAAATAGTCAGGTAATAAATTCAGTAATGAGTTTTCCAGATTCCAATCTGTAAAGGGAATTAAATTCCATTAAAAAAAAAATGTCTCGGGGTTTTTCAGTTACAATTAAGATAAGTGTTCAAAAGATTATTTTAACTAAAATGTTGTTTTCATTACCATCCAATCTCGTTCAGTCAAACCTGTTTTTTTTTTTCTTTTCAATTTGTTATTTGCTCATTTCTAGACTGGTTTCGATTCTTCTCTATCATTCGTTCCGTGAGATCCTCAAATGCCAGATATTACTACTATGGAGGTTCTTGTCCATCAATTTTATTCACGCTGCCAAAATAATTTAAGCATTAAAAGTTTAGGCTGAACATATATAACGTATTTCATTAAACACCTGACCAGCATTTTTAAGCCTTTCAATAATATACTCTTAAATACGTATTAAAAACCTTAAAATATTCAATAGTAGAAACTATTATGGCGAGCCATACATTTCTTTGTTGCAATTAGCTTTATTATCTTGCAGTAGAGTCCACAAAAAAACTTTCTAAAATTTCACCCACTTGAATAGTTGAACAGTGACTCTTTAACATATACTCAGTTTGATAAATACCAGTGTTTGTTGCAAAAACATCACTACAAAGATTGTATCCTAACCAGTACAGAAAAGAGATTCTGATTTTGTTTTTCTTTTTGCAGATTGTATTTACATAGACATCCTGGCGATGCACTGTTTACGTGTGATGAACGGTTTTCCTGCTTTCGCTGATAAATGATAATTTTCTTTGCACCGAATCTGACAACATACCAATGGAAGTTTCTGACAAAATACCTAGTGGAAGTTTCTCAATTAAAACGACAAAATAGGCCATTTAATATTTTCTTGACAAACACAACTAACAAAGAGGGCACATAGAAAAATGCTAAGAGCTGATTTGTTTATTTCTTTTTCCATTTGGCCGAAATTATGTAGAATTAATTGTGCCTACAATTTACTTTTTCAACTTGTGTCAAGAATATTTAGAACCACGTTTGTGTTTTGGACGGGCCGATTAAGAGCCATAGGCAATGTAGCTCCATAGCGAGGCTGATTGACAGTAATTATCATGCCTCTGTCTTTACAGAGAAACAGACATCAGTGTGGTGATAATAGCGGTGTAGCTGTTAAATAAGGTAACACACATTAGGCAGGCCGATTAACAAGCATATCACACCTGTGTTCATACTAAACGTGAAGCTAGGATGTGTATCCAATGAACTGCATACTTGTGAAGCTATTATGGTCAGTTTTCACACATAAATACAAAACTGAAATGTCACTTATTACTGTAATCAGCCAAGAGTAGAGAGTAGAATAGGATTGAAGAGCTTTTGAATGCAGCAAAGAATGTGCAACCCCGACTTTAACAATCTGGGCAATTTTCCTTGAAATCGTCATCTTCAAATATTATAATAATATTCGCCTTTGAACATAAAGGGTTAGAAATAAATAAAGAAAGAAAACGCAAACTAATAATTAGAATAGAAACTGCTGACTTGAAAGACGGGTTATTTTAACAATATCTTCAGGAACTGTTTTAAATGCCTTCGAATAACACTAAAAGAAATAAGAACATTGTGGTACAATTGCCAAACATTGGCTGTGGCAATAGACAAGAGCCGTCTGGTCGTGGCAGTAGATAAGAGCCGTCTGATCGGGGGAATGAAAACTATGATATAATGGACGCCATATTTCTGACACCAATGTCTGATGTTTTAGCTGATGAAGGGCCTCACACAATGGTATCGGTACAGAACATTGCAGACTTCATGTGTGAGATGGGGTATGTTTCCAATACGGCTATTGGTGAGCCACACTAATGGAAATGTAAGACATGGAAGTAATTATTCTGACAACAACACTTTTTAGGTATACGCGTATGTTTTCTTAACCGATAATCCTTGGATTCTATTAACAGCTTATCTTTGGATTCTACTAAAAACAGTTAATCCTTGGATTATATTAACCGATAATCCTTGGATTTTGTTAACCACTATTCCTTGGATTCAATTAAAAATAGTGGAAAGTCTTAAGGTAGAGCACTCCATCCAAGACAATTGTGATCACCTCTTGTGGCGTTAAACCTTACAACAACAATAACAACTACATCAATAACACCTTTTGTGGCGTTAAACCCTACCACAACAACAACTACAACATCAATAACACCCCTTGTGGCGTTAAACCATACAATAACAACACCCCTTGTGGCGTTAAACCTACGACAACAACAACAATAACAACAACACCCTTTTGTGGCATTAAACCCTGCAACAACATCATCATCAATAACACCCCTTTTGGCGTTAAACCATACACCAACAACACCCCTTGTGGCGTTAAACCTACAACAACAACAACAACACTAACAACAACACCCCTTGTTGAGTTAAACCCTAAAAAAACAACACCCTTTGTGGTGTTAAACATACAACAACAACCCTCCTCGTGGCGTAAAATCCTACAGCAGCAACAACACTCCTTGACCAGAAATGCCTCAATGATTCAGTGAAATAGCATGTTGTATTCTTGACCAGAAAAGCACTGTTCGAATCCTGCCCGACCAAGCCGGATAAGCGGCTATGGTGTTTCTTTGAGAAATATATTTTACCCCCATTTTCTGTGCATTATAAAACCTTTAATTATTTGAGGTGAGATCAAATGCAAAAAGAAATAAAAACATCTTTCGTCTACTTTGAACCATATGGTATAAATTATTTTTTATTGAAGCTGTACGAGTATGTTGACTGGCAATACCTTCGAACGAGAAATAAGTCACAGCTGCTGTACAAATACCGGATCAATTAATTCTTCTACAATAATCTTGTTCTGCATATTTCTAGAAAAATTCACATACATGTAGAAATAATTATTGTGCCAGAGTAATGTCTACTAATGAAGAAGATGATTCATAAGTTTTGTCTGTACTTAATTTGTCTGGAAACGAGTGTCATATTTGGGTCTATAGCAGTTCATTGGATGAAAGCAACATAACTAAAAATAACGCATGTACGATAGTTTATGATAACAATAGCTTGTGATTCAGAAGAACTGCAGTCACCTAGTCTGATGCGTTGTTCTGTTATCTTTGCTATCGTAATTGTAAATGCCAGTTGCACCCTTTTAGAGACGTGCACCATTTTGCAGGCACGTATTTTATGACACTAGCCTTGTATAATTTAACTGTGGGGACACTAGTCACTACTCACTTTGTTACTAACAACGTTGTTAATGTGAATAAATACATCGAAAATAAGGACTGAAAAAAGAAACGTATCATGCGCAGAGCTGTCACATTCTATTAACAACAAAATTACAAAATTAAGTGCTCAGTGTTTATTTTTGGTCAAACCAGTCCAACCAGGTCGCACAGTATGTATGTGCAATGTTTATGAAAATTAAGGCAGCGCAGTTCTAATTATTGTTTGTCGACATAAAACTCACGTTGTACTATTAATGTTTTTCATTGTATAATAATAGTGTCAAGTGTCGGAATTCTTAGGAATTTTCATACTTATATTATTAATGAAAATAACTATTGGGAATTGTGATGGAAGGGATCTTTATTATTCTCTTGCAAAAAGTGCTTAAAAATTCCTAAATGATAAAATAAACGTAGTTTGATTTTAAAAAACCTGCATGTTTTGTAAAATTCAACAACAAATTTGTTTCCCTATTAAAAAGGTGGAATTTAATTTAATAGCTACATTATTGTGATTTAATTTACAAATGGTCTTAAAAGTTCCATCACATCTCCAAATTTGCAAAGTTCCAATTGAGCTCCAGAGGCATTACAATTAAGTTCCAGTATTAAATGTAATGATGTGTCTGTAGTTTCGAACGTGGTAATGAGCTAGGGGCCTGAATTGTAGAGATGTGCTAAAAGATGTCTTCATGTATAACAATAATATAATCCAAAAGTCAAGGTCACAAACATAGACATTTGAAGTCATTAATTGCATAAACAATACGTTCTGTTCATAATATGGTTACCTCATCAAAAAGCACGCAATCCGTTTTTTTTTTCAACATTGGTTCACTCGATTGACCTGGAGATGCAACACAGACATAGGGACGACGGATTCAATAACGAGCCAATGGAGCAGTTACTCAATGGACAGTGAGTTTAAATGGTATCACTTTTCTTTCTTTTGGGGGATGCGTTTGAAACTGATACAGGGTCACCTGCCACCTTAATCCAGATTGAGCCATATTATTATCACATCTTAAAACACACAGTCAATTGGTGATAGCTTAACTGCCCCCCCCCCGTCCGAGAAGTAAGCCATAAATACATTTATCTACTCATAGAGCTCAGTCTGTACTGTGGAATAATAGTTCACTTACAATGGTCTATAGGTAGTTCAAAGAAAGAGCAAATTTGCTTTAATAACAGTTGATCAAAATGTTGCATTTGTTAACCTAAATCCATATGATGGAGTGTGTTGATATCTCTGATGTTTACTATGACGTCAATTTATTCTGGATAAAATCAGACAATTAAAAACAAAGTTTAAAACAGAACTTAGTTTACATTCACAGTTTTTGTCATTTAAAATAATCTATCATTGTATCGATACTACATCTCTTACATGTTTGTTAGTATCACTATGTAGTGTATCAAGTTCTCTTGAAGTCCCTAATTTCGTTAATTATAGTTCTCAAAAATGATCGCATTACACTAAAAACATCTAAGGTTGCTACTAGGAAATAAATCATTTGCCTCGAGGTGTTGAGGATCAATTAAGAGGACACTTTTAGCACAGAGAAATGGAAAGATAAGATAAACGTTTTAGTCCGCTACAAAAAGACATGGTTCATTTCCACTTCAAAGAAATTATCTAGCACTTTCTTATCAAACAGGCTGCTCATTCCCTAGAATTTTTTAGAAAGCAGGAATAAACCGGTGATTCAGATCGTTTTTTATACCCTAAAATTCTCTAGCCTTATGTAATATATTCTAAATAGTTTGATAGATGTCATGGACAATTAGACATCCGTTAGAAAACTACGCCATATCAGGTATTCAAGCAGGTAGTATGCCGACAAAACATTGGCTAAAGTACATAACTCTAGTTCCGTTATTACACATTTCTTGTCTGCATCATTTACTTGAAAATATTTTCCTGGTTAATTCCAGTCAGGTTCATGCACCATGAGCCACTAATGACATGAAAGATAATTCCGCTTTTCTGAGGCGGGAATTCAAACATTCACATTTTCGCTGTCAAAGATGGCGACGATAGTTTGTCTGGACCTCCACGCTCTTCGATTGTTTATCTTCTGCTTTTAGAACGGTGCTGTCTTTCCCGCCTTCTGGCCGACTTCCATCCCCGTTCTTTTCATTTCTACTCATTCAAGATGTTGATTAGGATTAATGACCATTTCTGTGACGCCGTTCATCGCATGTTTGTTGGCCGGCGTTCAGGTTTACGTTACCATATGTATTTAATTCGATTGATTTACCTGGCTAACATTTTCAACTTGGAGAATTAAAGCTCAAAGAATATTGGAAAGAATTTATAATTATTATTTACATCAGTTACTAGAAAAAAAATTGTTTCAATAAAAGGCAGTCTATCTGTTGCAGCATATTTTTGACTTTATGCTCTCTCGGATGTAAATGGTCGCCATGGTTATTCATTAATTTCAAATTCAAAAGAGTATTAATTATAGTTTACAAAGTCTAACAATATTCACTATTATAGGTTGAAATAATGAGCAGAAACCAAAGTCAATTTATTAAAAAGAAAACAAATTGTGATCTCCTTCTATGTGATGCTCAAAATAAGATTACTCCTATCTGTGCGTATATGTATGTATGTATGTATGTATGTATGTATGTATGTATGTATGTATGTATGTATGTATGTATGTATGTATGTATGTATGTATGTATGTATGTATGTATGTATGTATGTATGTATGTATGTATGTATGTATGTTTGCATATACTGCCTTCAGTTAGACCCATTTTTATATTAAAACATTTAAAACATTTCTTCCTTAACTAATGATAAATTTTGTATCCTCTGCATACGCTGTTTCTTATTACCTCGTAAATACATAGTGAATTACTGAAGATTATATATGATAAGGTAATATAATAACCGTTTTCAGTGGGGTAAGTTTCAATGTGGGCCTAAATTCATTTATATGCAAAACTTAAATTGAAATGAAATAACAATTACAATTCCATCATATTTACAATTTTATATTCACAGACTGTGACTGAAAATCATCATCAATAAGCTCTCGAAATTTTTAGTATTCATAGTAGCGAACTTAAATGAAGTATGGTCACAAATGTCGAAGAATAGCTGAGACGATATGGTAAATATCGATGCAAGCAAAATATTAGTTCTTGCTATTATAAATTACAAGTTACCAAAAAGGCTTTGACAACATGCATTTAGACGTGGAAACACGAGATGAATTTAGAGCGGCGAAATGCAGGATGCATTTAGAGCAGAGAGAAATCTCATCAAATCATGCAGAAATAGAAAATGTTACTAATTTATAACGCCAGAAAGAAATTATCTCTGTATTCTTACTTTGACCAGTTTGTATACAATGGTTAAAGTATAGTTTGTTTTCATACTTTGACCATTTTTTAATCATTGATTGAGGTATATTTTGTTTTTAGATTTTGACCATTCTGTACAAAACGATTGAAGTTAAGTTTATTTTCATACTTTGACCAGTTTTGTATACAATGCTTGTAGTATATTTTGTTTTCATACTTGACCATTTTGTATACAATGGTTGCAGTGAAGTTTGTTTTTATTCTTTGACCATTTTGTATGCAATTGTTGCAGTATAGTTTGTTTTCATACTTTGACCATTTTGTATACAATGGTTGCAGTGAAGTTTGTTTTCATTCTTTGACCATTTTGTATGCAATGGTTGTAGTGTAGTTTGTTTTCATTCTTTGACCATTTTTATATACAATGTTTGCAGTATAGTTTGTTTTCATACTTTGACCATTTTGTATGCAATGGTTGCATTATAGTTTGTTTTCATACTTTGACCATTTTGTATACAATGGTTGCAGTGTAATTTGTTTTCATACTTTGAGCATTTTTGTATACAATGGTTGCAGTATAGTTTGTTTTCATTCTTTGACCATTTTTGTATGCAATGGTTGTGGTGTAGTTAGTTTTCATTTTTTGACCATTTTTGATTACAATTGTTGCAGTGTAGTTTGTTTTCATTCTTTGACCATTTTTTATTACAATGGTTGCAATGTAGTTTGTTTTCATTCTTTGACCATTTTTTATGCATTGGTTGCAGTGTAGTTTGTTTTCATTCTTTGACCATTTTTATTACAATGGTTGCAGTGTAGTTTGTTTTCATTCTTTGACCATTTTTGATTACAATGGTTGCAGTGTAGTTTGTTTTCATTCTTTGACCATTTTTGTATATAATGGTAGCAATACAGCTTGTTATTAATAAAGTTCAGTTCTTACAGGTACCGCAAGCAACACTTCTCGACAAAATACAAAAACCGATGCACGCTCTTATTGTAAAAAAAGTCCGACACACAATTTAAGACGGATTAATTTTTGCCCGAGTTATCAGTGAATTCTTTGTTTTGGGTTGTGCACTAATTTGTCTATTTGCCAAGCATTTGGTTTGCCACATACTGAGAGTATTGTTCCCTGCTTTTCGTAGAGTGTGGATTCTATTCCCACCATTGGATTAGCCCGGATCTGCTTTCGTTGTGTGTCCATGGTAAAGTTACTTTGACAAACATGCTTCTGCACGGTATTGGCCCTGATGGGTTGCCGTGGTGTACCTAGGGACAAGGCATTTTCTATTCATGCCTCGGCATCGGATTAGCCTGCAACAGTTGCCGTTGTGTGCCCATGGATTAGGCACTGTATCATACATGTCTCAAATTCCCTGCCGTGGTGTGCCCATGGGCAAGGCTCTTTCCATACATGTTTTGGCATCGGATTAGCCCGGATCGGCTGCCGTGGTGTGCCCATGGGCAAGGCACTTTCCATACATTCCTCGGCATCGGGTTAGCCCGGATCGGCTGAAGTGGTTTGCTCATGGCAAGGCTCTTTACCATACATGTTTCTAAGCAGTTGCTGTGGCGTGCCCAAGGGCAAGTCACTTTCTATACATGTTTGGCATAGGATTAACCTTGGCGTGCCCAAGGGCAAGTCACTTTCTATACATGTTTGGCATAGGATTAACCTTGGCGTGCCCAAGGGCAAGTCACTTTCTATACATGTTTGGCATAGGATTAACCTTGGCGTGCCTAAGGGCAAGGCACTTTCCATACATGTTTGGCATAGGATTAACCATGGTGTGCCCAAGGGCAAAGCACTTTCCATACATGCCTATGGATACTATAATCCCATGTCTTCCATGAAACACGAAACCAAACAAAATTTTACCTAAATGCTTTCTTTTCGTATGATGCTCTAAAACAGATGACACTTCCACACCCATTACCCCAACACAATTCAATTTGAGAAATTTTTATACTTTTTAAGCTTTGTGAAAAGTAACTTGTTATTTAAAAGATGCATTACTCTTTCCAGACGATGACGTCAAAGAAAACACAGATAAACCATCGAGGCAAATGGAAACATTCTCATGTCTGTTTTGGCAAAATTATGATAAAATTTAGTTCATTTGTTTGCGACACGGATATTGTTTCTTATGCTAGGAATGGGAGGGGTTCATAAGGCTTCTTTGAGAGGTAGAGTCTTGATATTAGCAGTACCATGGTGCAATGTGGGATTAATAAAGTCCTGAGTGTTATTCAGTTCCTAATATACCATTACTCGCGAAATTGATGATAAATTGTCAATAAACCGTAAATAATTGCTCGGCGCGTCGGAGATCAAATGAGCGTTGGAGCAATAAAATAGCTGGATATTACTAAACCCATTTCCATTCATAATGAAATGAGAGAGAGAGAGAGAGAGAGAGAGAGAGAGAGAGAGAGAGAGAGAGAGAGAGAGAGAGAGAGAGAGAGAGAGAGAGAGAGAGAGATTTTCAAACTATATCGGATCTTTACTATACTATGGAAACCAGTTTCTAATACAACTGGGATTTAATTGAAATTTTAAATTCATCTTGTCTACCTTTACGTGAGATGCTCAGTTTCTGCATTAAAAATATAACATCTCCGGTTCGAATGCATGTAACATGGTCATATAGCATGTAACCTGGTCAGATAGCATGCAACCTGGTCAGATAGCATGTTACATAATCATATTGCATGTAACATGATCAGTTAGCATATAATCTGGTCAGATAGCATATAACATGGTCAGATTGCACGTAACATGGTCAATTAGCATATAATAAGGTTAAATTGTACGTAACATGGTTAGACTGCGTGTAATATCGTCAGATAGCATGTGCCATGCTTGGTTAAATTGCACACACACACATATATATATATATATATATATATATATATATATATATATATATATATATATATATATATATATATATATATATATATATATATGGTAGAGCGTACATCATAATACTGCTGCTCTCTTCTGCAAATCGACACGTGCATTCATAATTTTATATATTTATATTTAGAACTTAACGGGGATGAAGTTGACATGTGAAAAAAATCAGTTTATTACAGTACGTACAAGAGTGGCTTCACATGCAAAGCTTAAAGTCTAGTATGAATACGTATTTCACTTTCAAACAGGTATTATTTAAAATCTTTTCAAAATAAGCGTAAATAAGCGTGCAGCTAACTGTATGTATGTATGTATGTATGTATGTATGTATGTATATATATATATATATATATATATATATATATATATATATATATATATATATATATATATATATATATATATGCGTGGTAGACCGTCCATTGTAATTGTTACATTTGACTAACAAATTTCAATGTCATATGATACATAAATGTATTGTGAAGTTTAATATGCTATATGTAACCATGTATCATATGAAGCCAAACTGTTCCCTTGCTATCGTATGTGTCGCTTAAAGCCATAAGAGAAAAGCCCCACTGGTCTCTTGCTATCGTAAGTGTCGCTTAAAGCTACAAGGGAAAGGCACCCACTGGTCTCTTGCTCTCGTAAGTGACGCTTAAAGCCATAAGAGTAAGGCCCCAATGGATTCTTTCTCTCGCAAGTGTCGCTTAAAGCCACAAGAGAAAGGCCGCACTGGTCCCTTGTTCTCGTATGTGTCGCATAAAGCCATAAGAGAAAAGCCCCAATGGATTCTTTCTCTCGTAAGTGTCGCTTAAAGCCACAAGAGAAAGGCCCCACTGGTCTCTTGCTCTCGTAAGTGTCGCTTAAAGCCATAAGAGAAAGGCCCCAATGGATTCTTTCTCTCGTAAGTGTCGCTTAAAGCCACAAGACAAAGGCCCCACTGGTCCCTTGCTCTCGTAAGTGTCGCTTAAAGCCATAAGAGAAAGGCCCCAATGGATTCTTTCTATAGTAAGTGTCGCTTAAAGCCAGAAGAGAAAGGCCTCACTGGTCCCTTGTTCTCGTATGTGTCGCTTAAAGCCATAAGAGAAAGGCACCCACTGGTCCCTTGCTCTTGTATATGTCGCTTAAAGCCATAAGAGAAAGGCCCCAATGGTGTCGCTTAAAGATACAAGGGAAAGGCACCCACTGGTCTCTTGCTCTCGTAAGTGTCGCTTAAAGCCATAAGAGAAAGGCCCCAATGGATTCTTTCTCTCGTAAGTGTCGCTTAAAGCCACAAGAGAAAGGCACCCACTGGTCTCTTGCTCTCGTAAGTGTCGCTTAAAGCCACAAGAGAAAGGCCCCACTGGTCCCTTGCTCTCGTAAGTATCGCTTAAAGCCATAAGGGAAAAGCCCCAATGGATTGTTTCTCTCGTAAGTGTCGCTTAAAGCCACAAGAGAAAGGCCCCACTGGTCCCTTGTTCTCGTATGTGTCGCTTAAAGCCATAAGAGAGTGGCACACACTGGTCCCTTGCTCTTGTATGTGTCGCTTAAAGCCATAAGTGAAAGGCCCCAATGGTCTCTTGCTCTCGTATGTGTCGCTTAAAGCCATAAGAGAAAGGCCCCACTGGTCCCTTGCTCTCGTAAGTATCGCTTAAAGCCATAAGGGAAAAGCCCCAGTGGATAGTTTCTCTCGTAAGTGTCGCTTAAAGCCATAAGAGAAAGGCCTCAATGGTCTCTTGCTCTCGTATGTGTCGCTTAAAGCCATAAGAGAAAGGCAACCACTGGTCTCTTGCTATGGTAAGTGTCGCTTAAAGCTACAAGAGAAAGGCACCCACTGGTCTCTTGCTATCGTGAGTGTCGCTTAAAGCTATAATAGAAAGGCGCCTACTGGTCTCTTGCTATCTTATGTGCCGCTTAAAGCAACAAGAGAAAGTCCCCACTGGTCCCTTGCTCTCGTGTGTATCGCTTAGAGCCATAAGGGAAAGGCACCCACTGCTCTCTTGCTATCTTATGTGCCATTTAAAGCTACAAGAGAAAGGCACCCACAGGTCTCTTGTTATCGTTTTTGTCGCTTAAAGCCACAAGAGAAAGGCCCCTCTGGTCCCTTGCTCTCGTGTGTGTCGCTTAAAGCCATAAGAGAAAGGCACCCACTGGTCTCTTGCTATCGTATGTGTCGCTTAAAGCTACAAGAGAAAGGCACCCACTGGTCTCTTGTTATCGTTTTTGTCGCTTAAAGCCATAAGAGAAAAGAACCCACTGGTCTCTTGCTATCGTAAGTGTCTCTTAAAGCCACAAGAGAAAGGCCCCACTGGACTCTTGCTATCTTATGTGCCGCTTAGAACCACAAACGAAAGGCCCCACTGGTCCCTTGCTCTCGTGTGTGTCGCTTAAAGCCATAAGAGAAAGGCACCACTGGTTTCTTGCTCTCGTAAGTGTCGCTTAAAGCTACAAGAGAAAGGCACCCACTGGTCTCTTGCTCATGTGTGTGTCGCTTAAGGCCATAAGAGAAAGGCACCAGTGGTCTTTTGCTATCGTAAGCGTCGCTTAAAGCTGCAAGAGAAAGGCACCTACTGGTCTCTTGATATCGTAAGTGTCGCTTAAAATTACAAGAAAAAAGCACCCACTGGTCTCTTGCTATCGTATGTGTCGCTTAAAGCTACAAGAGAAAGGCACCCATTGGTCTCTTGATATCGTAAGTGTCGCTTAAAGCCACAAGGGAAAGGCACCCACTGGTCTCTTGATATCGTAAGTGTCGCTTAAAATTACAAGAAAAAAGCACCCACTGGTCTCTTGCTATCGTATGTGTCGCTTACAGCTACAAGGGAAAGGCACCCACTGGTCTCTTGCTATCGTTTCTGTCGCTTAAAGCCACAAGAGAAAGGCACCCACTGGTCTCTTGCTATCGTTTCGGTCGCTTAAAGCCATAAGAGAAACGCACACACTGGTCTCTTGCTATCGTATGTGTCGCTTAAAGCTACAAGAGAAAGGCACCCACTGGTCTCTTAATATCGTAAGTGTCGCTTAAAATTACAAGAAAAAAGCACCCACTGGTCTCTTGCTATCGTATGTGTCGCTTAAAGCCACATGAAAAAAGCACCCACTGGTCCCTTGCTCTCGTGTGTGTCGCTTAAAGCCATAAGAGAAAGGCACCACTGGTCTCTTGCTATCGCAAGTGTCGCTTAAAGCTAAAAGGGAATGGCACCCACTGGTCTCTTGCTATCGTATGTGTCGTATAAAGCCACAAGAGAAAGGCACCCACTGGTCTCTTGCTATCGTATGTGTCGCTTAAATCCACAAGGAAAAGGCACCCACTGGTCTCTTGCTATCGTATGTGTCGCTTAAAGCCACAAAAGAAAGGCACCCACTGGTCTCTTGCTATCGCAAGTGTCGCTTAAAGCTTAAAGGGAAAGGCACCCACTGGTCTCTTGCTATCGTGTCGCTTAAAGCTAAAAGGGAAAGCACCCACTGGTCTCTTGCCTTCGTATGTGTCGCTTAAAGCCACAAGAGAAAGGCACCCACTGGTCTCTTGCTATCGTATGTGTCGCTTAAAGCCACAAGGGAAAGGCACCCACTGGTCTCTTGCTATCGTAAGTGTCGCTTAAAGCTAAAAGGGAAAGGCACCCACTGGTCTCTTGCTATCGTATGTGTCGCTTAAAGCCACAATACAAAGGCACCCACTGGTCTCTTGCTATTGTATGTGTCGCTTAAAGCCACAAGGGAAAGCCACCCACTGTTCTCTTGCTATCGTTTTTGTCGCTTAAAGCCATAAGAGAAAAGCATCCACTGGTCTCTTGATATCGTAAGTGTCGCTTAAAATTACAAGAAGAAAGCACCCACTGGTCTCTTGCTATCGTATGTGTCGCTTAAAGTCACAAGAGAAAGGCACCCACTGGTCTCTTGCTATCGTATGTGTCGCTTAAAAAGCCATAAGACAAAGGCACCTACTTGTCTCTTGCTATTATAAATGTCGCTTAAAACCACAGCAGTTATGGTCCCATTGTTCTCTTTGTATCATAAATGTCACTTAACGACGCAGCAGAAAGGGTTCCACTGTTCTCTTGCTATGATAACAGTTTCTTTATAAGTGTCGCATTATGCCAGAAAAGGTTCCCTCTTTTCACTTGCTATCAGACGTGTCGCTAAACCCCACAGCTGAATGGGTCCCATTGTTCTCTTCTGTCTTAAGTGTCACTTAATGTCAGAAAAGGGTCCCACTGTTCTCTTGCTATCACTCAAAAACTTAGACTCTGATACTCTTTACTCTCCCATCCAATCATTACATTCTGAGCATTTCTTTTTTTAAATTTCATTTTTTCCTTCAACGCCATTGAGATGTTCGGATCTCATGGCAAGGTTTGGCGAAGGAAAGATACATTACAAAAAGGCAATACGAATTTGTGTGTATTCCTACAATTACTTACGATGTTCTTTCGGACTCGGACAAAAAACCGAAATGATGTTCACAGTGCTGGTCCATTGTACATTGAGAAAGCTGAACAGAAATTTATTAATAACAGACTTGTAAATTTTCTAGTTATCCACTAGCTTTGCTCATTTAGGTCCCGTATTAAATCCCTAGTCCTAGGTTTTGTTTGGTTTGGTACTTTACGGCACATCAACACAAATAGACTATTTAGTTCCGATGCAATTTGAATAAAGTGCATAACAATAGCTGACTTAAGCTGGTCATATGGTAGGATTCGAACCGGAACACTTCTGGTCACTAGTCAGACATGCTAACCACCGAGCCACCGCAGCTGATATGTGCAATGGTCATGTGATTTTCCAAAACAATACCTCGTTATGAGCTGAATATATGGTACTAAAAGTTATGGTTAGTAAAGTAAGTACATTTTTTAACTTTGAACTGTAAGCAATACATAGTTGACTTGCTCACTATTCCATTTTTAGTATCATTTTACGTTCATTCAAGCAGAGTAAAATATTTCAGTTTTGAATTTTTAACTGTTAACAATGAGTAGTTGACTTCTCACATTTCCATCTTTAAATTTTATGTTCATGAACTTTACGTCAGATGATCACGCTGTGATGCTATATTTAGAAACGACAGAAAGAAGTTCAGATTTGCACATTATGATAAATACATCTTTATGTCCGTACATATTTGCCTATCATGCCGTGTAATCTTGACAGTTCTCGCTGTTTATACATCTGTCTCCCCTGGAAATCACCATTCATGTCTGACTTGTATCAAAACCAATGCCATTATCGTCCAGTTAGTAACTTCCGCCTCTAATAATAGGCAAGTACCTCCGAATCAGCACGAGTCTGCGTATGTATATTTGTATGCGACAAATATAAACTACTCATGCATGCGCGCTGTGTGTGCTGTTCTCGTCGACCTGCACTATCGTTTTTCAAATGGGCGTTGTTACGCAAGATGAAGATTTATAACGTTTTGCAATTGTTTTGCTGATAACAATCCACACGCACATCCGGTGATGCTTGTTTTGAATTTCGAAACTACAACAGTGAAAACATCGTAATAGATTACTGTGTAGTGATAGTCTATTCTCATCGAAAAATAGTGTGCAAACTCACCGAATTGCTGAAGCTAATAGAGGGATAAAGATACATTTGTATACCCCCAATCATACCATTTCAAAGCTTTCATAAACTGGAGGAAAGCTGATCAAAGGAATCAAACTAATCAGGTTTAATTAAATGGATAGTTATTATCGAGGTGATTTCTGGACTAATTAGTTTAATGTACAATGATATCATCGAGGTGATTTCCCTGACTAATCAGTTTGACGTACAATTATATTATCGATATGATTTCTGGATTAGATCAGACGATGATGTTTTTCACTAAATGACGTGACAGAGTCCAAAATTACCCAGCTTTCCTGTAACTTGACTATCAAAAGGAACTACATGATCGCTTTACTTTCTGTAACCTAATCATCATATGGAACTAAATTACCCATAATTCCTGAAATTTGACCATCACATGGAGCTAAATTACCCTTTAATGCTGTAACTTGATCAACACCTGGAGCTGAATCACCTCTATAAGTACAGCAACTTGATCATCACATGGAGCTAAATTACCCATAATTCATTCAACTTGACCATCACATGGAGTTAAAATATCCATAATGTTGTAACGTGATCATCACTTACAACTAAATTACAAATATATATATCCTGTAACTTGGAGCTAAATTACCCCTATATAGCCTGCAACTTGATCAACACGTGGAGCTAAATTACCCATAATTCCCGCAACTTTATCATCAAATGGAGCTACATTTGTTTAGCAAGATTATTGTGTGATAAAAAAAAACAGTATACAATCTATCTGTTCAATTTTCTTAACTCTGTTTCGAATAAAAAAAGACAGAAAAATAAGTTTTTCATAGGGTTGTTGTTAAGATGATAAAACTGTATGTATACCATTAGAGCTAATATAAAGGTTGTCAGGCGAATAAAAAGATAATGCGAGCTAAATAATCTGGACGCCAGCCAAGAAAGGTCTGAAATAGGATCGCAAATAGAGAGAATTTAATAAGCCTATTGACTTTGACTTTTCTCCAATTTTCACGACTATTGTCAGAATTATTCTAATCAATTTTGTTTAATTATTGCGTAGATTTGTAAAGCAAAAGACTTAGATTTTAATGCAACGTGTATGCAACTTTGTAAGTGCATTCGCCTTTTTCTGTTAGTAAGTGTCCTTCATTTTATTATCATTGTTCAAAGGCCTAAGGTGTTCCTTAATAAGTACTAATATTACAACTTAGTGAAGTAATATCAAACATAACACAGGATTTTGTAAGTGTGAGTTACAATGTGATTTAACTTTGTCTGATGCATATAATCTCGAACAAATTGTGAGAATATCGAAAATTGAGGCACAATGTTTGATTTTTAACTTTTACCTTTATGATTTTTATTTGCTCATGTTACCATTATGATTTTTATTTACCCATGTTATTATTACGCCACATTTATTACCTGTATATGCGAAATATATCACTTGAGAATCCCACAAAGCGCCATCAAGTTGCTCGTTTTAGACACTCTAGGCTTGAAATTGGTGTTTTTAAGTTAGAAAATTGCATACCAGACGGTAAATCAGCACATGGTGCCGTAAGTCACACTATTTATTTCTTTTATGGTGCGTCTCAAGTGTCTGACCATTGCAGTCAACTTGAAACAGCACTTTACTTCCACTTTAGAAAGAACTATTTACCTCCCACAGGCTGGCCCCCTCCACCGCGCGTGCAGGTTATTATACCTGGATCTATTTGTTTACGCGTACTAATTCTGGGCAAAGAGTCACTTCACGCCTGTTGTTGACGCTGTGAAAAACATTCTTGAGACACTAACATGGAAATTAATGGATCAGATCACGTTGACCTCTAAGCAGACGTAATGCCGACATGTACCATAGTAGTAATATCGACAGACGTAAGATCATGAAATAGAAGGGTAAGCCTTGAGAATTTTACGTTTCAGGTCGTCTCTTGAATAGGTAGTGTTGAATTTAGGATTAAGATGAGCCCTACACTGCTTTCTGGGATTAAAAAAAGCCCGAAATACTTATCCTCGCTTGGTTTACACATCATCATCATCATCATCATCATCATCATCATCATCATCATCATCATCATCATCATCATCATCATCCCTTAACCCAAGATGTCGTTGGGGCACCACAGTTCATTTTACAACTAATTCTCTCCATCTTTTTCTGTTCTCTACTGCCCTTTGGGAATCTCCAAATGCCATGCCTATCGACTCCTTAATGCTGTCTTATACATGGTATCTGAAACAAAAATTAATAGATGCTCTAATGTTTAAGTATAAGGTTACAATGAATGGTATCAATCGCTCCGAGTTTGCTACTTTACTGTTTTTAAGACCATGACGGAAGCCGGTTATTCGGTCAATTTCTTGTGATTTAGGATGAACTAACAATCAAATTATTATTGACAGGAGAAAAACCTTAAGCAAGATGTTTTACAAGTCAGATTTTTAAAATTGGTTTAGTTGTCACCAAATTATGAAGCGTAAAAATTATCAGATTGCGTACAACTAAAGTAGTATTGATGCGCCTCGACTGACGAAAACGTTTGAGATCTTTTCTTACATCTCATAATGCCTGAACACTACGTAAAATCCGGAAAGTTCCCTCGGGGAGCTGGAAACTTACTATTTGTAAGACGGATTTTTTTTTGTTTTAACCGCTAAATGGATAATATATATAACCCTAAAACTTAAATTTCAAATGCGCAGTCAAATAAAAACCTAACAGTTATTTGAAATATTTTACACATCACAAATAAAGGTCAAATGCGTTTGAATTCATCGACGATGATTAAGATATTTAATGAGATCAACATGAATGGAACAATGTCGATGTCTATGGCTGTTTGTTTAAAGTTTGGACTGATGCGTAACAAAATAGTACAGCAAAACATAAAAGAGGAATATTTATTGATTACAAATATCGAATTATCGTTTCTTTAAGATGATGATTTACAAATTATAGTTCATAATTATAATTTGGAAGTCAATATCGGCGATGTTAGCAAGACAACTAAAACAGTGCATACAACTATGTTGGCAACTACACAAATTTGGTACGTTTGAAAAGATTGACGGAAATCTATCTTATTACTGAAAACGTCTAAAACCGATTAAATAGACGATGGCAGCTTTCCAACAAACTCTTTATATGAAAGAACAAATAACAAACGAAAGAATATGCGAAAATACCACATGTGAGTAAAAAAAAGTGCATAAGGTGACTACAATTTCGGCTATGCCCTAGCATGGCGATAGTGATATAAAAGAACAAGTGAAAAGAGATAGCATTAATATACATAAAAAAATATCATCAACGTTCAAGAAAGCTTATATGCAATTACAATTTTAAACGGAATATGTGGTAAACAAAATCAGGTAAAAGTTGATGCAAAAGTTGGGACATTTACACATAAGTCATAAATATCCCAAAGCTTCGAGCGCTACTTACTCAACTATGCAGTTTTTCTTGATAAAATCTTACCATGCGAAATAGTAGCAAGTCAATGAAGTCTTCAATCTCACGAATTACTACAAAAATAAATAAAATCAGTAACTAGGGGGTAGGGGATAGTTTTGTATACCGTAACAATCCTCTAGCCTTTCACAGTGTGGAGTTTTACATATTTAGGTGATGTAAGTTTCTCTGAACTTTCATTTGACATTTAGTAAAACTTTAAATTAAACGGTACAAAGAAATGTTTTGATTTAAGAAAAAAACACACAAATACAGTAAGGAATAAAAACGTAAATAGGAAATAATAAAACGGAAATACAAAATACGAACGCTGTAAATAGTGTGTAAAATCTGAAAAGGAAATGGCATTACAATGGATGGTATGGCAATATTTGAGAAAGATAATATCAAAGAATGTGCTGTGTTGTGGAAAAATAAAGTATAGTGAGTGGTTCAGTGTATTTGCATAAGAAAGTCAATTTCACATTTTATAAAATTTGTAATTTTTAAATAAAAATATAAATAGGTACACTCAGTGACGCAGACACTATGCTACTTTTGACATACAGTATAGAAAACACTAAGCTTTGACTTGAACATGGCGACAACATGGTAGGATTGTAAAACATATTCCTAAATTAAAAGAAACGACTGAGCTTTGACTGTGGAACATGGCGACAAAATGGTACGATTGTATGACATAGTCCTAAATTAATGGACCCTCGTCATAATGCTATCGTGTCATTTCGATAGATCAAAATAAAATCAACATAACACTTGTAATTCTTAAGCTAACGTAGCATATACAGATTTTAGACATATTTCATTACAAGACTTTAACATTTGACAGTAACAATTAATATTACCTGAGATTTCTGCAGAATTAGTTATATCAGGCAGTGGGGTAGACAACATCTGCTATTGTGATTTTCTACTGGCATTTGCCAGATTAAAATAGACTGGAATTAATGAAATCAGGATGCAAATTTCATGCTTATTAAAAGATGAGAAAACTTTTGTCTGTATATAAAATATATTGACCAGGTGATAAGGCATTCAATTGAAATAAAACTTGCATAGCTAGGACACAAATGAGTTTCATCTGTAACAACCACAGCATGACAGGAGGGGAAAATTGGATAATGGGCCAACACATCATAAAACTGTACACCAATGTACATAGTGTCCCACAGTTGCTGTTGAATTAGCTTGATGGATATTGGACCAGTAAAACATAAAACTAAAATTATAATTATACCTCGCCTCTGAGGGATGCAGTCTTACTGTAGCACCTGACAGAGTCATTCGTGTTTTGTGACGTCCAGATTTAACATACAGTACCACACTAACAAATTGAAGATATTGTCCTAGTGGCTTTAAATATACAATAAACCAAAGCAAAAACCCGACAAGTATTCAATTTTCCAAAATATAAATTCATTTTCCTAAAATATCAAATCAATCAAAGTAAAAAATTATAAATAATTCCAGTATCATGTGAATTCCAGGAATATTATCCTCAATGTACGATCAATTACGCATTATTCTGGAAACGATCCAATGGTATTTCGAATGAAGGGTTCTAATGTGTTTATATACAATGGTATTTCGAATGAAGGGTTCTAATGTGTTTATATACAATGGTATTTCGAATGAAGGGTTCTAATGTGTTTATATCCTATGCTAGCACTACTGAATAAATACTATTCTAAAGGTCAAAGTGTTTACTTCAAGGTTATCCTGTGAAAATGTAATGTTACTAAAGTTCTTGAATGTTTCGCGTAATCCAACCAAATTAAATAAACATCAAAGACATTGAATAATTTCATAATAATGCTGCAAGTTCCACTCTGCAGTTTCAATGAACAAATTGTAAACAGATCAAAAATTTTCTCACGTGGCTCTCATAAAACTAATGTACGATAACGAGGTACATTAACTCTCGAATATAAGCACCTAATGTGTGTCAAATAAACAAATCTTAATCGCTAGGAAAGATTCTCGAACATTCAAATAATTTTAATTTGAAATACCTCCATGGTCTTACTTTTTTAATTACTATACAATCAACAAATAGCGCATTGTGTGATATATCCATAGAATAATGTGCTCCCTGTTATCACCTGATCCACATTTAACTAATGCGTGGCGTACATGACCGAATAAGTTGTTGACATGAACTTAGCAACTAAACCATGATTTATGAAATGGGGAAAGTACATATAAGTACTCTTCTTATAGCACAGTCCAGCCACAGAATCAAAGAACTAAAAACTAAATGTTAATATCCCAAATAACTTAACTAAAAACTATATTATAAACTAATATATGACAACCATGAAATTATAGAGCCAGGACGAAAAACATAAATACGGACAGGTATAATACAGGAAAAACAAAACACTAATATGTATCACCAAATAAGCAAGTTTTATTCTATGTTATGTCAACAACTTGGGTTATACATGCAAATAGCAAATGCGTTGGGAGCAAAAAAAAATAATAGAACATGCTTACCATAGAAGGAAACAGGCTTATCGTCACTGTAAGGCACCAAACTAATCCCATTACCAATAATTCACGGCAATGTTGTTGCCGCTTTGTGTGTCTAACTAAAAACAAACAATTGAACATATTTATTATACCTTATTTTATTTTGTTAATGAAAATATAATATTTCTACCTAGAGGGAATAGAGCGTTATCCCCACCCCTCGACACCAAATCTTTGCAATGGATTACGTTAGACAGAGTATTAGCTGCAATTGCGATGACAGTTTTTGTTACACCCTTTTACTTAAACATCTGTTTCACAATTTCAATGAATGGTATATTTGTCTATATTTTATGAATTTGTGCTTTCACTATTTTTTTCTAAAAAATCTCATCAAATGTGTGAGATGTCTAACCTTTGGCTTAATTTTGCTGTTACTGTCCAACTGTTTATGTATTATCGCTGTTCAATTGGCAGTATTGTAATTTAAGTCTAAGTTTCTTCGATACATTTCAGCATCTGATTTCATTTATTCTATTTTCGTATTGACCTTTGCGGCATTGACATACGTAATTGTCCGTGTGCCCAGGCTGGCCGAGTGGTCAAAGGAGATGGCATTTATATACTTCATTGTCCGTGGGCCCCGGATGGCCGAGTGGTCAAATGAACTGGCATTTACATACTTAATTGTTTGTGGGCACCATATGACCGAGTGATCAAAGGAGCTGGCATTTACAGATTACTGACATCTCGCTTTTGCCCACGTGGTTGCTAGTCTAGGCTCGGCCGACGTGGGTATGTTAGAAAGCTTGCCAGTAGTCTTCCGTGGGTTTCTGGTATTTCCATTATACTTCCTTCACCAAATATACTAGCCTCCATAGCCTGTAATCTGCTGATAATTGTGTTAAATCCGGTAAAGCTCCAAAAGCTTTTTGTCCTTTGAGCTTTGAACTATCTTAGGACAAGTCTCCTCAAAATTTAGAATTTATTTTGCATCTTATTGTTCTTTTTATCCAGGATGTGTTAAAATGCGATTGCTTCTGTGGCCTGTTTCGTCCGCCTCGGATGCGGGATGTCGCGGATTCTAACCCCGGTCAAATCACCCTCCCCAAAAAAGTGCAAACACGATGAAAGTTATGAAGACATTCTACGATTTATATTTGATACATTTGAGAGATAAAATAAAAGCGACAAATGATACTACATTACAACAAATTACAGCGACTGAATAATAAATAGCAACATACAGAATATGTTAATCGAGAAATGTTTGATAATATGTGGTTTCATAATACCTTTTCCACAGCTTGAAGTAAGCAGTGTCATGAATAAAATATCTCATCGATTCATAAACAAATGATCTGGAAAAATGCGAAAATCTAATGGAATCTGATCTAATTAATGACATAAACTCCCAGCCTTATTCACTGTCTAATGTTTATTTACCTAAACAATTCCAGCGTGCTACATTGTCATCCGTATTTAAAAGGCATGTTACAAACTCTACGACATGTATTACTTGCACCTCCGTCTAACTGCGCTAATAATTTGTAAGTCTGAATTTTAGTGTTCTCTTATCGTACTAGATGAAAAATACAAAATGTCGACAGCTCCCGCATGTACTTACAGGATACTGTTTAATTTTAGTATGCTTGTATTCTTAAACCTGCAGAGGTATAAGGAGTAATTACCGGTAGATGCATACAATGACGTTTACATTTTTAATGATAGGAAAAAGAGGAAAAGCTAACGGTTGGACTAATCTGTGTATACTAATATCAAAGATTCGAATATATATATATATATATATATATATATATATATATATATATATATATATATATATATATATATATATATATATATATATATATATATATATTCAGATCTTTGATATTAGTATACACAAATTAATCCAACCGGTAGCTTTTCCTGTTTTCCCTATATATATATATATATATATATATATATATATATATATATATATATATATATATATATATATATATATATATATATATATATATATATATTCAGATCTTTGATATTAGTATACACAGATTAGTCCAACCGGTTGCTTTTCCTGTTTTCCCTATATATATATATATATATATATATATATATATATATATATATATATATATATATATATATATATATATATATATATATATATATATATATATATATAATGTCGCCTTATAATTAAATACATGAATGATATATCTTAATGGGGCTACAAGTAGCCGAGTGGTCTAAAGCGCTGACCGTTACGATCACTTCCATCTCACTTATGTCTGCGTGAGTTGATGAGTCCAGACTAGGCTAACGTGGATAAGTGAGAAAGCCTGCAGTAGTTTCTCGTGGGTCGGTGGTTCTTCCCAGGGTTTTCCAGGGTTCTTCCTTCACCATTAATACTGGCCCCCACGTATAGCCTATCTTGTGCTGAAAAATGGCGTTCAATCCTATAACAACAACATAAGGCTGAATATTATTTTTAATTATTAAAGTGGACATTATGTAATGTCATTGTAACACCAACACACAATTTCACATATCAAAATGACAATTCTGACAAACACGATAAAATGTTCAATCACTTCTGTGTAATTTAACAGATACAATCTAAAAACTCAACATACGAAATGGAACTTTCAGCACAATCAATATGATTCAACGTGTTAATATGAAACTCTCGACATATGACATAAAATTTCAACAACCCATTTGTAAGTCAGAAGATACAATGTAAAAATTCGATATTGGACATCGAATTTTCAACCAGTGCTGTGTAATTCAACAGATGAAATCTAAATACTCAAAATATGAAATGGAACTTTCAGCATAAATTCTTTGAACCAATACGTAAATTAGGAATTCTCGACGTACGAAATTGAAATTTCATGCACGGCCGTGTAATTCAAACGACACAATCTAAAATCTCGACCTAGAAAATAGAACTTTTGAGGGCAAGCATTTTTGATACAACACGTGGAATTGGGGTTCTGGACATATAACATTAAATTTCAACGGCAACGTTCTAATTGTACGAGCTTTTTGTGTCCGCCACGGCGCTTCATAGAATGTATATACTAGTTCTCTTTGATTCCAGTTTTACTAGTGCGGTCCCTCTCGACCTCAGCTGATTAGTGGTTTATCATGCTGAATTTCTGCACAAGATTCAACCAGCTAATCTGTGCGCGTGTTATCTGCACCCCGCCCACTTGCCGCTTAAGCTGTCGTTTGGTATTTAGTAGATCAGATAAACACTTGAGCCAGAGACTAGTCCGACTACTGAACACGCGCCTCCTAATCCATGACTGTCATGTGCAACACCCATTAGCCCAGCCCACGTTGTTTAGTTTGTTTCTCCTTCAAAAGTCTAGCTCATATTATATGCGATAGGGAAAGCAAATTTGAGAGAAATGAAACGATGTAAGAAACTTCACGATTGTAGCTCGAGTTTCTGCAGCTGGCCAGTAGCCAAGGGGTTGCGTACTTGATCCCCAGTGGATGTTTCGTTGGCGCCAAAATGACTCCCCGATACAGAGATTGTAGCGTCTGACTTTTGATTTTGTAGACGAATAGATTTACAACATTGTACGCCACACCATAGCTTATAAATTCATGATGTTTGGTGAGATATTTCACAAACAGGTATCTGACTGGAATTAAACATCTTCCGAAGACATTTCAGGATGATTTTTCTTGAAACATAAACAGGTAACAAACTAATTATGAAATATATACTAAGTGCTGGAAAAACTTTGTATTTCAATTTTGAGATTTGCAACGATTCTTGATTTATAAATGTTTTTACAGTTTTACCTCTTTAAAGAATAATAAATACAACTTATTGTGAGATCACAGTTTTACGTCTTTAGAGAATAATAGATACAACTTATTGCGAGATCACAGTTTTACCTCAGATAAGGAATTCTATTTTCAATATAAAACTATAAAGATATTGGTAAAGGAAATAATTAAATGCAATGACATAGGTTGTAAATGATGATTTATCCGAATTTAAACTAATTTGCTTCTAATTTCTGTCTGAATTGAAGACTTGGATAATTTATGATGGTTAGGTCTATGGACACGTATCTTGCACTGACTTTGTAAAAAGGACTATACACCATTCTGTTGACACGCGCCTTTCATGGACTTTATCAAAAGATGGACTGTATACCGTCTATTGACATGTGTTTTGCATGGACTTTACCAAAAGACAGGGACTATACACTATACTATTGACACATGTCTTACACGGACTTTTTCAAACGATGGACGGCATACCATCACAATACATGTTTAGTCAAAGTATTTCGAGACATTTTTTTTCAATTTGATTTAAATGACCTCGCGTACATTTTTTTTATGTTAGGTATATGTCCATCGATCGATGTGGCATTAGGCTCTGCTTGTACCATATAATTCGAATGATATATTTAGTTTAATACTGTTTAAAGTTTTAGAATTGCACATCACTTTACTTTGAAATTTTATTTATTGTAAACCAGAATATATAAATATTTAACATTTAAAATTTATTTTACGTTCCATTTTTGTTTGCTGTCTTCATTTCAAGGACAAAGTTGATACTGATGACTACCACATGTAATAATAATAATAATAATAATAATAATAATAATAATAATAATAATAATAATAATAATAATAATAATAATAATGTTATTATTATTATTATTATTATTATTATTATTATTATTATTATTATTATTATTATTATTATTATTATTATTATTATTTCAGCATGAGAAACAGGCTTTATCGGGTGACTTTTGTATGTGCTCTGTTTGTTTCTATGTGTAACGTTCCGCTGATACAATGTGGGACACTGATGTCAAAGAAACGTGAACGTCAGTCTTTATTGGCGTTAGCGAGTCTAAAAGCGTACACGGAATCAGATGATTCAGACAAAGAAGTGGAAATAGATGTAGTTCCAGAGAATGAAACGGATACACTTGTCAACAAGGTTCCACCGGAAGTTGAGAAAAACGAAGTTGAGCTAGATACGAGCAGAGGCACTCCTCCTCCTCTAAGAGGTAGCCAGACGTTGCTTACCGTCAAGGGTATGACGAAACTGAAAAAGACTTGGTGTAAAACGGAGCCGATAGCACAAGTTATTCGATCTAAGGGATGCATAAGTAGGACCATAACGAACAGATACTGTTACGGTCAGTGCAATTCATTCTATATACCAAGATTTAACAAAAGGGGAAAAGAACTACAACCATTCAAGACTTGTGGATTCTGTAGGCCAAAATTATACCATACAGTGCGAGTGACGTTACACTGCCCAAGAAAACCCGTGCCCTATGTCAGGAGAAAAGTTCGCAGAATCAAACAATGCCGCTGTATGGCGGAGGACAATGGCTGAGAGTCAAGATTCACGTAGTGATGAATGGACTAATTTTAGAAAAGCTTTTCGTTGACTACCTCCACGTGCAAAGTTTCCAGGCATGTGAGCAGTTTTCTGGATTAAACAAGGAACTAAGCTCTTGAAAATTTTTTAGCACTTGTGTACCTAAATTGGAAAAAAGGAGACAGTAATCGGGATAAACATCCTTTTCCATCTGAGAGGCTAGAGATTAACAAAACAATTTATGTTTGAATGACATCGCTAAGAAAAGTTATTATATTCATGGTTTTGTTCCAAATGATCTTTTTTCAATTCTTATTTGAGTGCTGTTTTCGCACTGCAGACCTTGTGTAATTCTTTTGAATGAACTAACTGCTTGTTATTTAACTGTTGTTGGTGATAGCGAATTCAACCAAAGTGAGATCTTGGGGGAAATCACTTAAAGATTCATAACCGATGTCTACTTTCCGCATGCGCATACTATAAAAAAAGTTCTCCAGTAATTGATTACACTCAGTTTATATGTATCGTTAACTTTAACTGTTGTGTATGATATTATAAATATGCGTCCTTCATTTAGAACACACACCTGAATGCCTAGGCAGGTCTGGCTAATTGACTATCGTTGATGGTGTCAATGATGTGTAAAAATAAATTGTTTTGTTTGAAACAGGTAAATGTGATTCAGAGTCAACCTAAATTTATCAGCGCCTTTCGATCGTTTGAATACGGCTTACGGGTGAGAAATAGCACACATCTATTTGAAACCATATGATGGTTGCCCAAACCAATGGCTGAAAAGTCTGTTTTACTCTCAAAATAACATTTAAAAACCCATAAGCCAGGTGAACAACCTCCATTTCTACTACTACTACTACTACTACTACTACTACTACTACTACTACTACTACTACTACTACTACTTATTCTTTTAATTAAATAAGAGAAAAATATAAAAGAAATAAAAGAAAAAAAACGGAAAATAAATTAAATGTGACTCTTTAGAAAATGACTCTCAAGGTAGGTTTACGGTATATCTTAGAATTTTAGAATTTTAAATTTTCAGAAAGCTCATAAAAAGATTCTTTTTTTTAATTTAGTCGATCAATTCAGTAATTATACAGTTTTTACGTATCTGGATATAAGTTTACATTCAAGCTTCTGACCCTGATTTTAGCAAAATGGTACTTTAAATTAGTCTCCAATAATTTAAGGAAAATTAACTGGTTCATTTAGTAAAAAATCAGTTCTAATTACCTCATGTACACGCAAGTTACATCGTAAGTTACATAAAACATCGTTGTGAAAATTAGCTGGTCAGTTTTTTGTATATGTTTGTCAAATGCATGTACTGTAACAATGTTTTGAATCCGTTGGGATAAACTGTTTTAATCGTTTGGAGCAGACTTTGTTAAGCTCAAGAGATATTCTTGAATGAGCAATGATGCCATGACTTTGCATGTGGGATTTACAGTTGAAGTCTGTGATATGGTTATGGTTACTGATGCTGTGATAACGTAGTTTGCTGCAACTAGATGGCGTATCGTTTAAGTATAATTTAATTATTTATAATCAGATCTGAGCATCCTTTTGATTCCGTCAGGGAGTGCGATATCCTCCTTGAAATGTTTCATGATAGAATAATGTAAGTGAACAAGGCCGTCCTTTGACTCGTATTACCACAATCATAAAATCTCAGGCCTTGTATTGTATTTAGTAATGCTGTTATATTGGCTGAAAAGTATGAGACGCTGTTGTCATTTGTGACCTTTTTCATCATTTGTTTTAATTGTATTAAAATCTAATCGGAGGAGCAACTCAAGTGTTATCACTATAGTGTAATTTATCGAGTGGTTATTATAGTTTTCACTGATAACTTTGCTCATTATAAAATGTCGGTGTCAAAACTTCCGTGCAATGTATCATTGACTTCATTAAATGTACATAAAAGAAAAAGTCACCTTGTAAGTAACATCAGTTAAATTTGATATATTACCTGTCAAAAGGTTACCTGGTAAATAACATCAGTTACATTTTACTATATTACCTGTTTTGTGTCTTCTTTACTTGATATTAATAACTGAATTAACTGAAGGGAGAGACTAATGCGGAAAAAGGGTGTATGTACTTCTTGGCAACGGGGAAAATTAGCTACGCTCTTTTATCTCCCGTTACTGCCTGCGAGAACTTTCTGTTATTCTAACTCGCAACGATTGGTTAGTAAGTTTATGCATCTTAATTACAATGAGGTACTATTATATGTGGCAGCCAGACACAATGTCTTTTATGAGTGTCCTTTAGGTTTATGAATGTTTACGTATGCGTTCTTATTTTTACGTAGAAAGAAAAGGTAAATACAATGCCTTGATTATTTAGGCCACTCCTTTTCATACTTGGAGAATGTTAATTGTAGTTTTATTTATGTATGATAACCTACACCTTCCGCACATTTCGGAACGTGAGTAGACGAAATGTTTTCGAAGCTTTTAATGATAACAATGTCATAGTCTACACCAGCAAAACATCTAACTCTGTAAGAATTTTGTTATCGTCATTCGGAATGCATGTGAATTTATTTTAAAATAGAAATTTGCCATTAGCTGTTGTATCAAGTATAGAAAGGTAAAACCCAAATGACACAGTGACCAAAATGGTGTCATCGCAAAAGAGCTCGAAAAATTGTTTTTGTCTTTTGCTTTTGTGCCATCTTATCAAGGCAAAAGGTGAAATTTGATATAGCCCTACATCGGACTGATAATTTTTGCACCTCAAACTGATAATTAGTACACCTCAAGCTGATAATTAGTAAACCTCAAGCTGATAATTAGTATATCTCAGACTGATAATTAGTACACCTCAAACTGATAATTAGTTCACCTCAAGCTGATAATTAGTACATCTCAAACTGACAATTAGTACACCTCAGACTGATAATTAGTACACCCCAAACTGATAATTAGTACACCTCAGACTGATAATTAGTACACCTCAGACTGATAATTAGTACACCTCAAGCTGATAATTAGTACATCTCAAGTTGATAATTAGTACACCTCAAACTGATAATTAGTACACCTCAAGCTGATAATTAGTACACCTCAAGCTGATAATTAGTATATCTCAGACTGATAATTAGTACACCTCAAACTGATAATTAGCACACCTCAAGCTGATAATTAGTACACCTCAAACTGATAATTAGTGCAGATAATTAGTACACCTCAAACTGATAATTAGTAAACCTCAAGCTGATAATTAGTACACCTCAAGCTGATAATTAGTACACCTCAAACTGATAATTAGTACACCTCAAACTGATAATTGGTACACCTCAAGCTGATAATTATTACACCTTAAGCTGATAATTAGTACACCTCAAACTGATAATTAGTACACCTCAAGCTGAAAATTAGTACACCTCAAACTGATAATTAGTGCAGATAATTAGTACACCTCAAACTGATAATTAGGACACCTCAAGCTGATAATTGGTACACCTCAAGCTGAAAATTAGTACACCTCAAACTGATAATTAGTGCAGATAATTAGTACACCTCAAACTGATAATTAGAAAACCTCAAGCTGATAATTAATACACCTCAAGCTGATAATTAGTACACCTCAAACTGATAATTAGTACACCTCAAACTGATAATTAGTACACCTCAAGCTGAAAATTAGTACACCTCAAACTGATAATTAGTGCAGATAATTAGTACACCTCAAACTGATAATTAGTACACCTCAAGCTGATAATTGGTACACCTCAAGCTGAAAATTAGTACACCTCAAACTGATAATTAGTACATCTCAAACTGATAATTAGTACACCTCAAACTGATAATTGGTACAACTCAAACTGATAATTAGTACACTTCAAACTGATAATTAGTACACCTTAAAATGATAATTATTACACCTCAAACTGATAATTAGTACACCTCAAACTGATAATTAGTACACCTCAAGCTGATAATTAGTACATCTCAAACTGATAATTAGTACACCTCAGACTGAAAATTAGTAAACCTCAAACTGATAATTAGTACACCTCAGACTGAAAATTAGTACACCTCAAACTGATAATTAGTACACCTCAAACTGATAATTAGTGCAGATAATTAGTACACCTCAAACTGATAATTAGTACACCTCAAGCTGATAATTAGTACACCTCAAGCTGATAATTAGTACACCTCAAACTGATAATTGGTACAACTCAAACTGATAATTAGTACACTTCAAACTGATAATTAGTACACCTTAAAATGATAATTATTACACCTCAAACTGATAATTAGTACACCTCAAACTGAGAATTAGTACACCTCAAGCTGATAATTAGTACATCTCAAACTGATAATTAGTACACCCCAGACTGAAAATTAGTAAACCTCAAACTGATAATTAGTACACCTCAGACTGAAAATTAGTACACCTCAAACTGATAATTAGTACACCTCAAACTGATAATTAGTGCAGATAATTAGTACACCTCAAACTGATAATTAGTACACCTCAAGCTGATAATTAGTACACCTCAAGCTGATAATTAGTACACCTCAAACTGATAATTAGTACACCTCAAGCTGATAATTAGTACATCTCAAGCTGATAATTAGTACACCTCAAACTGATAATTGGTACAACTCAAACTGATAATTAGTACACTTCAAACTGATAATTAGTACACCTTAAAATGATAATTATTACACCTCAAACTGATAATTAGTACACCTCAAACTGAGAATTAGTACACCTCAAGCTGATAATTAGTACATCTCAAACTGATAATTAGTACACCTCAGACTGAAAATTAGTACACCTCAAACTGATAATTAGTACACCTCAAACTGATAATTATTATACGCAGAGTAGAGTCAGTGTTTCAGTACACCTCAGAATTGAGAGAATATAGAGGGAATTGGAACAGTTTATCCGAGTGTTGGCATTAGTAGCAAGCATTGAAAACAGTATCACAGGCATCTGCTAATGAACAGCCCGTTACAATTTAGAACCTTGATAGTATATCTTTACATCTAGCAAATCATCCCGTATGTTACTAATTTTATCAATTAGACTCCTGTGTTGCATCGAAATATGGAATACCGCGAGGCTCCCATTGATGCAAACTTTGCTCCTGAACTGTGTACGGAAGCCCAGCAGGGACTTCTGACTTTATATTTTATACTTTGTATTTTAAACCTATACTTCTGACATAAGTATTCATATTTTATTCCTCGGAGTTTGGAAAGCAGACTTCATGTTTCATCCACAGATTAAAAACTTAAGACTGAAGTTGTCAGACTTGAACTGAAGGAATGGAGGGACATAAGACCATACTGCAGACTTCAAACTTAAATGGAATCATTGAATATATTTCAGACTTTCTTCTTCATACTTAAAAATTTATGCTGTAAACATAATATTCAAGACACATGATTTCACATTTCAAATGTAAGGCCTCGTATCTTGAACTCTGAATTTTGAGAGAATTCAATTTTCTATGTTTCCGTACAAGTCTGATATTCGAAGTTTTAATTCTGAAACACCATCACACATTTTGCTGTCTCCGTAAAAAAATCTTAGTTCTCAGACCCCACCGCCATTCTGTTTCCGTACAAATCTGGTATCTAAAGGCTAAAGTAAGAAGCATGGAGAGGAATTAAAGAATCTCATAGAGCTTCTGTATCAATGACATGCAAGCAATTTAAGAGTGACAGCCTTAAAACCTCCCGATATGTATCTCATTTCTACGACATACCGGCGTAGATTATTCGATGTATCTATTTTACGACATATCGGCATAAATTGTCAAATGTATCTCTTTTTGACGACACGTCGGCATAGATTGTGTAATGTATCTCTTTTTATATCGGCAGAGAGTATTCAAATAATTTGAAGAAATAATAGATTCATTTTATTTTCATATTTTGGATGTTTTCTAGAGTCAAATGAATATGTTTTGTTTATTTTCTATAATCAAATGAATATGACGGTGATCAAACCACGCTGAAATGTCAGAATATTATAATGACGTGGCTGTATGCAATTATTCTTAAAAATGTGTCAATATATCTTATTATCACAGTCATGCGAATTTGATTGCTAGGTCACGTCCAGTTGTCAGCATCAGAGAATTCGGATCATGACGTGTCGTAATCTAACAATCAAGATTGAGTATCTAATTATTATTGTATAGCAAATAGCATATATTTTGTTATATACTATCAAACTTAAAAACAGCCCTATATGAGACTGCAAAAAAGGAAATTGCTCAGCATTTCAAATTTCCTAATACGAACATTAAACATCATCAACCAAAGTTTATTTTTATTATCACAGTTTTATGAGAGAAACTCGTGTACGTTGTGTCATCTAGGGGCGGGGTGGGCAGTATATAAATAACACTTTTGATTTAAGTTCTTGTGTCCTTACCCTTCAATAAAAAGATTCCTGCGGAAACCCATGACCGCGCGTAGTTCCAGCCTCAAATGAAAGTATGGTGATAAGAAATAGAAAACGTCAGTATCGTCTACCAGCTTCTTGGAAATGACAGTAAAATTCAGTCTCTTTCCTGAGTGAAACAGTCATAGGTATTTTACAATGCATAATATCTGGCTTTGTGTACGACTCGTTATCTGACTTTGTGTACGACTTGATATCTGGCTTTGTGTACGACTCGTTATCTGGCTTTGCGTACCACTCGTTATCTGGCTTTGTGTACGACTCGATTGTAACAATAAGCTATTTGTACAAGTCGTAATTAGTCGTTAAAGTTGTTTTAATTCCCCTGACATCTAGATGTCGTACGGATAAAATCGGAAACTGACTTAGATGTTTAAGTTGACATGTGTCAATACGAATGATTTTTTTCCTTCTGCCTTCGATAATCCTACTGAATGACGTCGATGTCAGATGCAAGTATGTGCTCAATGCGTGAATTATTTCCTTAATGTATATATTTGTTACAAATCACTGCGTGGATGATGTTTATTACAAGGTGAATTTTCATCAAGTACCTTAGGGTTCTGAACGTTTGTTCTAGCAGTTTTGCACAGAAATGAACGTCTACCAAATAATTTTGCTTTCCTCGACGTTCTCGTACTCTCAAGGATAGATTTATACACAGTAAGAGTTCCTCAGTTCTACCTTTAAATGTATAAAGAGACTAAATTTGTTTTTTAACACTGACGAGTAACTTCCGGTAAAAATTCTATTGATTACTTATGCTTTTTTGGTTTAATATTGCTTCAAGCTTGATATTCGTTTGTTTTTCTCAGACACAAAATATTTCATTAGAGACGCCGCATTGCAGTTTACGACTCGCCGACACGGTTGCATTTTCTTCTAAAGCATATTCGGAATAATTCGATCTGTTTTAGAATGGCTTGTTGAAGAGAAAAACTATTCATAAGAATCTTAATCGTCGGTCATTCTTTTATAATTTATGAATGAACGAATCGATGGCCAAAAGATCAATGACTGAATGATCGGCTCTTTTGAAAGTCATTTCTTTGAGAACACAAATATATCCCATACAATATATTTGTATTTTCTTTAACAAACGTTTTTAGTTTAGCAGTCACTTACTGAATGCTCATGTGAGACATACACCACTCTGATCCCAACTCTAGATCAGTTCTTCAAATGCTCAAATGAGAGATTTATAGTCTCACGTCAACAGCTGCCAGTATTATCACCAATACGGTAGAAAGGTGTACATTTAAATTTTGATCGACTCGCGAGCCCAGTCAGCAATGCCGACAGCCTAAATACATAAACACAAAGTAAAATCTATAACAATTAAATCGATATTTATAATAAACAAACTGTTCAAGCGATTTTTGGATATAAATCTTATAATTACACCCTACTCATAAATTAACACATTAATTTGTTCTGTTAACCAATGCCTTCTTTACTGCAAATTTATGAGTTAACGAGCTAATGCGAGAACGCCTCTTTTCAGCGAGTAGTCCCTTGTACTCATTTGTATCAGTTTTATTTTTCTTCCTTTATCTTCGAGGCCCGGAGTGGCCGAGTGGTCTAAAACGCTGGCCGTTCCGGATCACTGTTATCTCACCTCTGTCCGCGTTGTTTAAGTCTCTGGCTCGGCTAACGTGGGCATGCTAGAAAGCTTGCCAATAGCTTCTCATGGGTCACTGGTTCTTCCCGGGGTTTTCCAGGGTTCTTCCTCTACCAGTTACACTGGCCACCATGTATAGCCTATCTTGTGCTGAAAATTGCGTTGAACTCTACAACACCTCCCTTCTCCTTCCCTCCTTCCTTCTTCCTGAGCTGCTCCTTCCTGTGCTAGTCATTGTACTCCGCTACCCCTTGTACTATTCTCGCACTTCTTCATTCCCTCCTTGAGAGTTTAGTGCCATCTCTACGTGAACCCTAGTAGCTTACTGTAAGACAAAAATGGCCGTACACCCGGTTCTCTCAATTCTCCTCTCGTAATATTTCACTCTCACGAACTTATCGGACAAATGGTGAACAATCTATCAGACCTTCTTTTGCCGCTAACGTCCCTCATTCCATGCACGCATTGGTAACATATAAATAATAAACGAAGTTTCGTAACACACGAATACACTCTCTAAATGTTACATTCCGACACAGAAATCTACCGTAATCCTTCACGGTTAACGGACAATTCGCCCAATTTGTACCAAAAAAAAATTAAAGGTAATTAATTTTTTGTTGAGATCTAATGAGTGTAATGTATTAAATAAAGTGAGATCACCTTTTCCTTTTGAGTATTTATTTTTTGTTTTTCAAAGTGAGACCGAATATCAATGATGTGCAATAATTTGTCCTACCTGTGAACGCGTGCACTGGTTCGAGAACACCGTTTCATTCTCAATTTAATTTGTTTGTAAAACAGAATAGGTTTAGAATAGAATTTGAAATATTTGTTTAATTAGATAAATGTTTTTCGAGTTACAAAGATTACGAGCTTTCGGATATCTTTAAAAAAAAACAGTCCCAAAATACAAATATTACATGGGAGAATGGATGTCTGAAAAGAAGAAGTATAGTAGAGATGGATGTGAGGCTCTGGGAGTTACATAGAAAATAATGAAACGCATCATAGCTCCTGTGGAAGAAGGTCGATTTAGTTTGGCACTTGAGTATTTATGACTAAATACAATATGCATTATCTCTTCTTCCTTCCATATGCAATAGTTTTAGGGAGTTCGAGTCCAGACTCCGCTAACGTGGGTAACTGAGAAAGCCTGCCAGTAGCTTTTTGTGGGTCGGTGATTCTTTCCTGGGTTTTCCAGAGTTCTTCCTCCACCATTAATACTGGCCGCCATGTATAGCCTATCTTGTGCTGACAAATGGCGTTAAACTTAACAAGTTTTAAGGCAAGAGAAAGTAAATCTTTCTGAGTCGATGAATTGACCCAGTACACATAAGTTATACAACTAAAATTTATTTTAGGCAAAGTGAGACTAAATATCTTTTCTAGGCAAATGAGTGGCCCTGAAATGGCCTTTGTTATGTTAACAACATTCCGTTAACATAGAGGACATCGCATAGGACTTCTTCTCTTTCTCAAACTTTGGCTCACCTCTGGTCCATAGATGCGAGTCCGCTCCAGAAAACCTTGTTTTTCCACATAACATCTTCTTTTCCAAACAGTTGGATCGGTCATCCTGATGATGGTCCATTTTTATTTAACATATATGGGTAAATATGCAATGAAAATCAACGACAATACAAAAGCAGAGGATTCAACGTTTGTACACATCTTTGTGACGAGAATATGCGAAGGAAATAAAATGAACTACTTTCTAGTCGAAGAGCGGATTGTAACGGATTGATACTGTTAACATATTCCAACACGCTTTACAAAATTCAGTCACTTCACGGAGTCTGTCTTCAAATCCAAAGTAAGCTTCTAGTAACTTCACACTCCCATACTGGTGCCCTAGCGTCTGTGCACAGCGAATCCATGCGACATTGTTTATTTTAAAACTTGACAGAAATAAGGACGACAATGAAATGGGGTGCACCGGCAGTAGCTACCAAAGTTAACACAGACCTATTTCCAGAAGAGGTCAATTTTAATAGGGGTTTAGTGGATTTTCTTACTTCTTCGCAAGAATTTTTTTCCGGTAACAGCACCTTCGCAACCTTCTTCTTCTTTACAACACGTCGAGGATTTTAAGCAGAGACAGAAAGAAGAATTTGAGAAATATTTACAACAGCAGAAAGAAGTAAAACAAGCTTTTCTCCTTGAAAAGCAACGAGAACACAGAGAGGTAAGAAGGAAACGACAGGAAGAAGAAGTATCAGAGAAGAAACATGGTCTAGGAAAGGAGAACATTGAAACTCAAACGGTCGCGGTCCTCTTGGATATTTTGGCAGAGTTAAGAAGTCTGAAACAAATGTATCAGACTTCCTAATTACGACCCAAGAGAAAAGACCTTTCCAAGCCAAACAATCTAACCGTGCTGATGCACTTGAGATTCCAACTCTAGTGATTTCTACTAAATCATCGACGGAAGCAGTTGCAGAAGTTGGCCTTCGCTGTGGCAAAGGCTTAAGGCAGTTAAATCGGATTGCTGCACATTCTTGAGTTAGTTTTTTTAAAAAAAAAAAACAAAACACCCAACGGTCAATTCAGGCCATCAATTTCAACTAAAACTTAAAATCCCTTTTATAACCTTATGATGTAGGTGTTGTGAGTGCGTGAGTGTACACCCCTGTTCTAAACATCAGAACCATGAGACACTTAAGTCTTTCTGTCTGGTTTATAATGGTACAAATTTTTCCATCCACTTCACAACACAACATTTTAAAAGGTTCACGGGCTTCTTCTGTCTCTTTTAATTTGCTCTGTTTTCTGATTTTCTTCACTTTCACAGATTTTTCCTCCTCTTCTTCCTCACGTTTTTCACGCCTTCTATTCTTCTCTTTCTGAACGAGTCGGGGTTCTTCCTTTGCCGAGGTCACCCTTTCTTCTTCCTTTTTTACTGTTGTTTCTTATGGCAGTCTGAAGACCAATGTCCTCTCTCTTGACAAAGATAACAGGTATCTTAACGTCTGTCTCTTGACACTGGTCTTGGGGCTTTGACAGTCTGGACATTCTGTAGCTCAATGCCCTCTCTTCTGACAGATGTAGCAAGTATCTTGACTTTTATCTCGGAAAGAGGGGGAGTAGTCCGTCGACTTGCCTGAAGAAAACATTGTTTTGAGAGCTCGCAAAGCACTGATCAGAAGTTCGATCTGTGCGGGTTCTTCCATAGTGCTGGTCAGCTTGAGAGAGAAATGAATACTGAGAAGGAAGGCACCAGCCATTTATATATACATTGTTCTGACATTGATATATAGAGTCCATGACGTTTCTCATGCAATAATTTGACTGCAGTCAAGATGAAACGATCGCACCATTTGTCAAGAAAGGAGAAGAGGCAGACACGTGATTTATCGCCTCACAGAGTAGCTGAAGTCTGGGGTAAAATTCATGCCAGCAATTTTGAGATGAGATGAGTGAGCAATAATCCAGGCCCAGAGAGTCTACACACAGCCAAAGGTCTCCACTGGTAAACCCTGAAATGTACTACACCATTCGAGGGACGGACAAACGCTCCTTTAAAAAATTTAGAACTACAGATTACACGTACACGGTGAAGTTTAAAGATTTCGCCCAATGGATCTTAAACCATATCGACGAGAGTCAAAAAGATATCGAACGTTACCGAGACTATCATGGCTATGCCACTGTCGGGTCACGATGGACAATTTGTTTGAGACACTATATTGAATAAGGCATCGAACGTCCTAAAGTGAATTTGAATGGAACCAAACTCATCTACATCCGAGTAGGACAAGTGTAGTTTAAAGATCCCATTAGTTATTTGGCCATACATTTTTTGAGTCGCATGCCTAAAACTTTTGGAATGACAGTAATGGCAAAAGGCTCTTTTCACCTTCTATTTCAATACCAATGCCAATCAACACGCCATTCTACTCCATTTGCCTGAGGGTCACTACTATGACCCCGACAATATAGGTACCGAAAAACGATTAGCTTATTATGCTTGGTACCAGACTCATGCCTAGGACCCTTTTGACATTCAGGAAGAAATGTTAAAGTGTTGTAGTCCTGACGTGGACGATGGAATACTTGTAAGAGGCCACTTGTTAGCGGCGCTTGAAGCTAGAACAGCAATTATACCCAGTGGTGGAATTGAGGAACACGAGTACGATCACCGTTTCGAAAACCGAGCTGGAGTTTAAGCGCATTGTGGAAAGTTACAAGCTGGTAGACCCACTGAACCCATGGGCCAGTTTGTACGCAGAACGGACGAAAGCCACCTGTTTGCTGTACCAAGCCGACGAGTAGAAAGGAGAAACATTTTTAAAACAATACTTGTACGTGTGCTCGCTGTATCCTTACGTTTACATATATTGCTGATTTCCCACAGGGCACCTGCAATTGCTGACGAAACACATAGACCTGGACAACATTCGACAATACGAAGGACTGATAAAGTACAAAGCATTGCCTCCCACGGACTTGTACCATCCCGTTTTACCTCACAATTGCAAAGGAAAACTGATGTTTTTCTTGTGCCCTACTTGTACCGAAACGTGCAACCAAGACCGACCTTGTCAGCACACCCATGAAGATTGCGCCTTGACGGGAACGTGGGTCAGAGTGGAATAGTTTAAAGCTCTGGACCTGGGATACCAACTGTTAGAGGTGTTCGAAATTTGCCACTTTCCCAAGACAGAACAGTACCACAATGGATACCAAACTGTGGATGCCTTTAGAAACTGAAACAAAATGCCAGTATATATCCACCCTGGTACCACATTCCCGAAGGTCAAAAGAAATTTAAAGAGAAATATTGGTAGCAGGTAGGTATCAATATAAACCAAGTGAAGAAAAACGATGTCAAATTGTTTTTGGAGTGAAATAGCATAACGACAGTGTTTACAGAAGACAGAGCATTTGACAGAACGTCTCCGCTACTTCCAGACGATTCTCGACAAAAGCAAATACATGAAACACGTGGACGTCGATCGTGCGAACTCGATCTTAGTCAGTTACGAAGAATTGAACTTTGTACAAGCCGATGAATTTGGAAATGTCATCATCGTGGCCTACGTGACAGCCCATGTTCTCTTAAAACTGCGCATAGCTTTAGAACTGTTAGGAGATCGATGTTCTGTACTTTGACACAGACAGTTGCATCTACATCAATTATCTGATTCAACAGTACCCTACAACCGAAGAAGACCATTTAGGAGCCTGGATGGACGAGCATCCCGACGACTGGATTCTAATTTTTGCAAGTGGTGGTCCCAAAAATTAGGCTATGAATATCGGGACTCAAAGGAGAAGTGCTCATGGAGTGTAAAGTGAAAGGATTGACTCTCAATTATTGCTCCAGTCGACTTGTAACATTGGTGTACTGAAAAAAAAGCCTTGCAATCTGGACAGGATAGAAATTTTAAAATGACCACCCACAAACCTCACAAGATTGTACGTTTACTCACTTACCAAATCATCAGTGGACCCATGGAAAAAGTATATTAAATCATGAACCATAACCGACTATGGCTTCACAACCACTTCACTTTACCGTATGACACATTGATATTGGTTAGTATATAAAGAGCGACGTCCAAGACGGATAGCTCATTGTAACTGCCAACACCAAGCGAGATAGATGCATGCTAGCAAATAGAACACACTAATCGGTGATTCACAAGTGGAGTGTGATGCAGTGCCTTGCGATGGCAGGTATGTCGTACGCTAAGACCTCAGTGATTTAGTACCACAGCATCATACTAACTTTGTTTTGACTACTACTACCATATCTACCATCGGAAGTGACGCTGTGCATGTCAAACCTGCGCAAGTGATGACACTCGTTATCGTTCACCTTTTCACATTATTTCTGGTTTGTCATCCTCCGCGTTAAACCATGAGGCTACCACCCTACGGATGGCATCCAAAACTGAGCAAATGATTTCACCATACCTTCATCGAAATGAACCTGCAAAACACGAATATTCATTCCCTGTGTATTTGCCAAAATACTGCGACTTTGAGAGTCGATTCCAAACATTACAAAGAAAATGGCCAAACTATCTGGGAGTACCTACCCCCTACAAAGTAGCCAGTGCCGGATTTTTCTACTTAGGCGAAGGGATTAAATCAAGTGCTGCTTTGATTGCGTTGTGTCACTTCATCAGTGGGAAAAGAAAGATTCATCTTATCAGCAACATACTCGATGGTCTCTGGATTGTCATTACTTACCTTTTTTGTGACCTCCTTATTGAAATTCCATACCATGTCGTTTTAGAAACCAACTTGGCTAGGAGACAAACGTTGGATAACACTTAGACAAGTAATTAAACCAAATGTAAAAAATAATATTCAATTATTACCAAACGAATTACAAGAGAAGATCTACAAGGAAATTTGGTAGAGAATTGCTAGAGCAAAATCTCAATGGGTGACGTAGAAATTTCTTTGTCATGAAATTCACAAGAGGAAAATGACAAATGTCGACAAGCAAGTCAGAGTACACTCGTGGCTTATCGTAAGAGTTTAGAGAACGCATTTACCGAGAGTTGATTAAAATACAAGTCAAACGCAAAGAAGAATTGCATCTGTTAGGTCACCGATATTTGAACCACTGGTTGCTAAATGATCTAAGAGGATTGATTCATGTGAAAGCATTCCAATAGTCAGACATTGTTCAACTAGACGAGGACAAGGAGGCTTTGGTTGTCACTCTTCCTTCTACTTACAAGGTGGCCATATTACAGCGAATTCAAGAGGAAGACTTTGAGCATTACCAAAATCTTGAATGCTACCGTATTCTGTCTCTATATGAATATTGTGTGCGGTGTGTGGTGCATGAACAAATGACTAAAAAACTTGTATTCGCTACTGGCGTACAATTATCTCTGTGCAATAAGTACACTTATTACCTCCGACAAAAAGAGTCTAAAAACTTACTACTATGTCACGACCTTTATTAATCGTAATACAACAGATTCCGTTCAAGGAAATCGTTAACACTATTCAAACGGTGGAGGGTTTCCAATTCGTATTACGAGAACTGTGTAAATTGAATTTGGGTCGACGTCCGGTATGTCTTAGTGACTTGCTTGTGTGTCTTAGTGACTTGCTTTCTGGGATTTCGTTTATTACCCGATTCCATGTGGTCTCTTTACGAACAGTACCTACAACCCAAACAGCATGAAAGTAGACCCTGTCCACGAGAGACTCATTCTGTTAAAATCTTTGCGCTTTCATCTTGACATTTATCATCCTCTACGAAAAACAAGATTCGTCAACTTTTAGGTACTTAAAATGTGTATGACGATGTGTGTGTAGCATGTGATTTACACCCTCACTGGAAATATGTAGGTGACTGGAAAAGTTTGGAATTTTTGGCTTGGACTAAAGAAGTGGCACACTATGTCCAAGATTTGTAATCCTAACTTAGAATGTTCAGTGAAAAAGCAACTTTTAAACCTGTGTTAGTGACAGTACCAGAAGAAAACAACAGCCAGCCAACGAGGAAAATCACTCTTCAGGACAGATCCGTCATCGATTTCCCCGAATGGCCATTCCAGGAGGACACTTGTGTGACTGTGTCAAGGAATGTATACTCGAAGAATATTACACACTGACCCCTGGACACCACATCTTGATCACGACAAATGTTGTACAAAGACTTGTTAATTTTCTACTATAATCGTGATGTGTCTTTTATTCCTATACATAACAATTTGGCTATTATGAATTTTTGTCTTTAATGTTGTTCACAATGAAAGATTACAATAAATATATCCTGAAAAATATAAATACTCTTGTATTGTTTATCTTCGTGTCAAAAGTAACATTCCTTACACTACTATGGTTACATCTTCTGTCTCTGCTCCCTCTTCCTCCACTTTAAAGACATAGACGAACACTTAGTTCGTGCTAGTTGGGAGGCCTTGTATCTTAGGCATCCCTTTAACATGCTCATTCCTGGACCCAGCGGTTCAGGCAAAACTGAAGTTCTCAAACGTTTGATCTAACATAAACATTTGATCGATCGCCCACCTCAATGGATCGTATGGTGTTGCAAAGAGTGTCAATCGGCGTAAGCCTTCTGCAAGCCAAGGTGATTCCATTGTATTTGTGGAAGGCATTCCTGGCGATGACGACGGGATCGTGTCTGACCACAGTCAAACCCATCTGGTTATCTTCGACGACATGTTAGGAGAAGACGAAAATGAAATTAAACTACGGTTTACGCGCAAAGGGCATCATAGTAATGCCAGTGTTATTTACATTACCAAAAATTTGTTTCAAGAAAGTAAACCCCATCGCACCATAAGTCTCAATGCACATTACGTGGTCTTGTTTAAATGCCCTAGAGATAAATCGCTTATATGCGATTTGGAACCCATCTGTTTCACCACTGGTGCCAACACCTAGAGCCTGTCGTGTACACATCCCTGTAGACGACATAACAACCAACAAAATATATAAAACCTCCGTCACTTTGACTCTGTCTCACACAGCGTCAACATGACGTCTACTCAGTCTCATCGTCCCATTAGATTGATTTGTGTCATGTAATGCATCAGACGAAAAAAAATCTTCAAATACGTGCTCGTGTCTTTAGAAGTCGGTCTTAAAGACGTCATACGATGGTTTACGATGACAGCACGTCAATTAGTGCAAACCATAATTCACATACCACATCAAACCAAATGCTTTTTTGACAGAAACAAAGTAGCCTTTACGAAACTGGCTGATCCACTCATCGACACTCAAACGAAAAAGTAAATCATTTCTAAACCTGAACGCTCAAAGATGTCCCCTAAAAATGTGCTCACCGTCACCATCGGTGTTCTTCTATGCAAGAAGGAAAATTACAAGAAAAAAGGAAAGGCTGCCTCCTCATTTAGCTAAGGATCGGGACATGCTGTCCGTCCCGTCCAAAGCTTCTCCACCCATTCGAATAAACACTCATTCAAACCACCTCCAAAGACGCCATCGATTCTGTGAGTTGTTGTTGTCTGAATGTCTTGAAAGGCACGATACCTATGTCTAAATATTAGAAAGAATGCTTAGCTAAAGATCGACACGTCCTTAAACAAATAGTCCAAAAGAAAATTCCCATTCGTCAAAAAAAAAGATGTTGGTGCAACGCGGAGGAATTTTACCTCTGTTAGGACCCTTGCTAGGAGCACTAGGAGGACCGATTCTTAAATGAGTATTGGGAACGTTTGCAAGAATACTGGAATAGAATACTGAAGATAAAATATCACAAGAAGATAGAAAGGGTGTAACTGATTCAAAAGATTTCAGACGTGATCCTTCAAATCCAATGGAAGTAGGAACTTAATTTAGTACTTTACAAACGATGGATGGAATATCATCGTTGGCAAGAACAAAACGGACCCCATATTTACCTCCCAATGCTCATTTGACCGTGATGTCCCCGTAACAACAGGAATTGCAATCGTTGATGAATATCAGCGATTTGTCAGAAACTGAAAAATCTCAACGGTGCGGTCAACTGTTGCAACGACTGCAACTCTTTCAACAGAAAGCTTTATACTAAACATATCCTCTAACTCTGAAAGTTTTTAAGGCACGACCACTACCACCCATAGCGGTCAAAAGAGCTGATCTAGCCGATGTCTCTCATTTGGCCACCTACAATCGTGGCTAAAAATATTTGTTTTGTGTCATCGACGTCTTTTGCAAATTTACCTGGGTCGTGCCATTTACTTCCAAATCGACCAGTGAGTTAGTGCGAGCCCTCCAACTGATGTTGAAATAAAAACGGTCGTCACCCTCTTTGATGGCACACCGACAATGACCCCGAATATCTGACAGAAGCTTTCCAAAAGGAATTAAAACAACGTGACAGTCATTTTTTCACCACTGCGAATCCCGAAACCAATGCCAGCTTGGTGGAACGTTTTCAACGCACTTTGAAAGAATGCATGTGGAAATATTTTACTCATTAACAAGTACATCGATGTCTTGAGACACCTCGTCCAATCGTACAACCAATCTCACCATTGAAGCATTGGACGTGCCCCCAAGAAGTGACTCCTGACAACGAAGTGACCGTCTTCGATCGCCTGTTTGGTACGTCCCCGACGGTGACTGTCCTTGGAAAAGGAATAGTGTTATCAGCAGGAAATTGGATACGCATTGGCAGAACCAAATGCACTTTCGACAATGTTACTTACCCATCTGGACCACCGAACTGTTTCGTGTCACTAAACGAGTGCGTGTCCGTTACCCTCCCGTGTATAAATTGGAAGACATGAACGGGATAGTGTTAAAAGGAACGTTTTACTTACCCAAGTCACAACGTGTGACCAAAAAGGAAGACGTAGTGTACGAGCTAGAAAGCATTTTCTATTGAAGATCACGAAAAGTAGGAAAACATCTTGTCAAAGTACATTGGAAAGGATATCCACCATGTCTTGACTCTTGTAGCGACATTTGCCCATAATTGACAGTAGGAGTTTGGCACTTTCTGACTAATGACCTTTTTGTATATGACACATTGCATAGTTAATTTTTGTCCATGATTCTAAATTGCATATTAAGTTTAATATTCTTTGTAGAAATACATGTTTAAGGGTATTTTGGCTAACAATACTGGTTTATCCTCGGGAATTCCTCGAATACCTAGTGTTTGCCATATTCTTTATTAAACTTTGGTAATATAATTTACTTGAAATGAAATGTTGAACTTCATCGTGGTCATATTATTGTATCTTACGCTTGTTTATAATGTAATTACTTATTATCACATTAACATTTGACAAGTGGACTCTGCTCTTTAGTTGTTCTACGTTTAATGTGCGAGATTTATTTATTTATTTATATACTTCATAAGAGTTATAATGTGCTTTTTAATTTTATATCTAAATCATTTTTGGGGGATTATCGTGCATTCATTTACATATAGATACGATTATATTAAAGACAATGATATAATCCAAAAAGTTTCAAAAATGAGTATACGATAATTCCAAAATATTAGTTTGTTACAAACTTAGTACTGAACAACTTGTAATTCAAATAAATAAATAAAATAAATAAATCCTCTTAAATAAAAAACTGAGCACAACCGAAAGATTGATATCAATTTGGATGTTAAGAAAGGAATAAAGAATATCATTTTACACCTCATTTGTATGAAAAGTTGGACACAATAACAGGACCAGAATGACGGTTATTTTCCCATCAAATTCATAAACAAGGAATCTTTTAGGAACTCCAAAGGTCAAATAGTCCCACGTTCATCTATACAACATGTTTGGATTCTCATGGAATATGCATTAATTTGGAGATTCGCTGGTAATGGTAGTTTGGATTCGTAATTGAGATGATATGTTTTGTATACGTGTTCTTGGATTTGTTCTTTGACTATTTCGAGAAGAAATGTGGCTTGTCTCCAAGCACATTCTTGACTTGAGTGGGATAAATGATTGCTAGATAAGCTAATTACGACTGTGGTTGCAACATGTTTGTGGAACAACATTGTGTTGCTTGGAAACACATCCAAAGACAGGTCACTGGGTAATATAAAATAAAAACGTCTGTTCATAGTTCGATGATTTTAGTCTACCAAGTCACTATTTGTCAAAGAGGATTATTTACCAAAATGTGCCCCAGAAGAGGGCTGCTACTGTGATTGGAAGAGTTGTTGTTTTGACTGGCGTTTCTGAAACTACCTTTGTTGGTTTTCCTGTCGGTATATTTTGACGAAGGAGTTGGATGTGATGTGTGATGTGATTTATATTTTTATGTAGCTTTAACATTTTTTTCAGCCATATCAGTACGATGTTTGAAGTGAGACAGTTTATAGTGATGTTTATCACTGGGACGTCATGCCGCAGACATGTGGGACATCATGCCGCAGACATGTGGTATGATGTCCCACCCAATCACATTATCATGACACCAGGCCGACCAACCATAAACCTAACCTCTTAATGCTGAATGCCAAACGAGGCAGCTGTTAGTACCATTTTTAAGGACTTTTGTATGACTCGGCAGGGGTTAGACTCGACAGGGGTTATAACCCGCGACCTCTCTCATCCGAGGCTGACGCTTTACCACCAGGCCTCTGGACTGGGACGAAAATAGCCAAAGAAGCTGCTGAATAAAATAATCAATATTTGTTCATCTCTTGTTATTGACCCAAACTTCAAATTGCTATTCCAATGACAAAATGCATAACAAAGATTTGGCAGAAAAATAAATTGATATTTATAGAAACGTTTTCGATACCACACACATATTGGTTAGTTTTGTTGCTGTTTTTGTAGTTCATAAGGAGAGGGATCCCGAGAGGAAGACGTAACTGCTGTGGATTAATTGTGGAAAGACAATCCAAGATTCAAAATCAGGGTCGTTAAATTAAATTAAATTAAGATAATTTCCATATAATGTCTCAGTACGATCTCCTTGTTAATTACCTGCCAGAAAGCACAAATTGAGTCAATCTCTTCTAACAAAATTACTATATGCCTCCAGTGTTAAATCTATGAACTATTTTGACAAACTATTCCCGTTTCATGCCATGTCGTCTCACGCAAGTTAACATATGGCTTAATGTTAATGCCCATTTGAGATATAATCCCCTTATACAACTACTTTGGTAGAGCATCATGGCTCTAGTAACCGCCCATCATTCTGCTTTTCAATGGTGGCCATGAAAGTACATTTAGCATTTAGTATTGCAGGTACAACATTTTGCGTAGGTGGACATTGGAATAAACACATGATTTGAATCAATATACTTCATGCAACAACAATTTGCGAAGTTTCTAAGGAGATTAATTTCGACAAGAGGAAAATTCACTTCATCGGGAATGTATCTGATATCCTATTTTGCAAATAACATATATCAAATTAATTTCTGATTTATTATTTTGTTATGCAAATATATTCGCTATCACATGGCATTTGTCGTTATTATTAAGGTCAAATTAGTTTGTGTAGTCACTTGTGCAAGCTGATACTTGGATCATTCGGATCATCGTTCAGCCCATTCGCAGCTTCAAGGACAGTCATATATATTTTTTTAAACTTGAAAAATTCGCGTACCACTTTTAGGACATCGACCATATCAGCGTACTTCTTCTACCAGAGCCGTAGTGGGTTTGTTGTTGTTTTTCACTTGCGAACCACACTTCGGAAAACAGTGGTATAGGTTATACTTCGAACGTATGCTGAGAGGAGCCATACGGACGATACCGGTGTTTTATGAAACATGGAATGCCGAAGCTGCAAAGGCATCGAACTTTCTTTAAATTAGTAACTTCTCGGTCAGTAATGCTGTCAATCCTATTTTGCAACTAGACGAAGTTACCTGAATATATTGCGGTTTCTCTTTTTGCAGGGAATCTGCGGAGAACAAAGAGTATGATTTTTCTGATGTCTATGATTATTCATCCGAGACGTGAGACACAATAAGACGACCAGAATGAGGGTCAAAAGTTAATTTCTAGAACATTCTAAGTTGTCAACAAAATCGTGTTTTGTACTTACATTTTAATAAAGAAAATATTAAGTATACAAGAAATTCCCGACGGGAAAACCATAGTTATCTTAAAATATAACCTGCAGTCATAGACAAAAATTAGCTATGTAATATGTTGTTCTCTCTCTCTCTCTCTCTCTCTCTCTCTCTCTCTCTCTCTCTCTCTCTCTCTCTCTCTCTCTCTCTCACACACACACACACACACACACACACACACACACACTTAGTCAGCAACTCCTAACCTCAATTATTGGCAAAGTGTAATCACATAATGCGAATTAAATATAACTTAACACCATGACACAAATGTTTGATATGAAACGTAATATAAATGGAAGGAGGAGATATTTTGGATCAAGTTTGTATAAATGTAACCAGTTGTAAGTAATTTTAGTATATTCACTTGTTAAGATTCTATGCGCAAAAAAGGTAACAGAAGAAAGTGAAAGGCAACACTCTTTTAAAAATTCAACAAATAATTTGTTTCCCTAGAAAACAAAGTGAAAGTGAAAACAAAATGTTAGAGAATTGCGAATTAAATTCCAAAAAAAAAATCAAAGAAGTACAGACACAAATCATAATAATTTAAAATCCTGAATAAAATTTAGTACAAATTCAGAATAAATGCAAAAGTTGAAGGTGATGAGGTCTTTGTTATAGCTTACAGAAGGCTGATGTGTCAAGTCTTTTGTTGAATCACAGTAAGGTAAGTAGTCCAAACATTAAATATTGGACACAATATATAACTTAAATTTGCTAGGTCTTAAACAACGCCGAAAAAAAACCTCTTCGTTACATAATATAGTTCTCTACTCGACCTTATGTCACAATTAGAACTTTCATTAAAAAATAAAAACAACAAACCATTACCTAATGGACAACAACCTTATGTAATGAACCTAATGTTTACACAAGTAAACCATAACTTGGATTATGTAAAATACACTAAGGAAATTCCAAAACCTAGTCCTAGACCCAAATAAACATATTTACTTCTAATAATAATAATACTAATTTGAATCCCATGTGCACACCGAATAATTTAGTTATGCATTAGTTGTTTACACTGAATAAAATCTAAACGTCAATTAGAATCAAACAGAAATGAATTCAGCTTTGGACAGGGTCAAATCCAACGTTTAATGCTACGTTACAATAGCATATAGTAAAACACAAAAAAAACAACAAAAAAATACAAAAAAAAATTAAATTAAAAATGAAAAACATAATAATTTTTCCCCCTTTCTTGTTAAGACAAAATGGATGTTTTTTGTACTATTTTCATGAACCAGGAAAGGTTTCTGGAAGAAATAAAAATGTTACTTGCTTTAACAACAACAATTACGATAAATTCTAAAACTTACTATTACTTAATTTATGAACATTTTACTGGGTATTTCACACGAGTTTATTATGCGCCAGCAATTTATTTCAAGACATCGGTTTGACGAAAGCAATTTGATCAAAGCTGTTGCAACATCAATAATTGATAATGCCCCAATCCTTTTTTTTAAAAGGGGAATGATATATACAGCTATATCAGTATATTTAATAATTATTAAGCGAGACCCCTCTCTCATCCTTGAACAAGGGAACTGATATATGTAGTCATTTCAGTGTATTTCATAGTAGTTATTTCCCTTTTATCGATACAGTACAAAATGGAGCAGGAACTTGTGTGCTTTCTTTAAGTTAGTATTACTTAAAAGCGTGTTACCAAAATCTTCTAAAACGTTTTTAGATATTGTTCTGTGTTTATGTGGTGACCTCGCATATAGCTTATTGACGGATTACCAAACACAACAAAGGGAAATCAAATTGATATTTGGATGTTTCGTTCATCACCAAATATAAGTAGAGGATTCCAATTGATATTTAGATGTTATCGATCACCAACACAATTAGAGGATTCAGATTGATATCTGGATGCCTCGCAGATCACCAAACATAGCTAGGGGATTCCGATTTATATTTGTATATCTCTTTGATAACCAAACATAACAAGTGGATTCCGATTGATATTTGGATATCTGGATTTGTTTGCTTATTGGATCATAAAACGGCAGCATGCTATAGCCTCGACAATTACCATACCTATACTGTATCTACTTTAAAGGAACTGACGATCTTACTGTGGGTGGGAGCCGCAATTTTGTTTTGAGGTTAGATTCTTTTATTAGATCTCACAATCATTAATTAATTTTTTTTTCAAATCATTTAATCAAATAATATTGTGATATTTCTCTAAAGATCAAACCAAACTATTTTTCGAGCTACAGAGATTTTAAAAATGTATGAGGCCTCTGTCCCAGACATTAAATTACTGGTCCCTAATATAATTGCGGTACACCGTACTACTTGTCACGTTAGGTTCAGAAACACCACAGACTACGGCAGTTCAAAATGTTTGTGATAGCCAGCAAAGGTGAGTGGTTGTACGTATCGCGGTACTTTTTCACTGTACTGGTACATCGGTAGTTTCCGTCAGTAAGGAATGTACGAAAATTCCCGAGGAAACTTGTTAATACTTGAATGATATCAGTACCTTGTTTACATTATTCATAAAGAAAAGGACAAATTAACTATCTTTCTTTTTACACAACAGTTGTATCCACCACAACAGTTGTATCCACCACAAATCAACAGTGAATATTACATATATAATTATATTTATGATCCTTTAATGGCGTGTTGGCCACGTGTCACGTTTGCCAAAGCGGGGACCAAATATGTTATTAAACAGATTCGGTACAAAATCAATTTTTGAAAAACTGTTCTGATTAAAAGAAAACAGGTATTTAGTTGGTTTTTTTTACTAGCGTATGTGAACATGTTAAGAATATATAATAGCACTCCGAATCATCCTACGATTTTCATTAGGGATCATGTTTTCTGTCCAAACTTTGTGTAGTTTTTCAAGTCCAATAAACATTTTTTGTTTATTGAGTAAGAATTTTAATGTTTGCTGACAGATGAAATTTTTGTCTGGATGATGGCATCACACCCTAAGTTCCCCTGCCTTTGACATCAACAGCGTAGCTAGAAAAGTGTATGCTTCATTGTCAACATTTGCTATTTTAATCAATGGGCTGTCTAATGTCATCATGATGTCTTTCACATTATCAATGGGCTGTCTAATATCATCGTTATGTCTTTCACATTATTAATGAGCTGTCTACTGTCATGATGATGTCTTTCACATTATCAATGAGCTGTCTAATGTCATCATGATGTCTTTCACATTATCAATGATCTGTCTAATGTCATCATGATGTCTTTCTCATTATCAATGGGCTGTCTAATGTCATGATGTTTTTTTCACATTACCAATGAGCCGTCTAATGTCATCATGATGACTTTCACATTATCAATGATCTGTCTAATGTCATCATGATGTATTTCACATTATCAATGAGTGTCTAATGTCATGATGTTTTTCACATTATCAATGAGCTGTCTAATGTCATCATTATGTCTTTCACATTATCAATGAGCTGTCTAATGTCATCATTATGTCTTTCACATTATCAATGGGCTGTCTAATGTCATGATGTCTTTCACATTATCAATGAGCTGTCTAATGTCATCATGATGTCTTTCACATTATCAACGAGCTGTCTAATGTCATCATTATGTCTTTCATATTATCAATGGGCTGTCTAATGTCATCATTATGTCTTTCACTTTATTCATGAGCTGTCTAATGTCATCATGATGTCTTTCACATTATTAATGAGCTGTCTAATGTCATCATTATGTCTTTCATATTATCAATGGGCTGTCTAATGTCATCATTATGTCTTTCACATTATTAATGAGCTGTCTAAAGTTATCATGATGTCTTTCTCATTATTAATGGGCTGTCTAATGTCATCATGATGTCTTTCACATTATCAATGGGCTGTCTATTGTCATCATGAAGTCTTTCACATCATTAATGGGCTGTCTAATGTTATCATGATGACTTTCACATTATCAATGGGATGTCTAATGTCATCATGATGTCTTTCACATTATCAATGAGCTGTCTAATGTCATCATAATGTCTTTCACATTATCAATGGGCTGTCCAATGTCATCATTATGTCTTTCATATTATCAATGGGCTGTCTATTGTCATCATGATGTCTTTCACATCATCAATGGCTGTTTAATGTCATCATGATGTCTTTCACATTATCAATGGGCTGTCTAATGTCATCATGATGTCTTTCATATTATCAATGGGCTGTCTATTGTCATCATGATGTCTTTCACATCATCAATGGCTGTTTAATGTCATCATTATGTCTTTCATATTATCAATGGGCTGTCTAATGTCATCATTATGTCTTTCACATTATCAATGAGCTGTCCAAAGTTATCATGATGTCTTTCACATTATTAATGGGCTGTCTAATGTCATCATGATGTCTTTCACATTATCAATGGGCTGTCTATTGTCATCATGATGTCTTTCACATCATTAATGGGCTGTCTAATGTTATCATGATGACTTTCACATTATCAATGGCTGTCTAATGTCATCATGATGTCTTTCACATCATCAATGGCTGTTTAATGTCATCATGATGTCTTTCACATTATCAATGAGCTGTCCAATGTTATCATGATGTCTTTCACATTATCAATGAGCTGTCTAATGCCATCATGATGTCTTTCACATTATCAATGGGCTGTCTATTGTCATCATGATGTCTTTCACATCAATAATGGGCTGTCTAATGTTATCATGATGTCTTTCACATTATCAATGAGCTGTCTAATGTCATCATTATGTCTTTCATATTATCAATGGGCTGTCTATTGTCATCATGATGTCTTTCACATCATCAATGGGCTGTTTAATGTCATCATGATGTCTTTCACATTATCAATGAGCTGTCCAATGTTATCATGATGTCTTTCACATTATCAATGAGCTGTCTAATGTCATCATGATGTCTTTCACATTATCAATGAGCTGTCTAATGTCATCATGATGTCTTTCACATTATCAATGGGCTGTCTAATGTCATGATGTTTTTTACATTATCAATGGGCTGTCTAATGTCATCATGATGTCTGTCACATTATCAATGAGCTGTCGAATGTCATCATGATGTTTTTCACATTATCCATTTGCTATTTAATGTCATCATTATGTCTTTCACATTATCAGCTTTAATGCCAGATGAATCATTCCCTTTAGTTACAGTTTTTAGATTAGAACTATAATTAAGAAACACATGGCAATTTAATCTATGAGAAGGTTCTAGATATTTCATTTTTGGACGAGGGGAAGCTGTGAAATATTCTCATCTGTTTTCTCTCAAAATATATATTTTAAAAAATCTAATAATATCAAATTATATGGTATGATCGTGCTATAAAGATATTGATAGACGGTAATTAAACAAAAGGTTTTTGCCCTAGAACATTTGAAATGCTGGTCGCTAATATAATTACGTATCGCTAATATAATTAGTTATCACTAATATAATTACCCATCGAGCTACGTTCTTAAAATTTTTGTGGTATATTTTCTAGTAACCTATTTTTTTCAGTATTGTCTCTAGTAGCGAGCTCTGTGAAAAATAATGAGCAAGCTGCAAAAGGTAACCTTCAGGGAAATTGACAAGGTCTTGAAGTATAATCAGCAAACTGCCAAAGAAAACTAGTAGAGTTGCTGACAAGGTCAGGAACTATATAATAAACAAACTTCACCATCTAGAGAAATTGACGGGTTATATTATTATATTATATTCAACCTTTTTGTTTCATATGGTCCAGTATCAGTAGAGAATTTTAAAAACTGCACATTTTTTTCATTTAGACATTAATGTGCTGACAAGTCACAGTCGTTCACTAATTATCTTAAGCAGAATAAACATTTAGTTATGAATCTAGCAGCGAGTTATACGATTGTAGGTCAGGCTCTATGTTGTTCGTAGTAGAATTATGATTTTAAATGAGTTACTATGGTAACCGATAACGTCTCAATACAACTCTTGCATTACGTGTTTTACATTTTAAAAATAAATTTTACAGATTAAAAGTTCACATGGCTGAAGATTGAATCTTATTGCTGATGTTAAAGTACAAAAGAAAGCACGTGCGAAACATGTCATTTCCTGTATCATGACATACAGCAAGATATACATGAGATAATCTTCCAAAGGGGGAACATTGCTCAGACATTATCATATCCGTGAGTAATACCTTCAATCACTGTAAAATAAACAACTGTTCAAATTAAAGATAAAGACTATTTTAAAACATAATCTCACATCTTGAACTTTCTTTGATACAACCAACTTCAAGAGGTAACAACCCCGCGTGAGCTCGTTCCCAGGTAAGCCAATCTATAGCATGTTACATGCAGATTTGATCACAAAACAGCAGCGTGCTGTAGCCTCGATTACTGCCTATGAAGTCCGACTTCAATTAAATATTGACAAAAACAAACACTGAATACAAGAACTGTCACCATGATGTAGCATATTTTTGGATATCTACAATGATTTACCAGTTGAATTAAAAAATATATACTTCATTTCTCCCACTTTTAATATGCTAAATGTACAATAATGTTTCGAAATAGCAATCGAATAAAACTTTTATTTCGGGTCTTCAAAAAAAGAACTAACCATGCGTGTATTCTGTCAATTATCTCTGCAACGTGCTAGAACACAAATGTGCCTTCAATTATCCTACCATTGCTCCATACTGCTACTAATCGATACTAATGAAACGAGAGTAAGAATTGAAATCTAAACTGCGTGCGTGCGTGCGTGCCTGCCCGCCTGCCTGCCTGCCTGCCTGCAGGCATGCATGTAGGCATGTATGTATGTATGTATGTATGTATGTATGTATGTATGTATGTATGTATGTATGTATGTATGTATGTATGTGTGTGTGTGTGTGCGTGCGTGCGTGCGTGCGTGCGTGCGTGCGTGCATGCATTCATGCATGTATGCATGCATGCATGCATGCATGTATGTATGTATGTATGTATGTATGTATGTATGTATGTATGTATGTATGTATGTATGTATGTATGTATGTATGTATGTATGTATGTATGTATGTATGTATGTAAAGAATACAAGTCATGTAGCAAAAAACAGTCCAATCAAGTGCATAAGATCCAGGATTGCTTGTGTGAGAGATTAAGATTAATACAATAAACTAACAGTGAAAACTGGATTCTAATCAGTCTAAGCGCATTCGACTCTAAATAAGACCTTTCAAAGGCAAATAGAACTGAGAGACAAGATAAACAAAAACCACAAGAGCGTTGAGGTATCAAACTTTTACATAATGATATCTACAGGAACAAAATCTTGAAATCGTGTACGTTTCAGCTAGTTGGCTTCAATTTGATGCTGATGCTGAACACTAATTTTTATTGACCTAGAAAATGATGAATCATATCGCCATTTTTATTAAATGAAAATTGCGTAACCATAAATTATACCCAGTGTATTTTATTGCTTTAGTACTAGTTACCGTTGAATGGGTGACTAATACGCAAATTGAAAGAATTATTTAAATATAGATATGCCGGCTGCAAAAGATGACGATTTTATGTGTACATGGTTGTCTTTTTGGAGTTTTCATGGTTTAAACCGTTTGGTTTCAATGTTCTAAGGCGATATCGCTAGTAAGATTTATTTTCTTTCCTGGTCTCGGAACTCCAGCTGGGGTTGAGCATTTTCAATTAGTGTTACATCACTGAAAGTGTGGCCTCGGGAAGAGAAGTGTTCCGTAGCTGATACAGCTTCTTGTCACCCAGTCAGAATTTTGAAGACTGGTCATTTTGTGTACCTTTAAAATTCTCCGACACACGGAAGGCTGAAGATCTTATGTGTAAATAAAATAAATTACTTTCTCTGTTTTGAATGTTCTGTTTGGACCATGCAAGTTCAATCTTTCGCTCGTCCCTGTGATTTGGAATGGGCTGGTCTCTATCATATGTTGACAGGTTTTGCACCTTTTATCGTCACAGGGACCAAACTTGCAATAGTTTTCTTGGTTTGTGATTGGCGTTAGCTTAATTTATCCTGACTAGGATGTCTTTTTCTGGGGGGAAGGGGGTGTCCGATAGGCTACTACTGGTTTGTTCGGGATGATTAACTTTAGTGTGTTACACTAAATTTTAGTGTGTTAGTCAATTATAGCTGTACAAATTTGTTGGAATTTATTTTGTTCTTCGTATTTCTGTACATATTTTTAGTTTGACAAAATGAATAATTTTGTTTTTTTACGTGGCGCATTAAGATGACAGAGAGAGTAAGTGTGACGATCATATACAATACAATTATATACAAGAACCAAACGTTAACATCTTTAGAAAAACGTCAGGATTAATTTAAGCTAATTGCATGTAAAACTAGAATAATAAATTGTTGTCAGGATAATGCTTTTTTAAAAAAAAAAAAATGATCTGAAACCGATTTCCAATCCGTAAAACCGTGCAAATATATAAATTAAATTGGTTTGAAAATTTTGCACATCGCTGCCAGATTTTTCGCTAGAATAATAAACAAACTTAGCATGAATGTCCTCTACCACACACATCTATTTATGTGGCCATATATTAATTTATGTGGCCATATATTGATTTATGTGGCCATATATTGATTTATGTGGCCATATATTGACTTATATTGCCATATATTGTTTAATGTGACCATATATTAATTTATGTGGCCATTTATTAACTTATATTGCCATATATTGATTTATGTGGCCATATTTTGATTTATGTGGCCATATATTAATTTATGTGGCCATTTATTGATTTATATTGCCATATATTGAAACATATCCAATATCGTTTTGCTCTTTAGATGGAGAAAGATAAACAAAAATATTTGAAACGAACATTATAGAAGATAATCAGATGTTTCATTAAATTCGGATGGTTTATGTCAAAATAGGGACCCAATATGCCGACGTAGAGAATGCGTCCTACACTAGAGAAGTACTTATTATGCCAAGGTAAACTGAGTAGCCTTTTCTGATATAGCAGAATTCAGAATTATTATAAAGACAGTCGAACAGCCTTTATAAAACAACATAATTCAAAAATAATCGATGTATTGTTTAAAAGTGAGAAATTGTATGTTTTACCTACGCAATTGATTTGATCTCGAAAGTGAATTATCTGACTCGGCAATGCTATAGATATAATTTTTAAGATTTTTTTTCTTCTACAATGGCAAGAAAACGACAAGGACACTTCGTTTCGTGTTTGTTTGGATCTGCTTTGTAACAAACTCGATGTTCAATTCGTTGTGATGAAATCAGTCATACAAATATCAATACAAAAATAACAATACTTTCATGTCTGTAAACAATCTACAGAGCAATGGTGACTCTTTTGGCGCTGAGAAATGCGGCATGAAATACACCAACCCATCCCACCCTACACAAAAACAACAACAGGGAACAACCACCACCGTATTAACTCGAGTTTCGTATGATCTAGAGATGTCCTACAGTATGCAACACATGTTTTCTAACTTATGTATCGTTAAATAAAGAGTACTAGTTAATATTTTCTAATTAACACAAAAACTATGATCTGCTGCAGAATATGGAGAACATTTATGAAAAGCAAACAAGATCTGTCTACGCTGTCCCTATGCAGCTTATCACTTGTTATCAAGATGTATTCCATCCATGTTTAGCTAGTCCAAAATAGAAGAAGGTCTCATTGTGTGTGTGTGTGTGTGTGTGTGTGTGTGTGTGTGTGTGTGTGTGTGTGTGTGTGTGTGCACATTACCTACGTTACGAGGAAAGTCCCATGTTTACACACCAAAATTAGGAGAACTACAGACATTTGGAGGATATATTCCTAATGCTTCCTCCTAATGTATGTGGTGTAACATGTGAAAATATTTAAATGTTGGAATTTTGGAGATTCATGAGAGTGTATCATAATAAATTATAGTTATATCGGCATGACCAAAATCTTATAATGATATGATAACAGGTACAAAATGCGTGTAAAATATTTTTTTTTTCTATGTTGTAAGACATACATTAGGAGGACCTGATTAAAACTCGTTGAAGTCATTGCTTGATGGACTTGTTAAAAATATCCCAAATAGCAAGAACTAGATATTTATTATTATTCTAAAATTAACACTAATTGCTTTATAAATGAGTGAATACACACCTGGTTTGTGTAGTCCTCAACGTTGGTGGGTAAACATGTCACTGATAAGGCCTCGCAATGTTGATGTGTAAACATGTCACTTAATAAAACATCCCAATATTGATGTGTCAACAGATTAAGTAATACAATTGCACAAATGATACCATGTTTTTGTGCCAGAGGATACCTAGTCTAGCAAGTTGTATTTTACACATATAACCAGTAGTGTGCTGATGTTCTGTTAAAACCTTCATACGTCTATAAATACACACATACCACCCTGCAGGTATTTATCAAAATACCTATAATAAGTATAAAGTTATGTGTTTGGCACTGCATGTTCATATATTTAATTTTGCAAACGGTGTTTTCAAAGTTTCGAACATGCTGAAATTTTTTCGGAAGTCTAGTGAATCTGTGCAGTATGGAGTGAAATAATCTAAATATGATTAGAGTTCGTGATAAAACACCGACCAGTATACTAAGATCAGTGCTAATTGTCGAATAAAATTTGCACACCAAGCCCAAAATAACCATTATAAGTATGTTATTTTCTTTCATTTGCATATATCCATGATAAAACATAGTTTAGACTACTTTCTCGTAGCTGGTCAAAAGTAAACGATTTTGGAAAATAAAAATTTCAAGACCAGTTTCGAAAACGAAATTCTGAACTACGCTGACCAAACCGCGACACAACGGGTGCAATCTGACAGCCTGTTGAAGCGCAATGAAATGCAATATAACTGCCTTTTAAATCGTTTTAATTGCAAGTACATGATGTTATAGAATAATACTAAGACATATCTTTGCAGAGATCAAGAGTAAAGGCCACTTCCGTTATGCTAGTACTTTCTATCAGCTGTTAAATGTATAAGGGTTTTGTGTCAACCAGAAGATATTAATTTCTGTAAGTCAAGCATTTTTTAGAGGCTATTTGTCTCACTTCCCAGAGGTGGCTGCTAAAGAGAGGTTTTACAGTATAAATCTATTAAGACGTAATACACAAGTAAGCCATTATGGAAACAAACGTGTTTATTTTATACAGTAGAAAGAACAAGGTTACCAAGGTTAAATTCATGGAAATAAAATACATTACCACTTTCACTGCAGCCAATGAAGGCCAAGAAAACATTTACCTGGTATATTGCATTTTATTAAGTATAAATAAATCAATAATATTCTGAAAATGTCAAAGTTTAGCTTCAAGTAAATGCTATCAAATTCCAAAGGCTCATGTTTAATATCTAAATATCAATGCTCGATATTGATGTGGGACACAATAGTGTAGTCCTTTGAATTTTATGATAAAAGCATTAATTCATAGAATTAAATTATGTTTGTATTCTATATACCTCATAAAAAAAACTTAAGAATATGCAAGTTCGTACAAACAATGACGTATTGAGCTTCTCCATGTTAATAACTTTAAATGATAAAGTGTTTCTCCAGTTTTCTACCCGGTAAAACAGAATAATACCCAACATTTGATTTTAGCCCACTGAAATATTTATTAGCCAACAACTCTATTTCGCGTTGCAATGTGTCAATGCAGTAAAGTCTTAGAGAAAAATTTATGAAATATCACATTTTTACCCAATAATAGTATTGAGAATATTATTTTATGGTATTGAATTTGCTTGCTTCTAAATACACTAAGTTATTCTTCAAAACATCAGAAATTATCTCGATATTATATTAACATTTTGAAAACTTAGCATGTTTCATATTTATCTAAATTACTTGAATAAATGGTATTTTCACTACACCAAGAAGACAAGCATTGTTGAATTCCTAGAGTCACAGTACAATATGTACTGTAATATTTCTTGTTATTATAGCATAAGGAGACACATTGTTTTGGTACCTTAAAATTCTGCAAACTTCATTACCGGTACGTCATCAATAGAACATATTCGATTTTCAGGGTGTTATAGAAACATTTGATTACACCTTGTTTTGACATATTTGTTGTTCCATTTTTGACCAAAACTTTATTGCCATGACTTAAAGAAAACCACCCGAGAAAGCAATGCAATTTTAGAACCATACTGGTATTTAAACCTGCACGAGCTGAAGAGATGTTTAGCTCTTTACAGCATTTTCTTTTACTTTTTGTGATGTGTGATAGGACAGGTTTAATTATATGGCAAAACCTTTTGTGTCATTGAAAAAAGATAAGATCCATACGAAATTGTTCAGGTGCATTTGTTTGCAGATGTAGACGATTTGATTATATTGTGAGGTAATTATATAAAAATGTCAGTTTTGGATACATTTGCATTTCTTGGAAAAATATTTCTTTGCTCTGCAGTTTCATGCTTGTTTTGTAAGCACACATCGAGTGCTGAAAAAGACAATATCACAAGTTAAAAAATTAGGTTCATTTTGTTACAAATGCTGTCTTTTTAGTTTTATTGTTACAAGCAAATTCTTTCTTCATTTGAAAAACAAGACTTCGCCATCCTCTACCAGGCAATAGATGATATTTTCTCAAAACATCCTGGCACTTTTTCTTTCGAGAGCCCTCCCCTCTCTCTCTCTCTCTCTCTCTCTCTCTCTCTCTCTCTCTCTCTCTCTCTCTCTCTCTCTCTCTCTCTCTCTCTCTCTCTCTCTCTGCTAGGTAACGTGTTTCAGATGCTGCTAAGAGTGCATCTTTCTCTTCCTTCGTCCATTTCTTTCTTGGTATATATATATATATATATATATATATATATATATATATATATATATATATATATATATATATAATTGTGGATCAGCTATGCTACAAGTATGTTACAATTTAAAACGCTTCGCTATTTATTTTTATGCGTACAAGGCATGAAGATGTAAGATGAATCTAGTTAAAACAGTCATTGAAGTATTCCTTATCTGAGATAAACTCAAGTCATTTTCATATTGTGCTGCAAAATCACTAAATCATGATTTGATTGAAATAGGTAAGCTACCCCCTTTCTTCCATATCGGTTTACCCCCATGTCCGAAAATGCGAACATAAATCAGACTCTTAGCGACTAAATTATTAGAAAGAATAGATAATGCCACAAATCAAAGTTAACTAACAGTAAATCGGGTATAAATGCCTGAGCCAAGGAGGATGGCCACCACTAACGTCAACGTCAAAAGCGAAAAAAATATAGTCTACGAAAAACGAAACATCGACATAATATGGTTGAGCAAGTCTGGTAACTAAGACCAAAATCATTCGACCGAGTCTTATTACAGTTTTGAACAAATGCACACAAGAGCCAAAATCACTATCTGCTGACCATCGCGAGGATAATGAGGCTGCTGATATGCATTGAGAAAATGAGCTGTGACTTTCATTAGGGAAAGAATGTAGCCCTGTGATACCTCTATCCCACGAGGGGTTTTATATACAGTACATTTAATTGAAAGCAAATTTACCGGTTGCAAGTCAATATTAAATTGATATTATATACGGTTGCAAGTAAATATTGAATTGATATTATATATCGGTTGCAAGTAAATATTGAATTGATATTATATATCGGTTGCAAGTAAATATTGAATTGATATTATATGCCACTTTGTGTAATTAGTGTAACCTAATCTAGTGACATTAGGTAAAAGATCTGCATTATGACCGCATTAAAGACTCGTTTTCAGGAGACTAGGCGAGTAATCTAGTCCACGTATGTGTAACTAAACTGACCATGACTGTCGTTATTAGTGTCAGTCAACTGTAAGTTAGATTTTAAGATTTCAAATAAGTCAGCTGTTATATGAGATAATGAATTTTGTTGTGTGTAATATATGTTAGAAGTTCAAGTTAATTATAGTAGACAATAGATGGCAGATAAAAAACTGTGAACATTTAAAATAATTTTCTCCAAGAAAGAAATGTTAGGACAATGAATGAAACCAAGGCGCGAGGAGCAAATATTTTTTTTTGATAAATAAATATTCTCAATTCTCAGCATTAACATTAAAGAAAACATGTCAAATGGTCCACAACGGAGCACTTACATCGCATAGGGTAGAAAGAAATTTACCCCGATGTTAACTTTGATGTCGATGGTGTCGTGAGTAATGATCAAATATATAAATTGTATGTATTGTGTAATCAAGTATATCATCGTCGTTATTATTATTATTATTATTATTATTATTATTATTATTATTATTATTATTATTATTATTATTATTATTATTATTATTATTATTAAAAAGTACAAAGATTAATGAGACAAGAAAATGGGTTTATTGATTAAAAACAAGATCTTGGAAGTACTTAGCAACATAGTCCGATATTTATGTATTATTTCTGGTTCCATCAAAGTGAATATTTATACCGGTTGTACATGAAAAATGTGTGATAGCTATAGAATAAGACAAAATACACGATGGAATTTCCAAATAAAATAGGATATACAAGTAAACCAAAACATCTGCAAATTAATCTTCAAACTTCCGTACAGTGTTACTGACTCAAAAAATACCCCAAAACGGTTTGACTATAAGTGTCAAAGAAAAGACGCATGGAAATACTAAATACTGGATTTTCATGTTAATGAACGTTTTGCATTTTTAAAAAAATTCCTGTATTTCTGAAGAAAAATGTGGCTTTAAATGTGTAAAACTGAGTTTGTCTCCGATAAGCCAGGTTTTCCGATTAAAGTCATTCATTTTTTCTAGTTCAGCTGGTTGTGAGTCAGACTTGTAATCCAAAGGTCACGAGTTTGATTTTGATGCTCACCTAGGCCAGCCGTGATTGACTGCTTCAGTGTGTCCATATACACTTATCTCCATTTTCACCGGCATCATATAGTCAATAATGCGCTGAAAGCGCCGATTAAGTCAAGAGAATGCAAAACTATATACTTACCAGGAAAATGGACAGTGGCTCTTATCGTCGCTTAAAATTTACCAAAAAAAATTACGTTATTATTGTATAATAATTAGGTACCAATGTTTACCTCAAATTAGACGTTTAAGACCATCGTCGCTGATAAATGCCAGATTATATTTAGTATTACCGCTGGACATGGATTTGAAAGCGCCCACATAATATGCAAATTCAAGGCGCTGAATAGAATCATTATAAGATTTTTATCATAATCTTCTTCTCATTTCCTGCTATGAGAAGGAATTACGCATCTCTTATGAGCGGGCTCGGTCCATGATTTGAGAGAGAGAGAGAGAGAGAGAGAGAGAGAGAGAGAGAGAGAGAGAGAGAGAGAGAGAGAGAGAGAGAGAGAGAGAGAGAGAGAGAGAGAGAGAGAGAGAGAGAGAGAGAGAGAGAGAGAGAGAGAGAGAGAGAGAGAGAGAGAGAGAGAGAGAGAGAGAGAGAGAGAGAGAGAGAGAGAGAGAGAGAGAGAGAGAGAGAGAGAGAGAGAGAGAGAGAGAGAGAGAGAGAGAGAGAGAGAGAGAGAGAGAGAGAGAGAGAGAGAGAGAGAGAGAGAGAGAGAGAGAGAGAGTCTTTAATTCCTCCATTTTCTGAAGATTTTAAGATAAAGTATAGAAATGCAATGTAATATAGTAATATATTGAATCACAAAGATGTTGATTCGTAAAAAGTAATCTGAATTACTTGTAATAGCAAACTAATACATATATTAATATAGCTACCACATAGATTACAATATGATTCTGCTTTTAAATTTTTTTTTAAAAATATAACTACAGACTAATATATGCTTCAACATCTGAAAGTAGAAATACACAAAAAAATATTAAAAATAGTATCCCAATTGTTCTGTAGTCCAGTTCAAATCTTTCATTCCTTATATTCTGTGTAAGTATCATATTGAATCGAGTATCCTTTATCTTAATGAAGTACTTGGTAGAGAGTCTGATCACATTAATCCATACCTGATATTCCAAACGTTCTGAGATCTCATTTAAAACACCAAGTAGCATAATCAGTATATCATCATCGATCTGATCACAGAAATCATGGTAAATCACTGGAGGAATATACGAAAATAGACTTTCCATCAAGTGGTTTCTGTCGTCAAAGGTTGTGTGTGTGTGTGTGTGTAAGAGAGAGAGAGAGAGAGAGAGAGAGAGAGAGAGAGAGAGAGAGAGAGAGAGAGAGAGAGAGAGAGAGAGAGAGAGAGAGAGAGAGAGAGAGAGAGAGAGAGAGACTAGATAATGATACATGATAATGTAGACACTGCTACATTATTCCTTGGGGGATGCTTGGCAAGCGAGAGTACGGGATCTGTAATAAATATAAGAACTCTCAACTAGTTAAAGCGGGAAGTCAGGATATATATATATATATATATATATATATATATATATATATATATATATATATATATATATATATATATATATATATATATATATATATATATATATAATCGATATAGAAGATATATATAATGTTACATTCTAAAGGTACACTACATGAAATCTTTACATTGAAAAATACACAAACTTCATATATATTTGTAACTTTTCGCATTTTAGAAAGTGTTACAAATGAGAGAACTTGATCAAATTAAAGATTATAAAATAGTTGCGATTAATGCAACAATCATTTAAAACAAATATATTTTACTCAATTTGGGATAAAGTACTAATTTAGAATAGATTACAAAACATTATTCTTTATTCCTTAAAGGATATTTTAAAATTTCCAAATTAAATCTAAGCATTAAGTTGGTAACCATTTTAATATTTTTACCATTATCACAAATACAATAAATATCAATTCTTAAAACAATTGAACAATCCATTTTATTATAATATTAGAATAAAAAGATAATTTATAAAATTATTGCTGTAAGGAAGGTTAGAACCGAAATCTTTAACTTTCAAAAATACTTATTCTATAAGAATTTTTAGAGCATAAACAAGTTTTACCTGTAATAAATAAAAGAGCTCTCAACTAGTTGAAGCGGGAAGTCAGGCTGGGTGCTAGCTCCTTTTGGGACCTATTTATACCAGATCAAGACACCTGCTAACCTTTTATGGTAAGGTCTTGAATTTCTGAGGTGGAAGCCAGCATCACGCCTTCACTTCATGGTTGCTTCAACTAGCGAGATCCGGTTTTGTCCCAATAGTACTACGTATGTTTTTGAGTCTTATTTCTGCCCTTGAAAAACCTAAAGATAATTAAATCGGAGAATATGTTAAGAATGTTTGCCACTGAGTGTAAGCTTGGTGAGTTCAGCTTATACATATATAATGCGGAAAAACTTGTACTAGTTATATAGGCAGATTTTTACCTGTTTGTAAAGATTATTTGTTAAGTAATTTTACACATACAAGAATGAGACTTGCAATAATTTTTAGGAAACAATCTTTATTAAGATAGAATATAGCTCTATTAAATAAAGTTAATCTACATGTTTTTTTAATGGTAATTACTCCCAATATAGTTTAATGAAAATGAGTCCAAAGAAGAGTTAGTTTTAATACAATTTAGAGGGATTTCTCATGTTATCATTTGTACCCAAAATTTCTGTTATAACAGAATACTGCCCTCTAATTGGTCAATCGAAATGACTTGAAGTGATATCCTCGTTGAGAGTTAATCTTTCCATTGCACTTTTATATTAATCGGGTGCCATAATGGCCATGCCTAGCTTGTAACGAGAACGTCCTAAGTATCTGTGGTTTTCAAAGACGATCACTTCTACTTAGGCATTATTTGACTGTGGACTGCATGCCAATTTTAATACTACGTAAAATTAAGGAACTTGTCAATGTTCAACAAATCTGTACCTCCAAAACTGACGAGTTAATAACGGAAGTGCTCCTATGAACATGGGCAATTTTACGTTGTACAAAAACATATGTTGACACATTTTGACGAAGAATTTGACTAGTTCAAATTAATATCTATGCATCTAGTAAGTTCACATTAGCAAGTCATTACAAGAAACTTCATATTGAGGCAAATGGTTTTGAATTACTTTGTTAGACTTTTAACATACGTGTCCGCCGAGCTGATTGGCGTAGGGATAATAAACAAATCCGAATATTAAATTGCTCTTGAGGAAAAAAGGCTTTTTTAGTAGCTATGGTACAGAGTGGCGATGACAATTAGAAACTGTGCTTTCAGAGTATTTAAGGACATTGATAATTCAGACATTTACAAATGATGATGTTGATTAAATGATTCATTATTTTGTATAATTTAATGGCAATAATTTGATCTAATGATGTTTATTCATTTTCATTGCAATTATGTAATGGAGATAAAACCACAAACATATAACAAGGGTGACTTTAAATGGTAAATTTAAGACAAGAAAGAGCCATTAACACCCATGTCAAACGTCATTAAAACCTTAATAGCATTAAAATAAATGTTTGACCGTCATCTTTAACTCTCATAAAATTATAAAACAATTAATAAAGACATCCGCGCACAACATGAACATAAATAAAATTAAATTTTGTGTAAAGTACCGATGACTGGGCTAGAAACAATAAATAAATCTTAAATACAATTTAATGAACGTGACTCAATGAATGGAGTTTCTCAAGGTATATTTGATTGTAAATGTGCAATTAAAGGGAAGTAAATTATATGAAATGTATTTGTGCACAAAATTGTAACTGGCTGAAAGTTATTCTCACTGTTGATATATAAATAAAATGTGTGTGCGAGAATGACATCGGATAAAACTTATACGTCGGATTTCCATTTGTGACAGCATCTAATCAGATTTCATTGATATAATTTGTAATATGCGAAATTTCCGTGGCAACTAAAATGAGGTAATATAGAAGGATATGGTTTGTTTTTTTTTAGTAAGTATATATACGCGTTCTACAGTACTCTCTGAAAGTCAATTCACCGGGATATTCTAGAAAAATGTTCATGTACTCCAGCAGCATAGGTCAAGGGAGGTCACATAATCCCCCCAAATCATACTGCACACACACACACACACACACACACACACACACACACACACATACATACATACATACATACATACATACATACATACATACATACATACATACATACATACATACATACATACATACATACATACATACATACATACATACATACATACATACATACATACATACATACATACATACATATTCCGACAAGTTTAATCATGCAAATAGAGCTGAAAATATGTCAACAGATTCTGTTCAAAACGCTTAGTAAATATTAGATTTACTCTCAGACTGCTTACTATACTGACTCTCACAGCCGTGACTGACTGAACCCTCCCCTGCCAAAAATATCCTGATCACTCATGTAAAAAAAAAAATCCTGCGAGCGCTCAGGCTATAATTATAGGTTACTGCATTTGTATGGCAAAATATGAATGATTTTTCCGGATGTGTATACTGTACGACCTTGGGAGTGCAATATATCCATCCGACAAATTTTCCCATACAAATGCAGTAACCTTTTTATTATAAGCTCATTTACTGATTGTATCCAAGATTTTAAAATATAAACAAAAATACACTACAAGAAATGAAGTAACTGAATGTATGCAGTATTCCAAACTAAATACACAAGCGCAGATTCATCATTATTAATGCGCACGTAACTCCGCCTAGAAAACTTGAAGTTGGTCGCGCGCTAGACGTAAATTTTAAATGAAAATGGCGTTTTGGTCTACTTAAAATTGAAATGTGGAGTCATATTGAGAATAAAATCAAATTGCAACAACTTTTTCATTTGATCTCGAGTGAATATATTTTGGTATTTTTGTCGATTCGACAAAATTTCGTGATTATGGACTGGATTTATTTGCATGAAGTACGTCGATTTTAGCGTCCGTGCCAATTCTACTACATCGTATTGAAGCAGCGAGGCAGAAATGTGTTGAAATCGGCATGCGTGTTTCTGTTCTGTCTTTGAATAATATGGGAAAAATATGAAATATTTCAATTGCAATTATCGAAAAAACGCTGTGGAATTTAATAATTATTTCATTTTGAGTGCAGTAAGGAGGAAGTAATTGCACTTGGAATATAGTTGAAATTACAATACAATTTCGAAATGTGTAATCAAGCTTTAGAACCCTTGACATGGCTCATGTTATTTGCAGAACTAAAAAAATACATTTTGAGGAAATTCAGGAAACTTTAAGTATATTTTTGCCATCTTTATTAACAGGTGAAGAAGACATTTTAATTATTGTAACTTACATGTTATTTGTAAGGACCCTGCGTGTCGTCTATAGCTAGCCTAAATCTAAAACATTGTATCAAATTAGTTAGCACAAAATGTGCCAAACCAGCTGGTATATGGCATACCACGAAACATCTGTTTGTTTACAATAGAAAGTAGTTCCTTTATTCGCGTGAATGTAATATGAATTGAGCGCGCGAGTACAGTATCGCAAAATACAGCACGATTTTGACATGGTAAGGTTAACGGAGAAAAAAAAATGAGCATATAATAACTCTAAATACATGAATATTGTTCTTACAACATTCTACTAAAATAAAGAAAGAATATGGCGTTAAAATGAATAACAAAAGAAATTTGTTTTTGTAAGATAACGGACATAATCATTATATGTACTGTTTTATATTTGTTTTCAGGAATCATAATCAATTCTCGGAGTTCACAAATTTAACTGAACATGATGAAAGAGTTTAAATGATGAAGACGTCAAATAATTGGGGTTCCAAGTCTTTACGGTCCATGCAGAAGATTGGTCCTCAAAATTATGAATATTAGCTCTTCTTGTGTAAATGGGCAGCACGTATATACTTACTAGACAAAATGAGTGTATTTATCGTGTTTGTAAGTATGCATGTCTGTATGACCCAAGCTATCGTTCGATACATGTATGCAGTACATAGACTTAATTCAAATTTGAACAAGATTAAATGCTTCAATGATTAATTTAATATGTTAATAATAAAGCTACTTTTAATTATTAAAATTATGACATAAAAATAAATAAATAATCTTACGAGTAGGCATTAGAGCTCTTGATTAAAACAGTCATATCATCCTCTTGGGAATGTGGCACGAATGCGGTTATTGTAAGACTAACATGCTGTAACTATATTAATTGTAGTTAGAATCCAACAGTTCATTAGATCCTGAGGTAAAGTTGTAAGTTCAATAATAGTAGTGGAGTGGTATAGACCTCGGTTCACAAAACTAATGAGATTTTTGCAGGCTCCCATTAAAGGTACTTTGAATCAAAGGTGAGTTACAATTTCCATCAGAATCACTTATTTCGGACTCTTTCATCGTGGGGTATAAAGAGGAAATACATAGATATTTGCCTGAAAGCTTTAGCCGCTTAGCAAGAGTCATTTAGAAAGGCCACCAGTGATTATATTTACTTATCGACCGCCCTCCTTCTTGTGTGGGAACCTTGGGCTGAGGATCAATACTTTTGGTCTAAATCTCTCCCTAAATAAGGAATTAGATTACACCGATGCCACTTCCGTGCAAGTATCCCGTAGCTGTTGTAGAAGAGGGTCCATGATCAACGTTACTGAAGGCACCAACGATAACTAGTCCTTTCCAATGACTAGAAGAAGAAATGAAGCCAACGGTCTTGAATGGGAGATGGTTAACTGGTTTTCTACTTGAAGTACACGTCTGTATGAGATTTTCAAACATACTCTGACTAGTTGTTCATATGTTTTACTTCTCGTTACAACATCAATGCTCATACAATCAGACTGGAAGGGGGGGGGGCTCTCTCTCTAAAGAATGGTATCTGTTGGAAGCCTCTGCATTGATCTTCTTTGAGTTTCGAAGCAACATTTGAGAGATGGTGTGACAAGTTTAAGAATCTTTCACAACTCTGTCCAAGGATTTGCCTTCAGATAATCGTTGATGTCAGGAGTTCGGTACTGGGTGTGACGAAGTAAATGGTTGGGGTGGGGTGCATCAACATTTTATCTAAATTATTAAAGAAAAGATTGATATAAAACTCTGAGCCTACAGTGAGCAATGCCGACGGTTAGATGGTTAAATATATAAGAAAGGTTGAAATTCAATGAATAACAATTGAATAACAATTCAATAATAAAATGACTCAAATTACCAATTACACTTCTTCCGCTCGACCCTTTAATAAGCCTAATGCATCACTTGATTAGCTGTTTGAGATTCATTTCCACCTCTCATTGTATTTCTACTTATCTGCTGCATCATTTCTCTCTCCTATTTATCCCAATCCCTTTTCCTCTTCCTCCTCGACTTTTCTCCAAATTCCTTCTCTCCTCCTCCTCCTCGACTATATGCAGACTCATTCTCCTCCTCCTCCACTTTCTCTCCAACGACTAATCTTCTGTCGAATTAGACCGTCTCGGCTATGGTCTAAATCCGTCTCCAACTCTTACAGACTTGGGACCAAATGGAATCGGAAGTTTTCTTTTCGAAGATTTGCCTTTTCTTATAGTCTACGTCTGTTTTTTTGCTGCTAGATTACGAGCGGCTTCTTTCTCGGAGTAAATCTCAATTTTGTTTGTATATCGCTGTAAACCGATCCAATTAAATTTAGCGGTCAAGGTCCCTCTCGTTGTCTGTCAACGTGGAGATGGATAGGAACACGCCCGATTCACCTCTTGGATTTCCTTTTGATCCTTGAAGAAACCTTTTAACACACAAGTCGTGCAATCTGTCGACTTTTCCGATTCAAGTTGTCAGTCTCCGGGTGGTCATGGTAACCTTGCGTAAGAATTCAACACTAACCCCGCGGTAATCATTATACATCAAACACAGGGCTGCGGTAATATTTTTAGACAGGTAGATTGCAGCTTATACATAACTTTATAGCTGGGCTTAGCAAACTTGACAATGGGCAACTTGCTTTGTTGAAAGTTATTGGGAAAGCTTCCATGAAATATGACGTTCCCTAGTTATAACATCCATTATCTGCAAATATTTTAAACTTTTTCAAACATGAGAGTTTTTAATTTATTTATGTACAACGAAGACATCTACTACATATCATTTGTAAAAACAAGATGGCACTCATGCAATCTACTGCTCCTGCAAACCCATAATTTAGAAGCAATATCTTGCCCGATTCTGTTTAAGTTGAATTTTATATTACTGATGGAGATAAAATATGTAGGTTTCATCTTCTGCTGAATACTTAACATGAGACACTAATTCCGCAAAAGCCCCCATTCCCCAGCTCTCTCTCTCTCTCTCTCTCTCTCTCTCTCTCTCTCTCTCTCTCTCTCTCTCTCTCTCTCTCTCAGAAGAAGAAGAAGAAGAAGAAGAAGAAGAAGAAGAAGAAGAAGAAGAAGAAGAAGAAGAAGAAGAAGAAGAAGAAGAAGAAAAATGGACAACTTGTCTTGTAACATTTGTTATTAGTTTTGTCTTAGAATGACAGTCATCTGATTCACCTGTCCATTCGTCTTGGATGCGTTTTCTATTCCTTTCCAGTCATAACTTCACATGTTTCAATTTTTCATAGTGAAGGGGATGCTATGAGACATTTTTTCAGAATGTTTTATCGCCGTTCCTTCTGTCCCATCGTTCACATGAGTTTTAATTCTTTAACGTTCTCAAACACTGTGAATGCATCATGACTGGCTTTGTGGATAACATAAAACTCCAAGGAGTATATTTCTGGCAAATAATACAAACTGTGAGGTCCATTTGGACCATCTGAATCTTGGCAGTTACAATCATCTAGACTTTGTGACGCGTTGGGAAGTTTTCATTGTGATTCGAAAAGGGTATATTACAGAAAAAGAAAGTGTCTCTTTGTCTTGAGTTTTATATTCTGTGAATAAACCTACGGACATACATAATCATGATCTGGTAAAGGGATTATGGATAGTGTTTATGGGTATTGGGTAGTGTAGGTGGTGTGATAGATAGTCTATTTTGTACGATTTTATCTCCTTTCTTGAAACCCGACGAGTTGCTTCTGATGGTTAAGTTTGGTGACACTACACAAAATTTTTTGAATAGTGTATAAGATGTCCAGGATGGTATAGGTGATGTGATAGATAGTTTGTTAGCTAGATTTAGTCCTTCATTTACCACATACCACAGATTTCTTCTGATAGATGTTGGATTTAAGATACTAGTAAGGGTGTTTTGGTTTTTACGGATAGGGTGTTTGATGGTAGATAGCGTGCATGGGGTATTGGATGAATAGGTGATGTTATGGATATTATGTTGGTGAGATTTAGTCCCTTTGTTTAGACACTACGCATTTATGCTGATAGTAGGTGTTAGATGAAAAGAATATCCAAGGCATTTTATATGAGAAAGCCAAATATGAAACTGTTGCACTTTTACATTGTTTGACACTTTGTAAAAGATATTTTAAATTTTTTGTGATTAATGGAAAATTCATCATTATTCAATACTAAATTTTATATAAACTTGAAATTGTAGCAATAATTTACCATATTTAAATTCATCCCGGTTATTTGTCAGTTTCTGCCAAAATCAGTATGAGTTTCGGATTGTCAGTACTACTTTTAGTCATAGCCAAAGTCGGTATGAGTTTCGGATTGTCAGTACTACTTTTAGTCATAGCCAAAGTCGGTATGAGTTTTGGATTGTCAGTACTACTTTTAGTCATAGCCAAAGTCGGTATGAGTTTCGGATTGTCAGTACTACTTTTAGTCATAGCCAAAGTCGGTATGAGTTTCGGATTGTCAGTACTACTTTTAGTCATAGCCAAAGTCGGTATGAGTTTCGGATTGTCAGTACTACTTTTAGTCAAAGCCAAAGTCGGTATGAGTTTCAGATTGTCAGTACTACTTTTAGTCATAGCCATTTTTATCATAATCATTCTGCATAATTATCAGGATCAACTAAAGTCCGGTAAAATTCAGAATATTGATTCTACTTTTAATCTAAACTATTGGCATATTAATGTTCCCGATTTCTATGTCTCCAGTAGAGTCTGGTACATATTTTTAGTACTTTTACTACTACTTTTAGTTGTGCCTATATTAAATATTACATATTGTTCAGTCGACATTAAAGACCGGCATAGTTTCGGAATTGTAGTTCTATTTTTAGTCTTTACCAAGTTTATTGATAAAAAAATCGGATAATTTTCAGTCCCCATTAATGTCCGGTACTATTTTGGAATTATAGTGCTACTTTTCATATCCGTTATTTGAATGTTAATGTTCCGGCCCTTATCAAGATTAATTTATAATACCGATAAAGTGATTTCGTGTTGCCAGATTATTTGCTCCTACTTTATTTGATGAAACGTTAGAATCCTGCGCCCATAATAAGCAATTGTAGCATGCATTAGGTCAGTTTGAATATCGTTACAAAGTCACGGCAATTGAAGTCAGCCACTTGTAACACTTATCGTTTTCAGGGTATGAACACTTTTGATTTCCAAGTTGTAACACTGATATCGTTTTTAGGCTATAACATATTGTGATTCCTTGTATCACCTACTTGTATACCATATGGCCAAATTTAAAATGGATTTCTCGTATGACCCCCCCCCCCAGTGTCATTTGTGACACTCCAGAGAGAGGCCCCTTCCCGCCCCTGATTTTAATCCCAATACCATTCTGCCCCATAAACCCTTTTTTTTTTCTCATCAACACGTTAGCCCACAAACACATTACCCTGTTAACCATATCCACCACCAATTGCTTTCTATAATTACTGCCTACATATGACACATCTGCCGCCAATCGACACATATTACTACTAATGGCTTCAATATTATAAAAAATGTGAAATTTATACCTTACCTAAATAAATGACATATAAGAATCAAATTAGTACTATTTTATCTACATTTAATAAGTTAATTATGTTTTAAAAACATTACAGTTGCATTATATAAATAAATATTTTATACACGTTCTCTGAATGGTTGAAGAGATGTATCACTTTCTTTTACGCCGCGTTAACATGTATCCTTTGTTGGACGGATACAGCATTTCAAAAGGGTATCATTGATAAACCAGTAAATTAAAAGTATACCAGTACCATGCAAAACAATCATTCAGAATAATTTATTTAAAAAGAAATAAATAATAATAGTAGATCGAACTAAACCTAATAACTGGCACGTTGAAAGGGGGTATATATAGATATATATGTATCCGCTGTTACATTTGTTTGCTAATTAGTATATTATCTTACTTCATGGATGTTGCAACATTTTTGCAAACATTATAATATTAGTAATTTCTAAAAGATCAGTTTTGTTTGAGTGAGAATGGCATAAACTTAATTAAATGGCATGACATATATTGATCTTATTTACAATTTCAAGCCTAAAAATGACAAAAATATTTGATTACAGTTTCACTTCTTTAAAAAGTTAAAATATTGTTTTCCAAAAAAGCCTTTCATAATGCAAATTATATACTGTGAAATAATTGACTACAAGATTCAATTTTGCAATTATAGATATTATTAGGATCATGGCTATTCTAGAATGTAATGTATAGGGTGGCGTTTTGTCAACTTGAGATCAGTTACATGTAAATTCTAAATTTTAAAATTTTTAACAAAATCAGCGATGATAAAAGCAGATACCAATATTCGAAATTTAATTAAAAAGAAAAACAAATAAGCTATGCTGATAAAAGGACAAAACTAGACAACACGCATGAACACACTTTCTTTACTGCATGTAATATTATGTCTCAAGTATGATATACAATTCGAACATAAACATACAATTAACATAAAATTGTATTTAGTATTTTCATTAGCACAATAAATAATGTCATTAATTAAAATTGGTTTTGTATTTATATATAAAATGTAATACAACATAACGTACCGCTTCCAACGCATACATTTGTCTATTTCAAAGTTTGATTTGTGAAAATTAATAACATAAATCACGCTTGAATACATTTATGATAGAAACATGTGCCGCAGTGGTTTTATAAGAGTAATCTTTCAATTTCCTCGGCAATGTAAGAAGACAGTGATTAAGCGTTGTTTTTTTGTATGTGACCCAGTGTGCTGCATATCAACTCGCTACTTCGTAGTGAATTAAAGCCGGGTTTTGATAGGTCAAAATTTTTTTTACCCATATTGATTGAGAGTTTGTAAGTATCCATTGAACACGAATATTTGTATCATCAAAGACTGATGTTTCTGCTAGAATAACTAATTTGCATTAAATCATGCCTTAAATAGAAAAACAAAGAGGCAATTGAGGTGCAGAATGAGGGTAAATAATTATTTCCAAATCGCTTTTTTGTTAATAAGGTCAAGTACATTATCCGCTAGCCAATCAAAAATTAGGTCTATCTTGTTTTTCTTTTTAAGAAAACTGATGGCCTGAACGCATTAAATCAAGAGGTTTACTACTGTCCTAAACCTACGTAATGCGTCTACTAAAATGACCTCGTCTTAAAGCATAAATATACAACTATAAAGAAAATTAGCTTTTAATATGGTATTTACTAAATGACCCTTTCAATCATTAATCATGAAAAAGATTTACACATATATTAAAGATGTGTGTGTGTGTGTGTGTGTTTGTGTGTGTGATTTAGATTTTTAACGTAGCTCTAAAATATGTTCAGTTATACCTCTACGATGTCTGCAGTGTTGCAGTTTATAGTGATGTAATGCACTGTGGTTTCATGCCGTAGACATGGGATATGATGTCTCACACAGTCACATTATCCTGACACCAGGCCGACCAGTCCTAATACTAACCTCTTAATGCTGAGCGCCAAGCTAGACATCTGTTAGTACCATTGATTAAAGTCATTAGTATGACCCGCTGAGGGTTCGAACCCACAACCTTCCTCATCCGAGGCGGACGCTCTAACCACTAGAATACCAGTGCGGTAGCAACGTTTATATTTAAATTAATACCATCCCGTGTAAGATAATGTGCATACCACAAGCTTTCTCGTAAATTTAAATCAGTAACATTTCTCTAAATCTCGTGTATGGATATGATTGCACCATGAGGACATTGGAACAGTTTAATCATTGACATCCAAATAGATGATCTTGTGGGGGACACAGAAGGTAAAATAAAAGCGCACATAAATACTTGTATAATTAAAACAGTACGATCTTTTATTGCATAATAAATACACATGTTCACACATAAAAAATGAACCCTTGGTGGTGAAACCCGACGAAGACAGCTCAATAAAACGATATCTGAGTGTGTTCCAGTTCAATCTAACTCACAACGGAAAATAAACAAAGACTCGCCAAAAAATTCTTGTGATAGCTACTTAAAAACCATACACTCTTCTAAAAATGAGAAAGTTATAGATCCTGGGTTAATTATTAATAAGGTTCTATTGTAAATCATTGTCAAGCATGCTTTATACACATAATAAATGAAAAAATATATATTGAGGTACAAATTTCAATTTTTCCTTAAAGATACCATATCATGCACACACTTTCTATCCTTTTATAAAATGTTATACTGTCAGAATATACCACAACACAGACAGGCAGATTGTCTAAAACTCGGATGCGTTATTATACAGCAAGAATTAAGTTCTGATTGGCATTAAAACACGAGTGCTAATTCATAAGGGAGATTTATATCATAAAATGAATGGCATTTAAAGCTTAATTACCATATAAATTATATTGCATTATTTTTGGTAATACTCCCAAGAAAAAAATGTTTATTTTCTTCAAGTCCACACCAATATATATGCGATCTAATTATTTTTTGCTCAATTCTAGTGTTGATTAATCGTGATGCAGTTGTTTGTCCTATGTTGAGAAGAGAAAGAAAAAAATATATATTTCCATCTACCCAATAACAGCGCCTGGGAACGTGATTGTAACGATTGTTTAATGACCTTTTTGTTACTGGAGTCGCATTTTGATAGATAATGGTTGTAAAGGCTTATTCCACCTTGTATAGATTGGAAGCTTTTAAATGTCATAAGCTACGTGACTGGTGCAATGAAATATGCTTATGAGCAATGAATGGCTAAAACCAGTTGTCATTTTGCATAGAAATTAATTTGGTATTTTTGTATTCTGTGTCCATGACTTTCCAGTCTTAGTTTTCTCGACATAAAGCTTCAGTAGTTACTGAATTTATTGTATTGGCCACGATTTTGGCTGCCTCACTTCTCTCAGCAATGTAAAGTAGATTGACAGAGTTCGACAATTTTGAAAATACGCTACTGCTAAAACAATACATTTTTGTGAAATTGCATAATTCTGCTGTCTTACCTTTACCCATACAATCTTTAAAAATGATTAATTGTCTCCTAAAATTAACAAAACAAGAAGTCATATTTAAGGACTAGGTGTATAATAAAGTTAAACAAATACAGCAAAAAGGCATATACAATTACATATTTGTTGCATCTGGTTTTATTTACGCTACACCAAATATAACAGTAAACACAGAACAATAAACTATTGTAAATTTACGAAGCACACGAAACCCTGAAATTTTTCCTTGGACAAGGAGGAGATAAGCCTACAATATCCTCTCAAGTGCAGTGAACTACAGGTGTGTAAACCTGTGTCTCCGTAGTATATGCTATTTATTACACGTGTGTCATCCCCCAATGAATGTGGAAAATTCACCATGTCAGTCCAAAAAAATGTTGTCTTTCAAAAACTCTATACCCCGAGGATATGTTATTGTGTAAAATCAAATAAAAACCACTGTAAAGGAAGTGTATCAATAATTTCCCTGAGGTGGACCTCCTAATGTATGTGGATTTACAAGATCGTCCTAATCAAGGTAATGTGTGATATATATATATATATATATATATATATATATATATATATATATATATATATATATATATATATATATATATATATATATATATATATATATATATATATATATATATATATATATATATATATATATATATTGTTGTTGTTGCTGTTGATGGGCTTAACGCCCTTTTTCAGCACACGATAGGCTATTCATGGCTGCCATTATTAATCGTGGAGGAAGAAACCGGGAAATCACCGGGAAAGAACCACCGACCCACGAAAAGCTACTGGCAAGCTTTCTCACCTATCCACATTCGCCGAATCCTAGACTCGAACACACGCAGACAGAGGTGAGATGGCGGTGATCCGTAAAGCTTTAGACCACTCGGCCAACTCAGAGCTCCCTATATATATATATATATATATATATATATATATATATATATATATATATATATATATATATATATATATATATATATATATATACATGTATGTATGTATGTATGTATGTATGTATGTATGTATGTATGTATGTATGTATGTATGTATGTATGTATGTATGTATGTATGTATGTATGTATGTATGTATGCATGCATGTATGCATGCATGCATGCATGCATGCTTGTATGTATGTATGTATGTATGTATGTATGTATGTATGTATGTATGTATGTATGTATGTATGTATGTATGTATGTATGTATGTATGTATGTATGTATGTATGTATGTATGTATGTATGTATGTATGTATGTATGTATGTAGTGAAATCATTGGGAAAGATGTATTATCTCGGCGTCAAATTTTAAAACGCTGATGTTATATATCAACAAAGAGTAGACACAACTTTTCCAATACACATTTATATACTGATTATGTATTTTTTGTACACCTTTAAAGGAAGACCAGTGTTTAAACCTTAATTATTGCAAAAGAATCGAAAACTGTGACGTTGATTTCAGTGTAAGTAAATTGCTAAGAACTGATTGAGGACGCGTGCGAATACTTGTTTTATTTCTTCATATACATCACAAATATATAGGTACATATACAACCCTTGAGTCAATAAAAAATGATTATGTAACGAATCATGCTAAACAAATTTCGGCGTTTCTGAAAGCAGGTGCATACATTTGGAGTCTCCATGAACTCGACGCATGTAATGTAGAACTTAGGGACTAGCCCCGGGTCTCCTTGTGAAGATCGACTAGTGATTTGGCATACATTCGAATTATTTGGCAAACATTTGAATCATTTTGTAGACTTTTGAATGCTGGTGGAAACATTGTTGGTCCAAATCAGTGCCATCACATTTGCCATGAAGATGCAATCAAGATCAAAAGACGTTTTAATTTAGCTCTAACTGATTGCGACTTGATCTCCTTCACCGTTTATAAAGTTTTGGTCACGTGATTTGATTTGAACGTGGTTGTATTTTGTCAATCATAGCTTTACAATGATCGAATGAAAAGAAGTCGCAGCACATTGCTGTAGCTGGTGGAACAGCAAAATGTAGCCACAAAATTTAAAACAGAGACTGACAAAAAGTATAAAAAAATACAAAAGATCCAGAAATATCTCTACATAAAATACGATCCAGAAATATCTTTTCGTAAAATACGATCCAGAAAATCTGTACATGTAGAGAAAAGGATTCCTCAACTCAAAAGCTGCGAGGAACACCGGTATGCAAAATGTACACTGATGTGTCGCGAGGAACACCGGTATGCAAAATGTACACTGATGTGTCGCGAACACCGGTATGTAAAATATACACTGATGTGTCGCGAAAACCGATATGTAAAATGTACACTGATGTGTCGCGAAAACGTTTGTCGACACCATTTGCACGATTAAATGAACAGGTGAGTTCAGACAAAAAAATAATATTGTGACTACGTGACTGATATTTATCATCCTATGGGATTTACCGCTCGCTTTGATTTACACGGGAAACGCAAAACCGAAGGTAATGCCTCCGGCATATTATACTGCTAAACAAATCAGGAACTAAATTCATTCATAGCTTTATTAATTGAACGATATTGACGGTATTGATTACAAACTCAGCTAAGCAACACTTAAGAATCGGAAATATATAAAATACATTTATTTAACAGTTGAAATTTTATGAAAGGATAACTTTTACACCGTGGGGACCGTAAGATTATTGACACATGGAAGCTACAAATTGTAATTCCCCAGCTGTATTTGTAATGTCTTCTTTTGTGAATTAAATAGTTTTGACAGTTACATTGAATTGTTCTTTAATGAGTTATACGTCTAAATCGAATGCCGTAAAGCATTCTTGCTTGCTATATGGGAATCCGAAACACTTATCGTTTTTGTTAATTTGAATTGGAATCTCACAGGTGGCCCAGATAGAAATGATGAAATAAATCAATTATTCGATTTATTAACTTGAATAACGAAACACCCGTAGTACAATACAAACTTTTGTTTCGCTTGAAAGAATTTAAAAACACTGGTCAGTGAAGGTTTCCCGCACTGTGAGGTTTAGGATGTAGGTGCTTGGGGTGGGGTGCTTCCAATATTTTATTTATCGTAGAATTCCCACCTAGGTTTTATTTTGCCTGGATGTTGAATTAGTGAAAGTTAGATGTACAGCTCGGGCCCTCAGTCAGCAATGATTAAATATACAAAAAGGGCGAAGTTTTTAGAATAACAATTTGATGACAATTAAATGGTCAAATAATTCAAATTTACCAAGCACACTTTTATAGCCTATTGCATCACTTGATTCTTAGTGTGAGATATCTGTGTATTCTTTTCTCCTATCTCCTAATTCCTTCTCTTCCTCCCTGACTTTCCTAAGTTCCTTCTCCTCTTCCTCGATTTCTCAACTCTACACTCATTTCCTCCAATATATCCTCCTCGAGACTACTTTTCCTCCACCTTCTCTATGTTCTATATGTCGACTACACTTTTCTAGACTCCGACGGCTCTGCCAGTCTCATTTCCGTCTTAGGGACTCGGGACTACTGAATTTGAACCGGAAGTTCTGTAACCCGAAAAGCTTCCGTTTCGAAGCTTTTCTTTTCTTACAATCTGGTCCTATGTTTTACCGCCACATTATAAGTGGCTCCTCGGAGAAACCTTACTTTTTATAAATCTATCCAGGTCTACTGAATATTTTGCTGCGAGCTTGAGCTATAATCCTGATCTAAGTTTTAGTTACAACCTCTATCTTAATTTCGATTGGATGTCGTTGTGGACTGATCCAGTCATCTAATCGGGCAATGTCCAATCGCTGCCTGTCCACTTGAGGAGGACTAAGGACACCGTGCCGGCTTTCTTGATCTCTGAACCAATATTTAACACCTGAGTGTGAATACTACAAGCCTTTGACTAGCTGCTACTAACTGTAGCCTGGCTGGCAGTCAAGGCAAATTTGCATAAGGGATTAACTCTGCCTGCGGCGATGTTTGCTCATCTAACGCCGTAATAATACCCATGTTATACACTTCCTGATAGTCGGGAAGAGCAAACTTGACACAGTTAATATGTAACTGTTTCGCATCAAAGCAACGATTATTTCACCAAAAATGTAATTTTGTCAAGAAAATTAGATATCATTAAAATATCTTCCACTCTACGTCCCTATTATTAGTTTTGTAAATAACAGAACAGAACTTATTGATATTGGTAGATTTCTGATTATTAAAATAAGCAAGAAGAAGGAAAACATACAAGTTTTGTATAATTGAAAATATAATTTATTTCCTTAAAATACAGAGTGAAAGAATTTGGAAATAACTTGCGGCATGGTGACTGATATTTTAACAGTCCTTAAATATTTTATCACTTCCAAAAGTATCGAGCAATCCAAATGAGTACCAAATATATTCCCGAATATAATATAATAACAAAATGCCTTTAAATTAAATTCACAGTATTTCCGTAACAGCTATTATTCCAATTAATCTGAATATTTAAAGCACTGTGGTTAAATTAATTAAATGAATACCCTTTATTGATTTCCAAGACTGAATATACTACTATGAATGCCTAGTTCTACGTAAAAATTCTACGAACATGTAAACAATGTCAGCTGCTTATCGCTAGCTAAGCAAAAATTAAGTCAATTTGGTCTTTAAAAAACACATGACTTGCAGTCAGATCACATGATGCTCACTTGGATATTTTAAACGTGAGACTTAATAATGGATATACGCACAATTAGAATAACCCATCACATAATACAAATCATTCATTTACAAAACCAGTATTTAAAAATTATCAGCTAAAAAACAAACTATGATCATCAGCGATAAGATACATAAGACAGACGTTCATGACAACATTATTTATACAAAAAGCACCAGGCATAGTGCATATACAATACACTGTTGAATGAGTGAATGAACGAAATAAAGAAGGAAGGAAGGAAGGAATTAATGAATAAATGGCGATAGATAATCTGGTACAAGATCAGCATTTAGAGATAGTGGGGGAGAGAGAAAGACAGACAGACAGACAGAGGATAATCTAAGTTGTAATGCACGATACACATATTTACCTAGGTATTTTAGAATTGTTAGATCTTGATGTTTACATAATTATAGTAGTTTACATATGCTTGGTTTCTGACAGTAATATGGATCAGCATATGATTTTCTAAGTAAGAGGTTTATAGATCAGACTAAGTCAAAGTAGTATCAAAGTAGTATATATATATATATATATATATATATATATATATATATATATATATATATATATATAGATATATATAGATATATATATATATATATATATATATATATATATATAGATATATATATATATATATATATATATATATATATATATATATATATATATATATATATATATATATATATATATATATATATATTCGACATCATTTAGGTTAAGTTCACAATTCATTTCATTCTGCTCGTTTCATACACATCTCCCCGTCCCGATATTTCGTGTTCATTCTGCTCGTTTCATACACATCTCCCCGTCCCGATATTTCGTGTTCATTCTGCTCGTTTCATACACATCTCCCCGTCCCGATATTTCGTGTTCATTCTGCTCGTTTCATACACTTCTCCCCGTCCCGATATTTCGTGTTCATTCTGCTCGTTTCATAAACTTCTCCCCGTCCCGATATTTCGTGTTCATTCTGCTCGTTTCATACACATCTCCATGTCCCGATATTTCGTGTTCATTCTGCTCGTTTCATACACATCTCCCCGTCCCGATATTTCGTGTTCATTCTGCTCGTTTCATGCACATCTCCCCGTCCCGATATTTCGTGTTCATTCTGCTCGTTTCATATACATCCCCCGTCCCGATATTTCGTGTTCATTCTGCTCGTTTCATACACATCTCCCCGTCCCGATATTTCGTGTTCATTCTGCTCGTTTCATACACTTCTCCCCGTCCCGATATTTCGTGTTCATTCTGCTCATTTCATACACATCTCCCCGTCCCGATATTTCGTGTTCATTCTGCTCGTGTCATACACTTCTCCCCGTCCCGATATTTCGTGTTCATTCTGCTCGTTTCATACACATCTCCCCGTCCCGATATTTCGTGTTCATTCTGCTCGTTTCATACACTTCTCCCCGTCCCGATATTTCGTGTTCATTCTGCTCGTTTCATACACATCTCCCCGTCCCGATATTTCGTGTTCATTCTGCTCGTTTCATACACATCTCCCCGTCCCGATATTTCGTGTTCATTCTGCTCGTTTCATACACATCTCCCCGTCCCGATATTTCGTGTTCATTCTGCTCGTTTCATACACTTCTCCCCGTCCCGATATTTCGTGTTCATTCTGCTCGTTTCATAAACTTCTCCCCGTCCCGATATTTCGTGTTCATTCTGCTCGTTTCATACACATCTCCATGTCCCGATATTTCGTGTTCATTCTGCTCGTTTCATACACATCTCCCCGTCCCGATATTTCGTGTTCATTCTGCTCGTTTCATGCACATCTCCCCGTCCCGATATTTCGTGTTCATTCTGCTCGTTTCATATACATCCCCCGTCCCGATATTTCGTGTTCATTCTGCTCGTTTCATACACATCTCCCCGTCCCGATATTTCGTGTTCATTCTGCTCGTTTCATACACTTCTCCCCGTCCCGATATTTCGTGTTCATTCTGCTCATTTCATACACATCTCCCCGTCCCGACATTTCGTGTTCATTCTGCTCGTTTCATACACATCTCCCCGTCCCGATATTTCGTGTTCATTCTGCTCGTTTCATACACATCTCCCCGTCCCGATATTTCGTGTTCATTCTGCTCGTTTCATACACTTCTCCCCGTCCCGATATTTCGTGTTCATTCTGCTCGTTTCATAAACTTCTCCCCGTCCCGATATTTCGTGTTCATTCTGCTCGTTTCATACACATCTCCATGTCCCGATATTTCGTGTTCATTCTGCTCGTTTCATACACATCTCCCCGTCCCGATATTTCGTGTTCATTCTGCTCGTTTCATGCACATCTCCCCGTCCCGATATTTCGTGTTCATTCTGCTCGTTTCATATACATCCCCCGTCCCGATATTTCGTGTTCATTCTGCTCGTTTCATACACATCTCCCCGTCCCGATATTTCGTGTTCATTCTGCTCGTTTCATACACTTCTCCCCGTCCCGATATTTCGTGTTCATTCTGCTCATTTCATACACATCTCCCCGTCCCGATATTTCGTGTTCATTCTGCTCGTGTCATACACTTCTCCCCGTCCCGATATTTCGTGTTCATTCTGCTCGTTTCATACACATCTCCCCGTCCCGATATTTCGTGTTCATTCTGCTCGTTTCATAAACTTCTCCCCGTCCCGATATTTCGTGTTCATTCTGCTCGTTTCATACACTTCTCCCCGTCCCGATATTTCGTGTTCATTCTGCTCGTTTCATAAACTTCTCCCCGTCCCGATATTTCGTGTTCATTCTGCTCGATTCATACACATCTCCCCGTCCCGATATTTCGTGTTCATTCTGCTCGTTTCATACACATCTCCCCGTCCCGATATTTCGTGTTCATTCTGCTCGTTTCATACACTTCTCCCCGTCCCGATATTTCGTGTTCATTCTGCTCGTTTCATAAACTTCTCCCCGTCCCGATATTTCGTGTTCATTCTGCTCGTTTCATACACATCTCCATGTCCCGATATTTCGTGTTCATTCTGCTCGTTTCATACACATCTCCCCGTCCCGATATTTCGTGTTCATTCTGCTCGTTTCATGCACATCTCCCCGTCCCGATATTTCGTGTTCATTCTGCTCGTTTCATATACATCCCCCGTCCCGATATTTCGTGTTCATTCTGCTCGTTTCATACACATCTCCCCGTCCCGATATTTCGTGTTCATTCTGCTCGTTTCATACACTTCTCCCCGTCCCGATATTTCGTGTTCATTCTGCTCATTTCATACACATCTCCCCGTCCCGATATTTCGTGTTCATTCTGCTCGTGTCATACACTTCTCCCCGTCCCGATATTTCGTGTTCATTCTGCTCGTTTCATACACTTCTCCCCGTCCCGATATTTCGTGTTCATTCTGCTCGTTTCATACACTTCTCCCCGTCCCGATATTTCGTGTTCATTCTGCTCGTTTCATACACTTCTCCCCGTCCCGATATTTCGTGTTCATTCTGCTCGTTTCATAAACTTCTCCCCGTCCCGATATTTCGTGTTCATTCTGCTCGTTTCATACACTTCTCCCCGTCCCGATTTTTCGTGGGTGCAATGAAATTCTTCATATCTTACACACATTGCATATTGCCAAAATCAAATTTGTAATCATTCTTTCTTCACAATCGGTAAGCAGTAATTGGTATATTTCTAATCGGTATTCATTAATTGGTATATTTTAATAATACAATTTTGTGTTTAATGATGCGCACGTATCTATTTACATGAAGATAATGACACTCACCTATCTATTTACATAAAAGTAATGACAGACACACATCGATTAATAATAAAGTAGATAGAGACCCAAGTCTCCATATACGAACATATTGGTGGTAAAGAGTTTAGCATCTAATAACCACTTACAGTTTTCTATGTACTCTTTCTGTACTTACAGATTTCTATGTACTCTTTCTGTACTTACAGATTTATATGTACTCTTTCCGTTCTTACAGATTTATATGTTCTCTTTCTGTACTTACAGATTTTTTATGTACTCTTTCTGTACTTACAGATTTCTATGTACTCTTTCTGTACTTACAGATTTCGATGTACTCTTTCTGTACTTACAGATTTCTATGTACTCTTTCTGTACTTACAGATTTCTATGTACTCTTTCTGTACTTACAGATTTCGATGTACTCTTTCTGTACTTACTGATTTCTATGTACTCTTTCTGTACTTACAGATTTCTATGTACTATTTCCGTATTTCGTCTTTTAGTGTCGTCCAATTTGGCAGCAGCAAGACAAAATTGGAGCTACATAATAATATCAGTAGCACATTGAAATGAACCCTGTTCATAAAAATGTCATAAAAAATTAAAATTATCTGAAATGTCTAAAATAACTAGTCGTCTGACTCTTTGGTTAAAAATCACAACTTGTGTTTTATCAATATTTACAAATATATGGCATCTAATACAGTATGCATGCAACCTGTATAAGTATGCATATGGACCATCTGCTGTTTCTGAAAATATCACCGTATCATCAGCAAGAGACAGTCTCCTTGAAGAAGAACCGCTCAAGTGGCTAAAATGTATAAAGCGTTCGCCTAGGATACTGGAGGACGCGGGTTAGAACACCAGCCAAGTCATGCCAGAGACTTCAAAAATTGTACTAGCAGCTGCCTGGCATTAAGAAGTCAGTTTTAGGGCTTATCTGTCTAATGTCGGAATAATTTGACTTGGTGGGATATGATGCTACAATGCCAGACATCACTATGAACTGCTACACTGCAAACATCGTAGCGATATAACTAAAAAATGATTAATGCTTCGATAAGAATCCAAAACACGCGCGCGCACACACACGCACACACGCACACACACACACACACACACACACACCTTGATGAAGTCAATGTGAGCAATGAAAATAGGATAAATGTGAGTTGGAGTGCCTTGTAGATGACTGCATTGCGCTATAAATATATCTTTTTATCCTTAACATTTTCACAGTCGTTGTGTTTTATCTATTTCATGCAATAAACCTAGACTTTCTGCATAATCAAACGCTTTTAAAAAGCCAATCAAAGCACACAAATGTCTTTTTCATAGAGTAGCTTTTGGATAAAAATAAAATAGAAATATAAACTAGACAAGGCATCTGCTGTACTATTATTCTTCACAAAACCAAGAAGTAGGTCTGTAGTAAATTATTTGATTTAATACTTTAGTGAAAACTTTTCGCTGTTATCCCTCAATTATTATTTGCTTCGGACGGATTCCATGTCTTAGAAATTGGTATAATAAAACCTTTGCTCCGATTTGAAGAATAACTACCTTTGCTAAAAATCTATCATATTAAAACGTTTCAGCGTGTAATTTGTTATTATGGAAAATGGCAACAAACATTCTAAACTTGTATTTTATAAATGTCTTAATATTTTTTTTAGCGGAGCTATGTTCTTCCATTGAAACTAGAGAATCAAACTAAAAATATATGTTAGCTTTAATACTGAGTTGTATCTCCGTCTTGTGTGTTTTCACTCTGCTGTCATAGACCAGTATTCATTTAAAGTATTTTGCTAATTCTTTAAATTTTCACAAACATCACAGCAATCATTGGAATAGTTACTGAAACGTTTCTGACTTTTATAAATATTACAATTCACGTGGATTTCCTTTTCGTAAATGATGCAGTTTATGCCGTCCTAATCTATTGTAGAGTGACACGGAAGATTGTTTAAAATTCTTTTCTCTTCATTATATAATTCCTTGTATTTACATCGGATTAGGAGGAACTGTAATTAATTAAAGCACTTTTATCAAGTTTCCATTTTCCCTGCATTCACCATTAAAACAATGAGCATTAATTTTAATTCTGACATTAAATTTCTCATTTCTAAAATACGCTTTTATTTTCAAAAAAATGTCGATTTGCGATTTAGGTAATAAACGGCGTACATGATTCAGTTTTTTCGTCGATTGTGCTTGGGACTACAATTCCATTAGTCAGGTAAAGTCAGAGGCGGGCCATATGGACCGATTGTAAATCCCCACAAGGCCTCCGTTTTTACCAACTGTTTTAGATCTCATAAATACTTTCGTTATGTAAACATTTCTATTTTCAAATCTTTATATATTAAATTATATAGGCTTCTTTTGGCATTCGATTAATTTCCAAATTTCAATATAACTAGGGTTTATTGGCCTCAAACTCTCGGAATGGCCGGCCCTCTCTCAGCCTTTAAGGGGCTTGCCATTAAGTCTACTTCCAATCCCTGCCCCACGGTCAGGAAGGGAAGTGGGTTAAGTCCAACATCGTATGTTGGACTTAACCTTGTCCAGAATTATGTTTAGTTTCTTCTTGACCTGAATTATTGAATTTTGAAATTTTTTGAATTTTTAAAATTTTAGTCTGTAAACAACTAATACATAACCAAAATATTCTTTGTGTATGGGTTTATCATCAGGATCATTATTAATAGAAGTAAACATTTTTATTTGGGTCTGGGTCAGTGTTATTGAGACCATATAACTGGTGTACTTGACATTCTTAACTTAAGTAACAGACTTTCTAATAATAGCTAACATTTTAATTTGAAAACATTAAGAACTTTTTAGAGGGTCATTTTCCATTAGGTAATGTTTGTTGGATGGACATTTGGTCAAGCAGAGGACTATACAGTCTTGTCACTGGAAAGATTATCTGAAGAATCAATTATTATTATTCTTGTGTCCAGTAGTTTTGGAGGCTGGATAGTATTTCTTCAAATTGTTCAAGTGATTTTTTTTATAGAAATATAGAGTGCTCATGACAAAAACAATATTCTTAGACGGAGACGTTCACAGGGGTTTACATGGTGAATTCGAATCTGGAGTTAGATTATATTGTGTTTGAACAAAAAACTGTTGGTACAGAAACACAACACAGGCCGCCAAAGGTCATCAATACTTTCAGAGTTTATACTTAATTTGGATTTTCACAAAAATTTGTTCTGAACTATAAATTATTAGGAATTGTCTCTGTAATTATAGGATTATTTTGGATTTAAATCGCAATATATTAAGTTTCTGTTTCTATTTGTATATTGTATTCTAGGGATATAATTTAGTTTTTGAATTTTACAAAGTTTGTTTCTTTTCACCCCTTTCTGTTGCTAATTTTAAGAGCGAGCATAGATTCGTAAAAATGTACTAATCCTATTGCGTTAAAAGTTAGGTGCTCATACATATGTCGTCGTAGAAGCTGTAGTAGTAGTTAAAATTTTCTTTAAGAAAATCATAATGTTTTACAAAAATATGAGTCGAATTGTATATCATTAATTAATTACCAGTTAGTACTTCTGACAAAGTTCTAATATGTTAAGTTGTAACATGGTCATACCCTGATTTCTAGTTAATGTTCTTAATATATAAGAAGACAAAATCATTGAGAAAATAACTCCTAAAGTGGCAATTTTAATAATGTTGCCATTGAAAGAAAATGGGAGATAACTTGGCAATCGGTCTGTGGACTACAAAAATTTAGTTACCTCTCTTTAATTGCTAATTTGCTATACTATTTTATTGCATTTGTCGTAGAAATGCACCTACTGTTGACATTTTAATTCGTCTCTATCAGGTACATGCATCTTCATCGATGATACAAGCCAGAAAAGCTCCTTTTAAAGCTATACATTTTGATGTAAAAATGTGGATAGAAACAGTTACTGGGTTGGATTATGTCCGCCGGCAATATGTAAATTATGCCCGCTGTCGATGGTACAGAGTGTGGCATTGCACATACTCACAGTTACTGGGTTGGATTATGTCCGCCGGCAATATGTAAATTATGCCTGTTGTCGATGGTACAGAGTGTGGCATTGCACAAACTCTTTCAATGCCTGCTGTAGATGATGAGAGTGCGGCATTGCACATCATCACTCTCTCTCTCTCTTCTTTAAACATACTAACGTATTCAGGACTAATTTTTAAAACGATTCTTTCATTGCGCTTTGATAATAGGAAAACAGTTATCTGAATTGCAACCTATAACGAACCACACAATTATATTTAACACGTTTGATGCGATTCTATGAGTGTGGCTAGCATTCCCCCGTTAGGTCCCGACTATGTTGCATTGTTTCGTCAGAGTATCGTGGCGCCAATATTCTTTGTTGTTGGCGGTCGGCGTCCTGAGGGCATTGTAAATTGGAGCGGTCGGTATCTAGAAGATTGTGTGGACTGGAGCGGTGGGTGTCTAGTGGGGACTGAAGACTGGAGCGGTGGGTGTCTGGAGGGGACTGAAGACTGGAGCGATGGGTGTCTGGAAGGGACTGAAGACTGGAGCGGTGGGTATCTGGAGGGGACTGAAGACTGGAGCGGTCGTTGTCTGGAGGGGACTGAAGACAGGAGCGGTGGGTGTCTGGAGGGGATTGTTGACTAGGGCGGTCGGTGTCTGGAGGGGACTGAAGACTGGAGCGGTGGGTGTCTGGAGGGGATTGTTGACTAGGGCGGTCGGTGTCTGGAAGGGAGTGTAGATTGGGGCGGGCGGTATCTGGATTGGTTTATGGACTAGAGAAGTGATATCTGGAGGTAATAGTAGACTGGAGCGTTTACGCTTTTGATATAAACTGAAAGCTGGTAGCTTTACGTATGCTTCTGCTGTAGTCCAGTATTTGGTATTCTAATTAAGTTATTTCATAACCTGCATTCTAGCATAGAAATGAGGTATGCAAACGTAATTATGGCACACTTCTATTGTATTTGTTTCTTCGTAAAGTTTTTTTTCTCTGACCTATTTAGTATTCAATTCTTCGAATTTAACTTATTTCACCTTTGAAGTATTTTGTTTATTTAGTATCACATATTTCAATACCGAGTCCTGTTGCATGGAGTATTGACCAGATGTATCTAAACGGGTGTTGTTGATAATGAAATACCTTCGCGATACCTTGTTTTACTGTTGAACTGGCGTCAAGCAACTAGTATAAATATACCCATACAATTGCATCGACTCAAGTTGTAGGTACATCTAGGTGGAATTAAAGAAGCAATTTTGAACGGGGTGGATTTATTTTCATTGCTGTGATGGAACGATTGATTTTATTTCATATCAAGTTTAAGGTTGGACTTTTCTTGACGCCACTACCAGTCTTCAGTCGCTGAGTAAATTTGAAATTTTGAATTGAAAAAAAGCGTCTTCATCCTGAATAAACACATTCGTTTTATTTCAACTCAATCATTCCAAAAGGAAAAGAGGGAGTAAGGATTGGAAAGTGCTGTCAATAGAATAAACGCATGTGCAAGTGGCAGTCATTGACGAAGTTTAATCGACGTGTCTGCTTGCTTGATAAAAACGATTTATAGTCTCTTGTTCAGTTTAAAAATAGCCATGTGATATCAGCAAATTTTCAAATTTGAAAAAGTTTCTTCTATCTCGTTGCACGTGACTTTATCATGTAAAGTACACAAAAAGAAACTACATATTACTGGATTAATTACCAAGAATATGAGACTATAAAACAACAACAAAAAACCCCAAAAAACAGTTGGCCTTATTTAGCATTTAACAGATGTCGCGACCTTCAGTTTGAAATTTGTAAATTCAAATGTAGTGTGACAGTAAGAGGGCTAAGATGATAAGACAATTACGTAACAGCACTACAGATCATGCCGTTGCCCGAATGTAAAGGGATTAGAAGTCTGGGAGGGGACTTAAATAAATAAAATAACAATTTTATGACATTTCGTAAGGACACTATTAATTCGAGACACTCCCATGCAAGTGGTATATATCGTTTTGTACAAATGAACTTTGTGAACCAAGATACAAACATCCGAACCTTCATTTGAACACTAGCACGTGCATAGACTCTCAAATCAATAATGTGATTTTGTCTGTCAGTTTGTATGTTTATATTGTATTTGTTTAAGAGTTACGCAGCCCCCATTTATATATCGCTTTTACTTTGGATCATTAAGAATGGCGTAAGATACAGAGAAGGCAGTAATTTCACAGCTATATATATATATATATATATATATATATATATATATATATATATATATATATATATATATATATATATATATATATATATATATATATATATATATATACATACATACAAAGTTTACAGTTTTTAAGAAAAAAAAATCATAGTTTTGCTAGATACTCAAAAGAGAAACTCGTGATATACATTTTTAAAGTAGACTAGAAATAAAAATTTTCCTTTTATATAAGCAATTTTCTTCAAATTTTAATTAATTTTAATTTCGACTGTAGTGTTTATAAATTACATATCGTAGGCGGATAGTGATTATATTGCGAAGGAAGATACCACGATTTTGTTAATTGCCGAGTTTTCCGAGTTTTTAATGAGACAACTGATCACGTGGTCCCGTGACGCAATACTAGCCAGTCCAGAAACAGAATGAGGGCGAGTGATAAAGGAAATCAGATTTGGGTTGCACATTAAAAAGATGAATCTGTTTCCGAGAGTTGCTCATAACTTATATATTCTTAACTATGTATTAAGAATTTAAAGAAAAGCAATGTAATTTTAACAGAATTACTTTTACATTGCGTGCTTTTCAAAAATATATAATGATTAAGTGACGGTACACAATGTAAAAATTAAAATATGCCACAATGCAATAAATTTTATTTAAGAATGATGAGATTCAAGCGTAGTATATGTAAATGACATGTTCATTACCTACCCTCAACAGACCACCTAAGGACTAATATTTTTGATAATATTCATCCATCACTAAAACACTGAGAGATAATACTGAATTCTGGTCCGACTTTTAGATGAAACAATATCCATTACGAGGAAGGTGTAAAAAGGAATTGAGAACGGTTCCCATCGGTCCTAACTTAAGCAATAGTTTTTATATAAAAAAACAACATAACCCACAAATAAATCTGCAAAGCAGAAATTGTAAGAAATTAATTTAGACATAAAGAAGCTTCCTTCTTATGGTTCATTTACTGTGTATTTTACATGCAGGCTACAGTTAGCTTATTGACAAATCTGACAATGTATGCATGTCTTGTATAATAGTTTATGTACTGTGCTAATCAGTGCTCAAAGAAATATTTTTAGGCACTGGCGCAGGGCTGGTGGCTTGAATGAACTCACAACCCCTGACTAAAATCCCATAAGACCGGACAGCTCATATCTGTCAACTTTCAAGCCGGGAGAAAAACATCCCAATATGGAGGTATTTCCACACCTACCTCCTGATCTAGTAATATCTCCAAATTTTTAGAAGTGGTCTCTCAAATTTATTTTATACCAAATAGGACTTCTATAGCTTCCCATAACTTAGGTTCTTGCTGTTTAAATTCGGCACTGGACGAAATAATTAATATCACATTTTTTTCTTCAGTAAATATAATGTTAAGATTAAAAATTATTCATGTAATTTTCAGAGTTTTTAGGACCACTACAACAGTACTATAGTAAAAAAAAATACAAAAAAATAAAATTGTCACCCATTTATTTAAATCCCGTGAATGATCACTGAATGCTGTGCAATTTTCTCTACAAACAAATTTTCATCTCCATTTCCGCAAAAAAACCTCGGCTAACACCTGACATTTCTCTACTGTATATGCAAAGTTTTTTCCCATTATTAAATTAAAAGAAGGAATAAGACTATAATACGATGCATGATATGTGCTCCCCCCAATAAAATAATTCAAAATAAATATTTTCATTCAGTAACCAAGTGTTACAGGCCTGAAGACTAAAACTTATATACGTGGTAAGTTTATAACAAAATAGGGAATCATTTTAAATTGCTGGTGCTTACAAACACGCACTATTGAGCACTCACACATTGGGGCAAGGGGTGGGGGTCAATAGTCGCCTCACCCCAATTTCTATTGTCAGCCAGTTAATGTGAAACTTTGATTTTATACCAGACCTCTTTTATTTTAAACGCTGCTACTGACACTGCCCAAGAGAAAGCTTTTATATCAGTTCCTATCACTATAGATTACCGTTTATACATTTTACATGTAACAGGCATAGACTGAAAAGTTCCATTTTGTTGTTTGTTTTTCTTTTAAATTTAAAATGTTAAGATTACTGAAAATTGTGTTGTCTGGAAACAATACCGTGAAAGGGGTTTAAAATCTTAACTTTCAACAGAGCTCTTATTTTATTAGAATCAGATCTCAATTTCACCTATAGCTGCGGTGATTTGATTTAAATTGTGCCGTGTTATGGCATGTATGTCAACATCCTTAAATACATTTACTCATTTCCTCAGGCAAACATTTTCCCCACAAGCCCTCACCTCACTTTGAATAAACTAAAATTAGAGGTAACGTGGGTGTCGGATTAATAGAATTATTTTTTTTTATCACTGCTACTGCTGGTGTAGATAAAATAAATGTGAACTGATTGTGAAATGATTGTTGCATTTTGTGGTCACTTACTTGGCCTTCTGCCTCTCTTCCTAACTCACACGTTTAACACTTTTCCCCACGAGCAAAAATATCTTTTACGCTGGCAACTGCCAGTCAAGATTCCAAGTCGCTAGTATGACGTTATAACACGAAAGAAATCGAATAGGTGTGGACATTTTGCGCCTTGAATATATGCCAATATTTATATATTGACATTACGGTCGCAGATAATACTTCAGAATAAGGTTAAACTCTACATTACTTTTATTATTATTCTATATTTATTTGGATTTCTGGTCTCCTTGTGATCATGATGAATAATCTTTAGAAATAATTTGTGTCCATCTTGAGTAAGGCATGTCCTTATAGTATATCTCATGTACCCACAACTTGAGTAAGTCATGTCCTTATAGTATATCTCATGTACCCACAACTTGAGTAAGTCATGTCCTTATAGTATATCTCATGTACCCACAACTTGAGTAAGTCATGTCCTTATAGTATATATCATGTACCCACAACTTGAGTAAGTCATGTCCTTATAGTATATATCATGTACCCACAACTTGAGTAAGTCATGTCCTTATAGTATATATCATGTACCCACAACTTGAGTAAGTCATGTCCTTATAGTATATATCATGTACCCACAACTTGAGTAAGTCATGTCCTTATAGTATATCTCATGTACCCACAACCTGAGTAAGTCATGTCCTTATAGTATATCTCATGTACCCACAACTTGAGTAAGTCATGTCCTTATAGTATATCTCATGTACTCACAACTTGAGTAAGTCATGTCCTTATAGTATATCTCATGTACCTACAACTTGAGTAAGTCATGTCCTTATAGTATATCTCATGTACTCACAACTTGAGTAAGTCATGTCCTTATAGCATATCTCATGTACCCACAACTTGAGTAAGTCATGTCCTTATAGTATATCTCATGTACCCACAACTTGAGTAAGTCATGTCCTTATAGTAAATCTAATGTACCCACAACTTGAGTAAGTCATGTCCTTATCATAGTATATTTCATGTACCCACAACTTGAGAAAGTCATGTCCTTATAGTATATATCATGTACCCACAACTTGAGTAAGTCATGTCCTTATGATAGTATATCTCATGTACACACAACTTGAGTAAGTCATGTCCTTATAGTATATCTCATGTACCAACAACTTGAGTAAGTCATGTCCTTATAGTATATCTCATGCACTCACAACTTGAGTAAGTCATGTCCTTATACTATATCTCATGTACCCACAACTTGAGTAAGTCATGTCCTTATAGTATATCTCATGTACCCACAACTTGAGTAAGTCATGTCCTTATAGTATATCTCATGTACCCACAACTTGAGTAAGTCATGTCCTTATCATAGTATATTTCATGTACCCACAACTTGAGAAAGTCATGTCCTTATAGTATATATCATGTACCCACAACTTGAGTAAGTCATGTCCTTATCATAGTATATCTCATGTACACACAACTTGAGTAAGTCATGTCCTTATAGTATATCTCATGTACCCACAACTTGAGTAAGTCATGTCCTTATAGTATATATCATGTACCAATAACTTGAGTAAGTCATGTCCTTATCATAGTATATCTCATGTACCAATAACTTGAGGAAGTCATGTCATTATCTTAGTATATCTCATGTACCCACAACTTAAGTAAGTCATGTCCTTATCATAGTATATCTCATGTTCCCAAAACTTGAGTAAGTCGTGTCCATATAGTATATCTCATGTACCAATAACTTGAGTAAGTCATGTCCTTATAGTATATCTCATGTACCTACAACTTGAGTAAGTCATGTCCTTATCATAGTATATCTCATGTACCAATAACTTGAGTAAGTCATGTCATTATCTTAGTATATCTCATGTACCCACAACCTGAGTAAGTCATGTCCTTATAGTATATCTCATGTACCCACAACTTGAGTAAGTCATGTCCTTATCATAGTATATCTCATGTAACCACAACTTAAGTAAGTCATGTCCTTATAGTATATCTCATGTACCCACAACTTGAGTAAGTCATGTCCTTATCATAGTATATCTCCTGTACCAATAACTTGAGGAAGTCATGTACTTATCATTGTATATCTCATGAACCAATAAATTGACTAAGTCATAACATTATCTTAGTATAACTCATGTACCCACAACTTGAGTAATTCTTGTCCTTATAGTATATCTCATGTACCCACAACTTGAGTAAGTCATGTCCTTATCATAGTATATCTCATGTACCAATAACTTGAGTAACTTATATCCTAATCATAGTATATCTCATGTACGCACAACTTGAGTAAGTCATATCCTTATCATAGTATATTTCATGTACCCATAACTTGATTAAGTCATGTCCTTATAGTATATCTCATGTACCAATAACTTGAGTAAGTCATGTCCTTATAGTATATCTCATGTACCCACAACTTGAGTAAGTCATGTCCTTATCATAGTATATCTCATGTACCAATAACTTGAGTAAGTCATGTCTTTATCTTAGTATACCTCATGTACCCACAACTTGAGTCAGTCATGCCCTTATAGTATATCTCATGTACCCACAACTTGAGTAAGTCATGTCCTTATCATAGTATATCTCATGTAACCACAACTTGAGTAAGTCATGTCCTTATCATAGTATATCTCATGTACCCATTACTTGAGTAAGTCATGTCTTTATAGTATATCTCATGTACCAATAACTTGAGTAAGTCATGTCCTTATAGTATATCTCATGTACCAATAACTTGAGTAAGTCATGTCCTTGTAGTATATCTCATGTACCCACAACTTGAATAAGTCATGTCCTAATCATAGTATATCTCATGTACCAATAACTTGAGTAAGTCATGTCATTATCTTATAATATCTCATGTACCCACAACTTGAGTAAGTCATGTCCTTACAGTATATCTCATGTACCCGCAACTTGAGTAAGTCTTGTCCTTATCATAGTATATCTCATGTACCCACAACTTGAATAAGTCATGTCCTTATAGTATATCTCATGTACCCACAACTTGAGTAAGTCATGTCCTTATAGTATATCTCATGTACCCACAACTTGAGTAAGTCATGTTCTTATCATAGTATATCTCATGTACCAATAACTTGAGTTAGTCATGTACTTATCATAGTATATCTCATGTACCAATAACTTGAGAAAGTTATATCATTATCTTAGTATATCTCATGTACCAACAACTTAAATAAGTCATGTCCTTATAGTATATCTCATGTGCCAATAACTTGAGTAAGTCATGTCATTATCTTAGTATATCACATGTACCCACAACTTGAGTAAGTCATGTCCTTATCATAGTATATCTCATGTACCCATAACTTGAGTAAGTCATGTCCTTATAGTATATCTCATGTACCAATAACTTGAGTAAGTCATGTCCTTATAGTATATCTCATGTACCCACAACTTGAGTAAGTCATGTCCTTATCATAGTATATCTCATGTACCAATAACTTGAGTAAGTCATGTCATTATCTTAGTATATCTCATGTACCCACAACTTGAGTAAGTCATGTCCTTATAGTATATCTCATGTACCCACAACTTGAGTAAGTCATGTCCTTATCATAGTATATCTCATGTAACCACAACTTAAGTTAGTCATGTCCTTATCATAGTATATCTCATGTACCAAAAACTTGAGGAAGTCATGTACTTATCACTGTATATCTCATGTACCAAAAAATTGAGTAAGTCATAACATTATCTTAGTATAACTCATGTACCCACAACTTGAGTAATTCATGTCCTTATAGTATATCTCATGTACCGACAACTTGAGTAAGTCATGTCCTTATCATAGTATATCTCATGTACCAAAAACTTGAGGAAGTCATGTACTTATCACTGTATATCTCATGTACCAATAAATTGAGTAAGTCATAACATTATGTTAGTATAACTCATGTACCCACAACTTGAGTAATTCATGTCCTTATAGTATATCTCATGTACCCACAACTTGAGTAAGTCATGTCCTTATAGTATATCTCATGTACCCACAACTTGAGAAAGTCATGTCCTTATAGTATATCTCATGTACCCACAACTTGAGTAAGTCATGTCCTTATCATAGTATATCTCTGTACCAATAACTTGAGTAACTCATGTCCTAATCATAGTATATCTCATGTACCAATAACTTGAGTAAGTCATGTCATTATCTTAGTATATCTCATGTAACCCACAACTTGATTAAGTCGTGTCCTTATAGTATATCTCATGTACCCACAACTTGAGTAAGTCATGTCCTTATAGTATATCTCATGTACCCACAACTTGAGTAAGTCATGTCCTTATCATAGTATTTCTCATGTACCAATAACTTGAGTAAGTCATGTCTTTATCTTAGTATATCTCATGTACCCACAACTTGAGTAAGTCATGTCCTTATAGTATATCTCATGTACCCACAACTTGAGTAAGTCATGTCCTTATCATAGTATATCTCATGTACCCATAACTTGAGTAAGTCATGTCCTTATAGTATATCTCATGTACCAATAACTTGAGTAAGTCATGTCCTTATAGTATATCTCATGTACCAATAACTTGAGTAAGTCATGTCCTTGTAGTATATCTCATGTACACACAACTTGAGTAAGTCATGTCCTTATCATTGTATATCTCATGTACCAATAACTTGAGTAAGTCATGTAATTATCTTATAATATCTCATGTATCCACAACTTGAGTAAGTCATGTCCTTATAGTATATCTCTTGTACCCACAACTTGAGTAAGTCATGTCCTTATCATAGTATATCTCATGTACCCACAACTTGAGTAAGTCATGTCCTTATCATAGTATATCTCATATACCCACAACTTGAATAAGACATGTCCTTATAGTATATCTCATGTACCCACAACTTGAGTAAGTCATGTCCTTATAATATATCTCATGTACCCACAACTTGAGTAAGTCATGTCCTTATCATAGTATATCTCATGTAGCAATAACTTGAGTAAGTCATGTCCTTATCATAGTATATCTCATGTACCAATAACTTGAGTAAGTCATGTCCTTGTAGTATATCTCATGTACCAACAACTTAAATAAGTCATGTCCTTATATTATATCTCATGTACCAATAACTTGAATAAGTCATGTCATTATCTTAGTATATCTCATGTACCCACAACTTAAGTAAGTCATGTCCTTATCATAGTATATCTCATGTACTCATAGCTTGAGTAAGTCATGGCCTTATCATAGTATATCTCATGTACCCACAACTTGAGTAATTCATGTCCTTATAGTATATCTCATGTATCCACAACTTGTGTAAGTCATGTCCTTATCATAGTATATCTCATGTACCAATAATTTGAGTAAGTCATGTCCTTTTCATAGTATATCTCATGTACTCATCGCTTGAGTAAGTCATGTCCTTATCATAGTATATCTCATGTACTCATAACTTGAGTAAGTCATGCCCTTATCATAGTATATCTCATGTACTCATAGCTTGAGTAAGTCATGTCCTTATCATAGTATCAAGATATCAATTTTAAAAGAAAGAAACGATAACAATAACTTGTGTAGTGTAGAATATATTGAAATTTATAGTTATTGAAAGACAAAACTTGCGAATTTGAAAATAATACTATAATATTGATTTGGAATGTAAAAGAAGCCTGGCCCAATCAATAATTCATATTCTGAATATAATGGAACGTTGGAATTAATTCGGATTAAACTCTGTCCTTGTTTCCTTAACTTGACTTAGTAATGGAAAAAGCCTTATTTAATCAAATTAATAAGCCGGGTTCAATAGTTCAGCAACGGATAGAAGCATTGAACTACGTTACTGCCTCACAATTCAATTAATAAACCCTTATTAATTGCATTGTGATAATGGGAACAAAGTAATTGATAATCAGTCTAGAACAACATAATTAGTTGGGTTAAAAGTTCAGAACGTGAATGACCACTTACAACTAAAAAGGTTATAGACAATGTATGATCTGAAAGGTCGTTCACTTAGGAAAATTACTGAGCATGCACACTCTCTCTTTGTTGGTTTAATGGAAAGCAAAGACCGTCCTTGGCAGTCAAAAGCATGCTCTCTCCTTCTCTCCCCTCCCCTCTAAACTTAATAAAAGGTTAAAGCTGTCCTTGACTATCACGCAAGAACACGTGACTCTTTAGAATATAGGCATAGTTCATTAGACAGACCTCTCTGACCTTGAATGAAAACGTGGTATACTGATGATCACCAGTTTCCAAAATATAAAACGGGCTGTGGGCTGGCGATTCTCAGTGGGACTTCAAGCTTCAGAGAGTGTCGTGTCTATTTCTTACAGGTAAGCAAATTATGCTTTTTACTCACTCTTAAAAGTTAAAGATTTTATAGTAAGTTGTAATATCCTTCTGTATTATTTTTATTTTATCAATATAATATAATAGTGAGTTCTCTTTTTCTACTATGAAATATTTTATTGATTTGATATTTTACTGAATTGTTGTTCATTGTATTTATAATGTAATATTATTGAAAAATCCCTTCTTCCACAATCATAATGTAATGAAATATTTTACAGCTTCGATGTTTATTAGTATTTGTTTGAAATAATTACCAGCTTCATGTTACAATTTATTTGCGAGTAAATATATATTCTTTAAATAATAAGTATAACACTCACAGATATTTTCCAGGTCGTTATCTTACATTAAATAGAATAAAATACATTTATTTCAGTTTTTGAATTTTAGGCTCTTTTAATACTTAAATCACTTGTATTCAAAAATGCAGAAAAATGAATAAACAAATGAGGTAGTAGATTGTGGAAGAACTATTATTGTAATATGTATTGTATGTGGTTTCAACACATATAAATTTATACGTTATATCTTTAAAGATGTAGTTGTATTGACACTATTTGTGTGACACCTTATCTTTAAGAGAGCCGAACTTCTCTCTCTCTCTCTCTCTCTCTCTCTCTCTCTCTCTCTCTCTCTCTCTCTCTCTCTCTCTCTCTCTCTCTCTCTTCCTCTCTGATCAAGAGTCAAGGCTTCTCTTAAAGTAGCGATAAATTCCTTCTCATAGGCAGAAATGAGAAGAAGGTTATGATAGAAAACATCTAAACAACAACGAGACTTTTCTTATCATAATAAAAGTGGTGGATGAATAACATGAATACAGGTGTCAAAACACATAATTATGAACCAAGAGGGAGACTGGCACCAGAACCATTACGACCAGCAGACTTCGCCCAATTATGGCATCGCCTTGCCTCCGAACACTACAATACGACCCTATTCACATGACCGTTTCTTCATTACAACTGCCTGCTCCTGTTGCTCTTGTCCGACAGTTATCTACAGTTCGCCAGTAACCATGTATACGTTACTAGCAACGTCCATCTTAGTTCCAGTGATTCATACTCCATTAGAGTATGGTTCCTTTGATTCTACGCAGACTACGACTGATAACCCGAGCATGTATCTTAAGCAGACGATTCCCAAATACAAGTACCAAGCCAGCAGTTACAGCCTTCCCAGTGACCTCCGCCAGTGCAAAAAGAAAAACTCATATATGTACTCTTAAATGGCAAACTAATTACTGTCAGTGCCTAAAACTTTATGCATTTAGCCGTTTCATTCAGTTACAGTGACTCATAATACTACCGACATTTTTTCTTGGAGTGCAATTTTTCTCTGGAAAACACCCGATTCTCATACACAGGTATGTATGTTATCACATTAGATGCTTTTAAAAGAGATCAATCTCAGAATCATGTTAAATGGCTAGATCATTTTGTACAATGGGCTAACTTTTATGATTTATCAGAAGATAAAGTTTTGAATGCTTTTCCATTTTATCTTCAGGAGCATGCTAAAGTATGGTATGAATCACTACCAGATACTATTACAAATAATTGGTCCAATTTGGTAGCTGCATTTAAATCTAGGTTTGAAACTGAAAATATCATTTTAGATTTATCAATTTTGCAAACTAGGTAAGAATCTTCTGAAACAGTTTTGGCGTCTTTTACAAATTGCAAATAACAAAACTATCCCAAATCAAATATTGTTGGCAGTTGCATTACAATGTTTAAAACCAGCTATTAAAACTATTGCAATGAATCAAAACCCAACAAACATGAATGATTTAAGAAAAGCAGCATTAAAAGCCGAAAAATCGATTGATTACACTGATAATAATAATGATTCGTCAACACTTAATGCACTTTTAGAGGAACTTAAACAAATTAAAGATGAAATTAAAGCAGTTAGCTCAGAACAAAACATGGAAAACAATTCATTCTCTCAATCTTTTGTATATGAGAAAAAGCCACAATTTCGTTCTCAAAGACCTAACTATCAACATCATAATTATCAGCCAGCAAAATATATATCCAGTTCAATATCCAAACCTCGCTCTAACTACAGATATGAAAAACCTCATGATGCGTACTACCATTCACAACTACATAGTCGTTCCCAGACATTTTGTCTTGGATGTGGAGGTCTATGTATATCACGTAGAGTATGTCGCGCAAGCAATAAACAGTGGGTTTTTTTTGTCACAAAACAGGTAATTTTTCTCGAGTATACTTCTCATTACAACAACAAAATGAATTCGTGCCAAATCAAGGGACAAAATCTTGCTACAAGCGAACTACACAGCCTCGAGTTAACTTGGTAGCACCCATTCATAAAAATCTCATTCCTATCTACGTCAGAGACAACGTAACACATGCACTTGTTGATTCTGGAGCAAACATGTCAGCAATTAATGAAAAATTTCTCTACCGTCTAGGTTTGAATTCATGTCACTACAAACCTTCAAATATTTCTCATATTGTAGGAGTCGGTGGCGAAAACCACAAAATAACTGGTTTAGTTCAACAAAAATTGAAAATAGGTGGCCTATACTTCTCCCATTCATTTTATGTTGTACCTGCATTACATAACTCAGTAATATTAGGTATAGATTTTTTAACTAAATACAAGGCTGTCATGAATTTAGATACACAAACTCTCTCTTTGCTAGACGATACAGTCATCATAAACTTAATTCATAATGAGTCTGGTCGCGCACGCACAAACACGGTTTCTACAATTTTACCTAATTCGATCAGTACAATAGCAGTTCGTATAAGTAAAATTCCAAAAGGCACATCTGTTTTACTTGAACCTTGCCACAGCTTGTCGAAATCAACTATTCTCCCAGCCAGGACAATTTTGACTGTCTCCAAAAGGAATTACTTACAGATCATTAACCCTGCTCCAGTACCCATGCATATACCTGCCAATACCGTATTAGCCTGTGTTGATGTCCTACACCAACAAACAATATTTACCATCAATGATGACGCTTTTGACAAAAAAGACTCACCTGACATCGCGAACACACAATCTAGTAAAGCACAAGAACCAATTAATTTTGATTTAAACTCTTCAGACTTGACAGAAACCACAAAACAAGAACTTACTGCATTTTTGAATCAGCATAGGGATGTTTTTGCTACTAACTTAGATGAGTTAGGAAGTACTAATGTCTTCACACTCCGCATAGAAACAGGTGACTCCATGCCAGTTCGTTGCCAACCATATCGAGCAGCACCACACATCAATAAGGAAATTGATAGACAAGTAGATGAGCTATTAGCACACAACCTAATTAAACCCAGTTCATCTAGTTATGCATCTCCAGTTGTGTTAGTCAAAATGAAAAATGGCGACTATCGCTTTGCTATTGACTATAGGAAACTTAATCAGGTGACACACCCAATGACATTCCCTCTTCCACGATTAGAAGATGTCATAGATGCCGTAGGACAAACTCAACCATGCTTTTTTAGCACTTTAGATTTAAATTCAGCATATTGGCAGATTGGAATGGATGAATCAACTAAACATAAGAGCTCTTTCATAACCTCACGCGGTCTTTACCAATGGAACGTAATGCCGTATGGACTCAGAAATGCACCTGCCACCTACTGTGTTCTTCTAGGTCATGTTCTTAGAGACATACCTTGGTCAGTATGTCTCGCATATATCGATGACATCATTATTTTCTCCAATACATTTCAAGAACACCTCCAACTTCTTGAGCTTGTGTTTGATCGTTTACGTCGAGCCAACTTGACATTCAAACCTTTCAAATGTGTTTTTGCAGCATCTGAAGTTGTTTATCTTGGTCATAAATTCTCTACCAAAGGTATCAAAGTAGATGAATCTAAAATTGAAGCAGTTACCAAATTTCCTATTCCTAAAACACAGAAAGATGTTAGGAGTTTTCTAGGCTTGTGCAATTATTACAGGAAATTTGTTGACGGTTATTCCACCATAGCTGCGCCTTTGAATAGGTTATTGACAAAAGACAAATCATTTCTTTGGAAAGATAAGTGTCAATTATCATTTGATGCACTTAAAACAGCTCTGACTTCAGCGCCTGTTTTGGCTTTTCCTGATTTTAACAAACCGTTTAGACTCACATGTGATGCTAGCGGCACCGCTCTAGGGTATATTTTGTTTCAGATAGGGACAGATGATAAAGAACATGTTATTGCTTATGGAGGTAGGCATTTGTCGGACGCTGAAAAACGATGGTCATTTACTGAACAAGAATGTTTGGCTGTTTTAGAGGGCATCAGAACATATCATGTTTACCTGTCACATCAGAAATTCACTGTCATTACAAATCACAAAGTACTAGTGTGGCTTAAGACAGTTAAACATACTTCAAATAGACTAATTCGTTGGTCACTTCGTTTACAAGAATACCACTTTGACATTGTATACACGCCAGGACGTAAAAACACGAATGCTGACGCACTTTCATGCCGTGCTTACGTACAAACACATAACACTCCCTCTGAAGAAAAGGAATCCCCAAACTACACATCACATACTCAATCACAACCAGTCGTTTCTTCCATTCAGAACGAATTAACTGAAGTTACATTTTATTACTATAAGGAAGACACCCCAATCATATCCGCAGTACACACTAATGATAACACACACAGTGATTCTTCGTCTGACTTACCAGATATCGCACAATATCAACGCGAGTGCCATGATTTCAAGGATATGTATGTTTACTTAGAGCAAGGAATATTGCCCGATAATCCTCGTCGTGCAAAAGCAATTCAGTATGAAGCAAGTCAGTATGAACTTTTTAATGGTGTTTTACATCATTTCTTTCAGCTGCGTGCGAAACACAGAACTTCATCAGATCAGTTCATAAAACAAGTTGCATTACCAACAAAATTTGAGACAGGATGTTCTTCTATCTTATCATGATTCAAAAGCAGGATGTTGTCATTTAGGTGTCCAAAGAACATATCAAGCTATCAAACAAAAGTACTTTTGGCCTAAATTGTATCAAAATGTGTATGATTACATTACGTCATGTTCTCAGTGTCAACTCATTAAACGAGATACAAATGCTCGAAAGGCTCCCTTACACCCATTGCCTCCAGAAGATGTATTTTCTCGATGGCACATTTACATTTTGTGCATGCCAAAAAGTAAGGAAGGTTATCAGTATATCTTATTGGTGACAGATAGTTTGTCACATTGGTCTGAAGCTTTTCCTTTACGTTCTCAAACGGCGACAGAAATTGCCAATGTTTTGTACAATGAAATATTCACACGTTATGGTGCACCTAGAACACTTGTTAGTGACCGAGGACGAAACTTTATGTCCCAGATTTTTCTTGCACTCTGTGAACTATTTCAAGTAATACGTCACCATACTAGTTCATACCACCCTCAAACTAATGCTGCCTATGTTTTACTAATTTTATTTACGAAAGTGAATACTTACATTTTTTAAAAACTAACATGTTCATCCATTCCACGTTAGCCGATTTTGATACATAAAAATCTTTTAAGCTACCATTATTTTCATTGTTTTTTGCCTCATAGCGCATGCACTCGCGTGTGACAATCGGAGTAAAGACAGTTAAAAAATGGGATATTGAAGTATTGTATCTATCTTAGGTATCTAATTTAAGAAACCATGGTATAAACAGTCTCGACTGGACAATTATTTAATATTGAACGTATGACCTACGTTGAATAATTTCCAATTTTGCTCATCAAGGGCTGAAATTGTTCCACTTGTTTCATAAATGAATGTTAAATCATTACCCATCTGAGATGCCCTGCATATGGATGGGTTCGTACTCGACCATGTATGCGAAATGTGTAATCGTGTTTTACTGCAAATAATAACACTTCAATAAAACAAAACCAGTACTAACACTTTAACAGATGGAAGAAGAGATTTTCCATATTCTAAATAGTGCCGTTTCATATCAATGGAATCTACTGCAACATCTAACATATCATTTGCAATTATTGTTATTTTTAAACCGCTTTATTATATCCATAATATAATTTCAAGATTACCGTACAGTTGTACAGTTTATTTCGAATGTTTGCACCCGCATTTGCTTCCTTTCCCGAGCGATGTTCTTACTCTTAGCAAATTGTTTTGAAACTTTTCTCTAGATAGTTGTCATCAAATATTTTAGCTGCATAACTAATCTTTCCATGAGACTAACACCACTGTTAACCGTAATACGATGCTTCTGAGAATGTGTATGGTACCTAGTATTTTTGAGTGCCAATGCGAGTGTTCCAAGGCCTCTTCAATTTGGTAATGGTATAATAGGGTGGTCTAAACTGTTATTATTTATTTGACCCTTAACAAAATTATCTTTCTGCTTGTACGGGGGTTTCTTAATATGTCTGTCACACTCAGATACGCACTGACGAGTGGAACAAAATCGCTATGAATTTTGTCATCAATGATCCACCGTTCCTGCACTTGTTCGGTATATTCCACATCTTTGCTGTCAGAATCCATCACTTGTATGTTATGGGAAATTTAATCCTAAGATGAAAAGCCAAACAGCAGTTAAGTGCCCGTCCGAATAAATGCTGAATCCTTCAGTGAGGTTTGCATTTATAAAAACCATTGGCAAGAAAATGGAAAACAAGTCCGCCATTTTCTGAGGTCGACAAATTGATGATTTCATATCCTTCTTTGTTTAAAAATATTCCTTGAATGTGGCTCCATGAAGATGCCAAGCGCGGTGCTAAAGTTATCTCTGCGATACGTTCAACCATTCGTTGTTTTGTTGTAGCATCAGCATCGTTAACACCGCCTTCAATGATCGCAAGCGACATAGCAGAACCACTGATTTTCTTAATTTCTTTGACCTCTGCTAGGTTCTTCACAAAAGCGTATTGTAGCTTCAAGACAATATTTTTAATGTCTACGTTTGAGGCTTGCAATTTTCCATTTAGATCTTGTAAAGTGACAAGCTCGCTTCGGTCAGCGTCAACAACAACGTGACCGATAATTTAAGTCAAAACGGCTTTGTTAGCAAACTTGCTCAAATACGCATCTGCGAGTAGAGCTGAGTAACGTTCGCAAATGTTGATAGGCATTTAATATACTATTAAGCCTACATACAAAGTGACAAAGGAAGCACGTAATGCTACGAATATGTCCACATCATAGGCCATCCAACTGAGTTTGTAACGACAGAGTCTGATAAAACGACAGCATACGACTTTGTCTTCCGCGTGTGTCGATACTGGTCGAAATGGAGTAGATTCCGTGGGGAATGAAAGTAGTCCACCAGTCTTTTTGATGTACGTAACCCTGTCTTGGCTAAATCTAATGTCACTGAGGTGTTCTTTTGTTTGACCATATGGGATAATTCCAGTTAACATTTCTGGAGAAAGTTTCAGTGTCACCCAGCAATAGTTTTGAAATGCGCACCTTATATTCGCAAGCTGCTTTGTGCCAAACTCAAGATTACTTTCGTGATAGGATATTATTAGGTGAACACGTCACAATCACAATTTATATTGCTAGCTTGAGAAACCTTTACTGTTTGTCCGCTGGTACGTCACTGACCCTCATTTACATTCTGGTAACAACTGTTTATCAAGGGGTATAAGATAAATGGATTTGTTATTATTGCCAACGGGTGGATTTGAGGCCCGTGCGCTAAAGTGATTGTGTACCACGGATTGCTTAAATATGCCCAGGTGTTGCAGCGAAAAGTTATAATTTGGTACTCAGTCAAGCTTTTCATGGCAATCTTCAGAACTGTGTCAATGTTTTGATGTCTATCTATAAACGACGACAGCTTGTGATATGCAGGTGCGAAGTGATTGCTGTAGATTTCGCGAGGAATGAAAGTAGTCCACCAATCTTTTGCATTTACGTCACCCCTGTCTTGGCTAAATTTAATGTCACTGAGGTGTGCCTTTGTTTGGCCACATTAAGCTGATTATACTGGATCAATCACAAGGGGATAATTCCAGTCAACCACACGGGGATAATTCCTGTCAACTTGACGAGGATAATTCCAGTCAACCAGACTGAGATATATATTATCGGTTTTTGTCTGATACCGCTTTGTTGGCTTCACTACTCGCATCCATGTTTAGTCCAGAACTGAAGTATGCTCCACATTGCAGCATTTGCAAGCATTGAATCATCAAGTCGTTGTTGAGCGGCTTCATTTTTTTTACTGACCGGCGCAGACATTATTTCTGCTGAACGAAGTGTAATCTCCTTAATTTCTACCCGTGGTGTTCGAGGCACCAATCGTCGTAGTCGATCTTGAATCCATCGAACAGCTCTTTATTGCAGATTTTTCAACCAATCCCCAGCAACATTTTTAATTCAATCAACAATTAGCAAAACTATTCGTTTAAGGATTGGTGCAGCAGGCGAATATAAGGCCCCGATCATCTTTGGTAAAAATGTAAGCACTCTTTGAACATCTCCAAATCCATAATATGTCACGTAAAGAAGTTGTCTCGCGTTAATAACGCGTACTTGAATCACGTGTCACGTACAATTGTCAAAGTATTAAATATCAGACCAATCTCTCGTGTACAGTTGTATTGCCAGTGCCTCCTAATGGAGATCAACCATGTCCCCGTCGTGGTCCACAGAGTAAAACAAAGTTGTGTCAACAGGGGATTGTGACATGAATGATATACAGGAGCTCCATGAGTAAACGATTTTGGGTGTTTGGCTAGACCCCAAACATTATCTAACCCTCCATGCTTTGCATTTGTAACTGTCACGGATGGTGTTACAGATTAAATTGATCTGAATTGTTGAGGTATAATCACGACAATGATAAAAGCTGCAACTTTTCACTGTTTCCTCTTTAGTAAGATTATGGTTGCCAAGCGACCGTCTCTTGTTGAATAATTGTAAGTAACGTCTCAATGGGATAATCTTGCCATTTATAATTGCTGTCTCAGTTAAGCAACCGGAAAGATTATTGATCCATTGGTAATAATGCCTCATGTCTGAACCATTTATGTCACTCAGAAAGAAAAAAATGATCAATATGGGTCTGCTCATGTGAATGTTTGACTTGTCCACTTGATAATAGTATAAGCGTAGAAGATCCTTTGTCGCAAGCGTACACATTAACGGCGACACTTAGATGAAATTCTTCAAATTTTATGCATATGGCTTTGTAAACTGCACAGTAAATTATTTGTCACCAAAATTGCGTTCATTTAGATATTCCTGGCATTATCGCTTCTGGCCTGTGTTGCCGTGAGCGCCATGCAAATTATCAATTGTCATTGTTCATTTTTATTCTGACTGCTGAGGAACAGACTATGGCGTTTGCGGAATTATATGTCTCGGCAGTACGAACTTCAGCTCCAACAAATCTGTCAAAATCCTTTCTTGAACCTGCGTTGGTGTATTTTTTCAGACATCTCGGGAATATTTTCAAAACCTTTATTGATTCATTAAGTATTGAATGTTTATATTTTTAATTAATGAAGTATCAACCGAGAAAACGCTGTGAAAGCTGTATGAATCTCCTTGTGATAAAGTTTTTTGTTGTCTCTTTTCTTCTTTGTTATATTATTCTACGGAATAAATTTCAGATTTCCATATTGCAACAGTATACTGGTTTCATATCGTGCATTAATACATTCACACACTGACGAATTTCGCACGGTAACGTCATGTCTAGACATCAACATATGCCAGAAGACGATGTTATTTATTTATTGTTTTATTTATTTGAAGTTTTTCTTTACTTGTAGCATTAGCAAAGATATCTCATTATTTTGATAAAACTGCAGTGCTAGCGTTTTGATGGTGTCACCTTAGTTCCGTATGATGCAACCGTACAGGACAAGCTGAACACTTTTAAACGAAATTAAACTCAATAGAAAAATTAACATGGATTTGAAGAATTAAAAGTAAAATACAAGATGGAATTAGAGTTAAGAAAACATGAACTTCAGAAAGATAAAGAAGAAAAATAAATGTAATGCTATTAGATAAAGAGGAAGGAGAGAGAGAGAGAGAGAGAGAGAGAGAGAGAGAGAGAGAGAGAGAGAGAGAGAGAGAGAGAGAGAGAGAGAGAGAGAGAGAGGAGAAAGAGAGGAGAATGAGAGAGGAGAATGCAGTTGGAGAAACAGCAGAAGCAAATGCAATTAGATAAGGAGGAAAGAGAAAGGAAAATGCTACTGGAGATATAAAAGAGAGAGAAACAAATGCAAATGAAATGACAGAGAGATAGATAGATAGATAGATAGATAGATAGATAGATAGATAGATAGATAGATAGATAGATAGATAGATAGATAGATAGATAGATAGATAGATAGATAGATAGATAGATAGATAGATAGATAGATAGATAGATAGATAGATAGATAGATAGATAGATAGAGAGAGATGCAAACAGAAAAGGAAGAATTTCAATTTAGATTAAAAGAATTAGAGCTGGAAAGAGAAATGCACATCGCCACTTTACAAATAAGAAAACGAATTAGACAAATATTTTCTTCATTTTTGAACAAATATTGATAAATATTTGTAATGGCCAAGGCAGCATTGAACTGCAATATTACAGAGTGCATTTTTGGGCAAAGCTCGAGACATCTATGCTTCCCCATCAGTACAGCAAAGTGATAACTATGATCTGGTTAGGAAATTCATCTTAAAGGATTAAGAGTTAGTCCCTGATAATTATTGGCAAAAATTCAGGAACAATAAAAATGAAGATGGACAAACTCATGTCGAATTTGCAAGAGAAAAGAGTAGTTATTTGATAGGTGGTGCTGAGCCAAGAAAATTGATCGAGATTACGAAAATCTCAGACACCTGGAGTTACTTAAAGAGTTCAAGAATTGTGTCCATAGTGACATTAAGACTTATCTTGATGAGTTTGAATCTTTGGAAAAGCTACTAGTACTGATGATGAGTATTCCTTGGCTCATAAAGTTTCTTTTGTCAGTGAGTTTTCCACTCAGTACTCTTATGGTTAAAAGGTATTTCAGCAAAATAAAAGCTCTTGTAAATTTCAGTCTGGCTCCACTTTTAGACATCAAGTTTCTGATAATATTGATCAGAAATCCTTTTTTCTTCCTACGTGTACCTATTTCAAGAAAGAAAGGACATGTTATTTCTGAGTACTACAAATTGAACAATAAGCATCATAATCAAGACAGATCTATTCCAAATGCTCTTAATTTTAAGAGGCCATTGGCACGGTCACGTATTGAAAGCAATACATTTGTTTGGTTAATAAACCCCAGTCGGATTTTATTATGAGCCACTCATGTCGAAGGGTTCTATATCACTCATGAGTGATTCAGCCAATCCCATGCCTATTAAAATTTTAACAGACATTGGAACTTCTCAGAGTCTTTTATTATCGCATACTTTGCCTTTTTGGAGAAAGTCTTATAAAAAGAGTGTTCTTATTCAGGGAATGGAGTGCAGCTTTGTTAATGTTTCTCTCCATTGTGCAAATTTGTCATCAGAATTAATCTCAGGACTCGTGACAGTCGGAACAGTGTATTTCTTTACGCATTGAAGGTATTCATTTATTACTAGGCAATTACCTAGCTGAAGATAAGGTCGTCGTTAATCCACTTGTAACAGGCAAGCATTCTTTGGGTCAGAAATTAGATCTTGAATTTAATTCCTGATTTATACCCAGTTTGTGCAGTTACTAAAGCTAGGGCAAAGAAAGCTCTTGAGAATGATGTTGATCAGGAAAGTATTCTTTTAGCCGACACATGTATTAGTCAGGCTTTGGTGATGTCACTTTCACTCCTTGTTTTGATCAACTACTCATTCTCTGTATTCTAATCAGGGTGACAAACGACAATTACTTGTCGTCGAACAGGAAAAATATCCAGAGATATCCTGTTTGTTTCAAATGGCCATAGCGAAATTGAAGCCACAGACGTACCTATTTTGTTATTCTATTAAAAATTGGATTATTATGCAAACGTGGAGAGTGGTCAGTGAACTATCAAGTTGTAGTTCCAAAATCGTGCAGACTGGAAATTCTTAGTCTGACCCATGAAACTCCTTTTGCTTGTCATTTTGCGATTCGTAAGACTTATCACATGATCTTGAATCACTTCTATTAGCCAAAATTAAAAAGTCATGTTTGTAAATACTGCAGATCTTGTCATATTTATCAAATAGGAGGAAACCCCTACCCAAAAATACATAAGGCCCATCAGCAACATATTCTTGCATTTGACGAACCAGTTGGCAGAATAATGGTAGATTGTGTCTGTCTCTTATCTAAGGTCAAGTCAGCTAATCAATACTTGTTGACCATAATGTGTGCTTCAACAAGATTCACAATGACAATTCCTTTGAGGAATATCAAACAATAAACAATAGTTAAAGCTTTGACAAAGGTTTTTACCCAGTGGTGCCTTTCTAGTTGTGTTCAATCTGATCAAGGGTCAAATTTTATGTCAAGAATTTTTCCAGCAAGCTGTCATTGAATTCGGCAATCAACAATACAAGTTAAAAGTGAAATTATGGTTTTACCGAACTACAATGGTGATAAAATTCTGTCAGATTAGGTATTATGGTCCTTACAAAGTTGAGAAAAAAATGAATGAGTTAAATTATAATAATAATATTCCAGGGATGTAAATAATTAAAGGGAGTACAAGTAAGTTGAGTGAGACAGCCAGGTTAATCATGCATTTAATTTAGTTGCACCTGTCCCACTCAGTGAGGATTTAATCGAATGAATGCAATCGGACTCGTATTAATTTTGGGGTAACAAATCTTCGGAACTCAGAAATTATGAATAATCTGGATCAGAAACGAAACACATGTTCCAGTCAATAAAGGTCACGACCCCCTGGGATGATGTTCCAATCAAGAAATGTCACGAAATTCAGTGACGATGTTCCAATTAAGAAAGGTCATAACCTTCCTGGGATGATATGATGTTTTAGTTAAGAAAGGTCTAAAAAACTTTGGGATGATGTTCTAGTTAAGAAAGGTCACAACCCCCTGGGATGATGTTCTAGTTAAGAAAGGTCACAACTCTCTGGGATGATGTTCCAGTCAAGAAAGGTCACGACCCCCTGGGATGATGTTCCAGTTAAGAAAGGTCACAACCCCCTAGGATGTTCCAGTCAAAAAAGGTCACGACCCCTTGGGATGATGTTCCAGTCAAGGAAGGTCACGACCCCTTGGGATGATGTTCCAGTCAAGATATGTCACGACTTTCTGGGATTATGTTCTAGTCAAGAAAGATCACGACATCCTGGGATGATGTTACAGTTAAGAAAGGTCACGACCCCCTGGGATGATGTTCCAGTGAAGAAAGGTCACGACCCCCTGGAATGATGTTACTACGTTATTTATGTTTTAAAACTTTACTCTATTTCACCTTTCACTCTGATTTTGCATGTCTTTTGAGGGGTATATCTAAACTTCTTCAATACCATATAGCATATTTTATGTTGATGTGTTGTTTAACCTAATTCATAAAAATGTAGACACACTAACTAATATACATACTCTAGGAAGGCAGACAATGTAGATATCAAGTGGTATCGATAGTCGTTGAACTAAATAACCTTGCAATACCTGCAGATTTACAATATATGAGCAAAACAAATGAAGATGATAATCCTTTTAAAACGATGAGAACAAAGAGTACAAATATTTTCCTAAGTACAACAGTATGTATGTATGTATGTATGTATGTATGTATGTATGTATGTATGTATGTATGTATGTATGTATGTATGTATGTATGTATGTATGTATGCATATGTATGCATATATATATATATATATATATATATATATATATATATATATATATATATATATATATATATATATATATATATATATATATATATCTATATATATATATATGTGTGTGTGTGTGTGTGTGTGTGTGTGTGTGTTGAAATGTTTGAAATTGAAATGGAATATGATAATAACATTAATTTAAATCGTTTTTGTTTTCGTGTTCATTTGGTTGGGAGTCTTTTCGCTATTGACACGCTTTAGGGTCTTGTGATCTCTCCGTCCGTCTTTCTACCTGTCCTTGACTCCGTCTCCCTTAAACATCTGGGTAGAAATTCATTAAAATTTCTACATAGATTACCAATGTGACCACAGTGTGAAACAGTAATGTAGTGTTTTGAGTCATTCTTTTCAGTTGCTGTGTATTCATATGTGAAATATACAAAACTACAGCTGCATTGATTGTTTTCAATAGTTTTGTTGCCATGCTTCGTATGTGTAGTAACGAGGGTTCACATAATGTCAAGGGGCTAAAGTTATGTCCCCAGGGTTATGTCAGAGATGATGGAATATATAATACACTAACCGTATCAGCCATGGAAATATAAAGCGGTAAAGATGCGACTGACTTAAAATTCTTTTTCTAACAAACAACTCTTGTTTTGAATAAATACTTATCAAAGCCGTATTTGTGGGCGTTTTGAGCAATCTATCACTTTATACGCCGAATTCGCCACAGATGTCCAAAACAACATCATACAATTACAACGTTACTAGTCTATATGAACTTGTCACTTTGAAGCATTTATATTAACTACCGGATCTTCATTGAAATGAATAATAAAGACAAATACATTCATTATATGCATTCGTCAGTTGCTCAGCCTGGATGACAGTTTGAATCATCTTTTTCACTTGTGGTCTGATTTCTTTCTCACGCGCCGCGTATGAGTCAGGTTGAAAATGAAAATAAACCAATTGTTATGAAATTAATTGATGCACAACACGATTGATTTAATGACCTGAAAAACACGAATAAAGATAGATAATATTCACACGTACAGGTACAGTCTGTGTTCTCTTGGAACGATTTGTGCATCCTGTATTCTGTTTCCTTTATCATGAGCATGAATAAGTATTGATTTTCTAAATCATATATTTTTGCTGCTAATGATGATTGTTCCTTATCGTATTATAGATACTGGCAGACACTCATCCATGGAACACTAAGGCATCAACCGGAAAAACAAGATTTTGTCACTGACTCATGAAAATAAATGTAAAAAAGGCAACCAATTGGTTAATATTTCTCTCGATATCTCTCATTTCCATTTTTGTTTTCTTCTCACTTTCATTCTTTTCAAAGCACAACAGACTTCGAGGACAGATATGAAAGTAAAAATTAATGTGTGATTGTTGTTTTATCTTTTTGTGTCAATATTTTGTGTTTGTGTTTGTTTTAAAGAATACGGCTATGAGTATTTGAATAAATGTGATACATTTGTTGCTAACACTATTTTCAAATAAGATAAATTCCTTACCTAATTTTCATAAAACAGTGTGTTATATATGATTCTGATGTCAAATGTCAAAGTTCATAAAGGTTATAAAGGTCGACTTAGATTGTAAAGAGCTGAAAAATGATGTTGTTTGTATAATACGTTATTGAAACAAAAAAGGCAGTATTATCTTTCCTGAAAAAGAAGAAGAAAATATAATAAGTAATTATTCCTATATGTTTGAATCTGAATCTGAAGCATTTCTGGAAGTAAAAGCGGTACTATCAACTTGAAATTTAACATTATTCTTAATAGTACAAGCAACCTGAAATTTAACATTATTCTTAATAGTACAAGCAACTTAAAATTTAACGTCATTCTTAGAAGCAGATATCACCATTCTTTTTCCTCTTCTTTAGAATCAAATATAGGTGATTGGTCATCTGATTGGTAAATTGTGTGCCTGATTGTCTTACTTGGCATCTGACTTGTAATTGTGTTTTGATTGTTTTAATTGGCACCTGACTGGGAATTGTATTCCTGATTGTCTTAATTGGCACCTGACTGGTAATTGTGTTCCTGATTGTCTTAATTGGCACCTGACTGGTAATTGTGTTCCTGATTGTCTTAATTGGCATCTGACTGGTAATTGTGTTCCTGATTGTCTTAATTGGCACCTGACTGGTAATTGTGTTCCTGATTGTCTTAATTGGCATCTGACTGGTAATTGTGTTCCTGATTGTCTTACTTGGCATCTGACTTGTAATTGTGTTTTGATTGTCTTAATTGGCACCAGACTGGTAATTGTATTCCTGATTGTCTTAATTGGCACCTGACTGGTAATTGTGTTCCTGATTGTCTTAATTGGCACCTGACTGGTAATTGTGTTCCTGATTGTCTTAATTGGCATCTGACTGGTAATTGTGTTCCTGATTGTCTTAATTGGCACCTGACTGGTAATTGTGTTCCTGATTGTCTTAATTGGCATCTGACTGGTAATTGTGTTCCTGATTGTCTTAATTGGCATCTGACTGGTAATTGTGTTCCTGATTGTCTTATTTGGCACCTGACTGGTAATTGTGTTCCTGATTGTCTTATTTGGCACCTGACTGGTAATTGTGTTCCTGATTGTCTTAATTGGCATCTGACTGGTAATTGTGTTCCTGATTGTCTTAATTGGCACTTGACTGGTATTTGTGTTCCTGATTGTCTTAATTGGCATCTGACTGGTAATTGTGTTCCTGATTGTTTTAATTGGCACCTGACTGGTAATTGTGTTCCTGATTGTCTTATTTGGCACCTGACTGGTAATTGTGTTCCTGATTGTCTTAATTGGCATCTGACTGGTAATTGTGTTCCTGATTGTCTTACTTGGCATCTGACTGGTAATTGTGTTCCTGATTGTCTTTATTGGCAAATGACTGGTAATTGTGTTCCTGATAGTCTTAATTGGCACCTGACTGGTAATTGTGTTCCTGATTGTCTTAATTGGCATCTGACTGGTAATTGTGTTCCTGATTGTCTTAATTGGCATCTGATTGGTAATTGTGTTCCTGATTGTCTTAATTGGCATCTGACTGGTAATTGTGTTCCTGATTGTCTTAATTGGCATCTGACTGGTAATTGTGTTCCTGATTGTCTTAATTGGCATCTGACTGGTAATTGTGTTCCTGATTGTCTTAATTGGCATCTGACTGGTAATTGTGTTCCTGATTGTCTTAATTGGCATCTGACTGGTAATTGTGTTCCTGATTGTCTTAATTGGCACCTGACTGGTAATTGTGTTCCTGATTGTCTTAATTGGCATCTGACTGGTAATTGTGTTCCTGATTGTCTTACTTGGCATCTGACTGGTAATTGTATTCCTGATTGTCTTAATTGGCACCTGACTGGTAATTGTATTCCTGATTGTCTTAATTGGCACCTGACTGGTAATTGTGTTCCTGATTGTCTTAATTGTCATCTGACTGGTAATTGTGTTCCTGATTGTCTTAATTGACATCTGACTGGTAATTGTGTTCCTGATTGTCTTAATTGGCATCTGACTGGTAATTGTGTTCCTGATTGTCTTAATTGGCATCTGACTGGTAATTGTGTTCCTGATTGTCTTAATTGGCATCTGACTGGTAATTGTGTTCCTGATTGTCTTAATTGGCATCTGACTGGTAATTGTGTTCCTGATTGTCTTAATTGGCATCTGACTGGTAATTGTGTTCCTGATTGTCTTTATTGGCATCTGACTGGTAATTGTGTTCCTGATTGTCTTAATTGGCATCTGACTGGTAATTGTGTTCCTGATTGTCTTAATTGGCACTTGATTGGTGATTATGTTCCTGATTTTACCAATAGTTTTAATATATATCTTAACCTGTACAGGTATAACCATCCGGCAAAAGAACTGTCTTTACGGGATTTTCTGTCGGTTACAAATTTTCATAATCTCATACAAGAAATATTAACAGAATAGGTAGAGATTGTGCTATCAATTATTGCAACCATGTTTTTAACCAGTATATAAATGTTATGGGCAAGTGTGGAATACAAGAATCAATTTAAAGTATTGGCATAATTAATTTCGACAAATGTTCTACCATCTATCAGAGGCCTTAGATTTGGTGGCCGAGGTGATATGGAGTATAAATAATTGATTTTTCGGTCATTAGAGATATCTGTCAATCAGTCATCTCGATATTGAGTATAAATAATTGATTCATCGGTCATTAGAGATATCTTTCAATCAGTCATCTCGATATGGAGTATAAATAATTGATTCATCGGTCATTAGAGATATCTGTCAATCAGTCATCTCGATATGGAGTATAAATAATTGATTCATCGGTCATTAGAGATATCGAGATATCTTTCAATCAGTCATCTCGATATGAGAGATTGCAATTCACAGCCGACCAGTTCAATCTCTACTTTTGTGAAAATCTTATATCTTATTTTCATCTACAGTCTTATAGTCGGACAAGAGTTTGCCTTCCCCAACATACAGTTGACCATCTAAACATTTTTATAATTTTATTTATTTACATCAACATTTTAAAGCAAATTTTTACACATGATACATATAATATACCTGTTTTAACCACTAATACGTTTTAATATAGAATAAAGCGGAGTGTAAATAAATATCCAGGTTTAAAAGTAGCATTAAGTCAATTGCTGGATAAAGGCAGCTGTTTCTTCTACAACAAGAACAACAACAACAACAACAACAACAACAACAACATTCCCGAGTCCACGGGGTGGATGGTAGAATATATTTTATTAAGGACAAAGTCGGGATTAAAAGCAATACATTTTTAATACTTTTGACAGAGTTGTTATTATATACACGGAGGAGAGTGGAACCGAATACCAGTCTTGTGTATATTCAATTATTTATGGAGCTATTGGTATTTTGACATTTTTACTTGCTAATAGAGAGCTCGACAGTTTTGATGCACTCAAACGGGTACCTGAGTCTAATCTGTTTTCATTTATTTAGCTTCTAGAATATACGGTACTGTCTGGAGAAAGTTTGTTTCATACGTAATTAAGTGATGGTCTATTCGCACTGTAATATGAACCTATTTTGGGACGACCGGACTTATTCATCACCCAACGGACGAGTTTAAAATATATGTATAGTTTAATATGTAAACATTGCCCAGATTTTCTTTTGAATGAAGGTCTGGGTGGAGGTCAAGGGAACAAAAATGAAGTTTAACGATGTGACTAAAATCCGTTCAGTATCGTGTTTAGCAAGGTTCTGGTACAGTTGACAAGTGCGTCTCTTGAAATACTTCACCTCCGTGCCATGCAGACGTATTAGTAATGATTCTAAATGTCCGAAACAAATAAATTATACTTTAATTTTACAATGCCAAGCAAAAGTTAGCTTTATTGTAGCTTTAGCTTTATTTTCAATCCATAGAGACTACGTTATTTCAATGCCATTAGGATTTAAAAACAACTAATGCGGATCTGGACCATGTATTTCAGGGGGATTATTGATTTATATTAGTTCAGACATGATTTGCTCATTCATTTTGAGCTAATGGAGTCCTCCTAGCTTTTCTTCTTTACTTATTCAAATATTGATATTTGCTCAAGATACCCTGATCTTGATAAGGGTATTGATTTAGAATAACAACAGACACAATAGTAAGACCATTCATAACTTTCGTCCGTTCACTTTTGTTGGGTAAGTTTGAATCCTATGGTAGATGATTACTATTCAGTTTGGTATGAATAAAGATCATCGTGAAATACATTTAGGCATAATTCCCACGACATGCCCGGTCTTTCTCTGAATGATTCATGACTTGAGGAACAAAGCGGCTATGCTGTTTAAATAAGCACATGTTTGCGATTCTGTGACTAATCGTGAACAAAGACGCCTTTGAATTGAATTTATGTAAAATTCAACATGTTTCGGATAAAATATGCTCGACAGAATCCATGTTTTACCCAACAGTTAATTATCAGATACAGTTTGTGTTCTTTCATTTACCAATTATCAGACATTCTGGTGATCTATTCAAAGTAATTTTGTTTTGAATTTGTCAGTCAGACGTTTGTACGGTCTGACAAATTGAAAACAAAACAAGGTCTTAGAAATTCACCTACCGTTTAATAACAATAATAATGATCAAAATAATTATGTGTTTGTGTGAATCGGATTTATAACGTATCTTTACCAAGTTTAAGTCATACCGATACTATGAATGCAGTGTAACAGTTTACAATGATGTCTAGCACTGTGGTATCATGCCGCAGACATGCATCATGATATCCCCACTCAGTCACATTATCCTGACACCAGGCCGACAAGCCCTAACACTAGCCTCTTAATGCTGAACTTCCAGCGATCAGTTGGTAGTGACATTTGCATATGTCTTTGATATGACTCCGAGATTCGAATTCGCCACCTACCGCATTAGATGTCTTGTTGTTGTTGTTGTTGTTGTTGTTATTGTTGTTGTTGGGCTTAACGCCATTTTTTAGCACACGATGGCCAGGATTAATGGCGGCCAGTATTAATGGTGGAGGAAGAAATCGGGAAATCACCGGAAAGAACCACCGACCCACGAGAAGCTACTGGCAAGCTTTCTCACATATCCACATTCGCCGAATCCTAGATTCGAACCCACGCAGACAGAGGTGAGATGGCAGTGATCCGTCATTAGAGGGCTACATTCTATAACCACTTGGGCACCCGGAGCAGTAATAATAATAATATAATAATAATTGTAACAATAAGATGGAATCTGAAAAATCATGGATATTTTTATTATAATATTTTTTTTCTCAATAAATATAGTGTCGATGGATAGTAAACGTGCTATAAAATGATGCTGGACATTTGAAGATCTATGCGTGCGACGAAATACATACGTACGTACGTGCATGCATGATGGAACAAAGATATACCGAATGTATGAAATTTTTACTAAATTATTCCATAAATTCTGATTCCTTGGGAATATAACTCTTTGATCTTCAGGAAACGATTACACATTAATTCGTTGCATTACATTGTGGTTTAAATTTTGATGAAACCATCTATCATTGCCGAGATAAAGCAGCGAAATTCAAAATGGAGGCAAAAAAGCAAGTATTTATAAAAGATAAATATACAAGTTCTTTACAAATTAATGACAAATAAAAATATACCTGAATGAATGCATTATTTTTTATGTATGAAAGGTCCTTATTCAACTATTTTTTCTTCAAAAGTTTGATAAAAAACTGGACACCTGATATGTGTGTATGTGAGTGTGTGTGTGTGTGTGTGTGTGTGTGTGTGTGTGTGTGTGTGTGTGTGTGTGTAATTTGGATTTTTGACGTAGCTTTAGCAATTTGCCAGTCATAACGCTACGATGTCTTTAGTTAGTGTGTCAGTTTATTGCGATATCTATCATTAGGACATCATTCCGCAGATACTTAGCATCATGTTCCACCCAGTGGCATTATCCTGCCACCAAGTCAACTAGTCCAAACACAGGTCAACAAGTCCAAACACAAACTTCTTAATGCTGAGCGCCAAACCAGGCAGCTCATAATACCTTTTTTTTTTATAAATCTTTATTGTGACTCAGACGGGGCTCGAACCTGCGACCTCCAATATCCAAGAAGGATGCTCTGACCACTCTGACCACTGGAGCGGTCGACCTTAATTTGATAGGTAGACGATCCTCATAAGGGCAAGTGTCATTTATGGGGTTACATATTTACATTGGCGGGAAGGAAGTTTTCCCATGCAAATTATTTTTGTTCGACAAGTACCGATGAGTACTTCACAATGAATGCGGAGTGGAGGACCCATTCTAAGTTTAGAATCACTTTGAATAACGGAGTGGAGGACTCTTTATAAGTTTAGACTCACTTTGAATTCAGAGTGGAGGACCCATTCTAAGTTTAGAATCACTATGAATACGGAGTTGGGCACCTATTCTAAGTTTAGAATCATTTTATATACGGAGTGGAGGATCCTTTCTAAGTTTATAATCACTTTGAATACGGAGCGGAGGACCCTTTTAAAGTTTAAAATCACTATCAATACGGAGTGGGGGCCCATTCTAAGTTTAGAAGGGTCCGAGACGTTAGGCTATCCTTGTCCTCGTTTATGAGCACTGATCATCATTTATCTAGCTTCGACGGGTCAGGTGATACAAACGTTATAATTTTAAGCTAACTGGGCGAACCACACAAATCAAGCGCACTTAAATGTTTGTATGTGTGTATGTGTGTGTGGTGCTGACAGCTAAAGCTTAGAAATCTGTTTTCTCTTGTCTATTTTTGGTGATAAAGTGTCTATAAAATTTACTACCCTTCTTTGTGTGTGATATATGTGTGTGAAAGTGTATCAATTTTATCCCCATTCTTTTACAACTTACTCCTTCTTTTGTGATTGTATGTTTAAATGTTTGTGTCGAAGTATGTGTATTAACACTTCTCACCATATCCATTGGATGGCATGGACGTGTGTTTGGATATTAAAAATTAGGGGTTGGGTTGGATTGTGTGGGTGTGTTTTGGATAGTAACCTCAAAATGGATGATGGATTATGGGGATTTCTGTTTGGATAGTATATATGAAGTTTTAGTGTATTTGCTGCCCCAATAAACTTTTGACTCTTGTCAGCTTCACCAATTTAACATTATATTTTCCCTTTGACTTATAGACCCTTTTTCTCATCACCAGTGTAACACTGCATTTTCCCCTGTCCAAATAAACTGTCGACCCTTTTTCTTATCACAGGGTAACACTGCATTTTCCCCTGTCCAAATAAACTGTCGACCCTTCTTCTCATCACCAGTGTAACACTGCATTTTCCCCTGTGTAAATAAACTGTCGACCCTTTTTCTTATCACAGGGTAACACTGCATTTTCCCCTGTCCAAATAAACTATCAACCCTTTTTCTTATCACAGGGTAACACTGCATTTTCCCCTGTCCAAATAAACTGTCGACCCTTCTTCTCATCACCAGTATAACACTGCGTTTTCCCCTGTCCAAATAAACTTTCGACCCTTTTTCTCATCACCAGTGTAACACTGCATTTTCCCCTGTCCAAATAAACTGTCGACCATTTTTCTTATCACAGGGTACCACTGCATTTTCCCCTGTCCAAATAAACTGTCGACCCTTTTTCTCATCACCAGTATAACACTGCGTTTTCCCCTGTCCAAATAAACTGTCGACCCTTTTTCTCATCACCAGTGTAACACTGCATTTTCCCCTGTCCAAATAAACTGTCGACCCTTTTTCTCATCACCAAAGTAACACTGCATTTACCCCTGTCCAAATAAACTGCCGACTCTTTTTTAATCACCAGTGTAACATTTCATTTTCCCCTGTCCAAATAAACTGTCGACCCGTTTTCACATTACTAGCGTAATACTGCATTTTCCGCTGTCCAAATAAACTGTCGACTCTTTTTTAATCACCAGTCTAACATTTCATTTTCCCCTGTCCAAATAAACTGTCGACCCTTTTTCACATTACTAGCGTAATACTGCATTTTTTTCCGCTGTCCAAATACTCTGTCGACCCTTTTTCTCATCATCAGTGTAACAATGCATTTTCCCCTTTCCAAATAAACTGTCGACCCTTTTTCTCATCACCAGTGTAACTTTGCGTTTTCCCCTGTCCAAATAAACTGTCGACCCTTTTTCTCATCACCAGTGTAACACTGCATTTTCCCCTGTCCAAATAAACTGTCGACCCTTTTTCTCATCACCAGTGTAACACTGCATTTTCCCCTCTCCAAATAAACTGTCGACCATTTTAATCATCACCAGTGTAACACTGCATTTACCCCTGTCCAAATAAACTGTCGACCCTTTTTCTCATCACTAGCATAACACTGCGTTTTCCCCTATCCAAATAAACTGTCGACCCTTTTTCTCATCACCAGTGTAACACTGCATTTTCCCTGTCCAAATAAACTGTCGACCCTTTTTCTCATCACAGAGTAACACTGCATTTTCCCCTGTCCAAATAAACTGTCGACCCTTTTTCTCATCACCAGTATAATACTGCGTTTTTCCCTGTCCAAATACTATGTCGACCCTTTTTCTCATCACCAGTGTAAAACTGCATTTTCCCCTGTCCAAATAAACTGTCGACCCTTTTTCTCATCACCAGTGTAACAGTGCATTTTCCCCTGTCCAAATAAACTGTCGACCCTTTTTCTCATCACCAGTGTAACACTGCATTTTCCCCTGTCCAAATAAACTGTCGACCGTTTTAATCATCACCATTGTAACACTGCATTTTTCCTGTCCAAATAAACTGTCGACCCTTTTTCTCATCACAGAGTAACACTGCATTTTCCCCTGTCCAAATAAACTGTCGACCCTTTTTCTCATCACCAGTGTAATACTGCGTTTTCCCCTGTCCAAATACTATGTCGACCCTTTTTCTCATCACCAGTGTAACACTGCATTTTCCCCTGTCCAAATAAACTGTCGACTCTTTTTTAATCACCAGTGTAAGATTTCATTTTCCTAAGTCCAAATAAACGGTCGACCCTTTTTCTCATTACTAGTGTAACACTTCATTTTCCGCTGTCCAAGTAAAATGTAGACCCTTTTTCTCATCACCATTGTAACTCTGCATTTTCCTCTGTCCAAATACTCTGTTGACCCTTTTTCTCATCACCAGTGTAACACTGCATTTATCCCTTTCAAAATAAACTGTCGACCCTTTTTCTCGTTACCAGTGCAACACTGCCTTTTCCCCTGTCCAAATAAACTGTCGACCATTTTTATCACCACCAGTGAAACACTGCATTTTCCCCTGTCCAAATAAACTGTCGACCCTTTTTCTCATCACCAGTGTAACACTGCATTTTCCCCTGTCCAAATAAACTGTCGACCCTTTTGCTCATCACCAGTATAACACCGCGTTTTCCCCTGTCCAAATAAACTGTCGACCCATTTTCTCATCACCAGTGTAACACTGCATTTACCCCTGTCCAAATAAACTGTCGACTCTTTTTTAATCACCAGTGTAACATTTCATTTTCCACTGTGCAAATAAACTGTCGACCCATTTTCTCATTACTAGTGTAACACTGCATTTTCCGCTGTCCAAATAAAATGTATAATATTTATAATATAATATTTATAAAATAATTATAAAAATATAATTTTCATACAAATTTAGAATTTTTGAATGTCAATGTAATTTTCATTCAAATTTAGAATTATTGAATGTCAATGTAATTTCATACAAATTTAGAATTATTGGATGATATTATGATTCTCATACACGGAAAGTGAAAAGGAAAATGCTGTCGGTGATGGCAATGTGTTCTTTCCTTGTTCACATAATTTCAGACAATCTGGTAAAGATCTAAATACAGTAGTCTTCAGTCTGAGATTAGTTCTGAGGACAACATTACAAAGATATGAACATAGTCAACCTTAGTTATTGCATATTTTCGAGGACAACATTGCAAAGTTATGAACATAGTCAACCTTAGTTATTGCATGTTTTCGAGGACAACATTACAAAGTTATGAACATAGTCAACCTTAGTTATTGCATATTTTCGAGGACAACATTGCAAAGTTATGAATACAATCGACCTCAGCTAAATCGTAAATCTGTGGACATCTTAGCAAAGATAAAAATACAGTCGACGTCAAAATGTAGATCTGATGACAATCTGGTAAGGATTTGAATACAGCCGGTCTCATTATGAGAACAACTTGTCAAAAACATGAATACAGTTGATCATGGTTATTGCGTATGTCCGAGGACAACTTGGCAAAGACATAAATACAATTGACCTCGGTTAGTGCATATTTCTGAGGGCAACCTTGGAAAGATCTACACTTTGACGTCGACTGTATTTTTATTGTGCATATTTCTGAAGGCAACCTTGAAAAGATCTGCAAGATCTGCATGCAGTTGACTTCCATCTAATGTTTATCTTAAGGGCATCATTTAAATATAATTGACATCAGTTATATTGTCGTAGTTCTGAGGACAATATATTACATAAAGTTATCAATGAAGAACGTATCAGACGAACGTGTAACTTAACAGTGTTATGTAAAGAGGCTTTCATGTCGTATAAATCCTGATAGGCAAGGTATTCAAAGTTTGTACAATGCTTACATTTGCCTGCGTCAACATTAATCACAATTGCAGTACAGTGCCCAAAATTTACACATATAGGTTATTACGATATAATTTCTGACCACTCTTCATAAATGTTTAATCCATTCATCCAATGCCTGAACAAAATTAAATACATCTAGACTTACTTAAATACAGTTTGGCTTTACTTCGCATTTTGCAGCCATGCGACAGGTCTTGGGCACGAATTAATGATGTGCAAAGCTATACATGAATCAAGTGAAATATGTAATAATTTCTTTGTAGAAAGATGCCATTTTATACGATACGATATGCTTGTTTTGTTCCTTGTATTTTATGTTAAAGGTAAAATATCGTGGGGTTTTCTATTACCCAGAAGCATCTAAGATCGCCGTAGTGCATGCGAGATAAATGTCTTGATAATTATGTGACGAAATTAACAATACAAAATTGTCAGTATACCCACTGTTTCTTTAAAGCATTGATAGGACGTTAAGCTCTGATATCAAACGAAATTTTGTTATGATGTGAATTCCATTCTCGGCATTAAATATTTTATTTTATGTCTTTTAACGAGAACTTAGTTCTATAATTTATCTTGAAATTATCACCTCACGTCTGAAATTATTTTGCAGACGGTCCTCATTGAAGCCATAAATTAGACATTGCATTGATTTGCAGAATACTGAACCCAAATTTGTAATTACTAGAACCAGAGCGCTACAAGAAGCTCAGAACTGTGTCGTTAGATGCTTTGTATTGTTATGTTTGAAGACTGACTATCTGATATCAGATGAATTCAATTATTCTCAATACGAGAAAGTGTAATATAAGAATGATAAAGCACTTTTTAGTGACGAAATGTCTTCATATCTACCATTACTTAACATGCGATCCACTAAATAAATATTTGCTGTGCACCTTATCTAATAAATAAAATCGTAATGGTTTGTTCCACATCGGTTTGGTAAGCAATCATTGAAGTGAAAGCCTATGTTCCCCTCTTTTAAGGATGAATTAGGATTTTTGTCAACTCCCAACCTTACTCATTCACTCATTCTTTGTTTTCATTGACAAATCTCTCTAAAAAGCACAATGTAATCATTTGTCCATATTTGTACAAAGTATTATGAATAAAGCAGATCATAAAATGGGGTAGGGTCACAAATGTCCCATCAACGTTACATTCAAGGGTCACACATTTACCCAGTCAGCATTACATTCGAAGGTCACACAATTACCCCATTAACATTATGGTTAAATACCACGAAAAATGTTTTCTTAAAATTTTAGTTTTATGAAAAGTTTGTGAAAACTCGAGCAATCCCCCCACCAAAATGATTACTATTTTGAGATGGGCACGACAAGGCAATATTTGCTCAGAAAGATTGTGGTTGTTATTGTTTCATTAAATAATTATATTATCTTAAATACTGTATAAGCTTCAAATGTCTCTGTATTTTACAACACAATCATTATAAGGGAAAGACCTGCAGCTTGAATATCAGGTTTTAGAGAGCAGATCACTTCGTCCAAGGCAGTAACTATATAAAAGGACTTTTAAACTGGAGACCATTTTAAACTTTATAATACATATAATGCAGCTATAGTTTGCTAGTAAAGATTTTTAAATTAATCTCACAACAGGCACAAAGACTGAAATTTAAAGAGCTGTCGTTTTCATTATTTACAGGCATAAGATTTTACCTACGCCGCCACCTACACTGTCACGTACGCCATTATTGCGTGATATTGTGATTTAAAGTCGCTTATAATTGGGTAATCGTGCCGATTTGAGTTTCATGCAGAGACTGTAATGCGAAACGTAAGCTCGTGCTTACCTTACAATGTGGGCAGATTTTGTGAATGATAGAAACTTTAGACGTTTGAAAGACTTCTGGATCCTTTGTCATTCAGTTGTATATGTACACCTATCATACCGGTTCATTTACTGTTGTCGAGTTAATGCGTTAGATAACAGTGATTATATTAACTTATTAACTTGTGCAATGATAATGTGGTACAGACGAATACTTATCTCCACACGCCTTTCTGTGTGTTGTATTTCACTGGCACTAGAGAAGCTGCTTTTAGCAAGCCAACGTAGTCATTCGGTCTACTAACTAAACTCCATTAGCCTCTGCATGAAACTCAAATCTGCACGATTACCCAACTACACATGACTTTAAATCACAATATCACGCAATAATCGCGTAAGTGACAGTGTATTTGGGGGCGTAGGTAACATATGAGCGATGCCCTAATGGAATCGTACCCTGCACTCCTATTTCCCTATGGACTCGAACCCTGCAGTTCTATTTCCCTATGAAATCGTACCCGATTATACCTAAAAGGTTGATGCATTCTCATACATGCTTATCCTCATATTGATTCGTACCCTATTATACAGACCGCTCCGTAGACAGTGGTTAGAGATTCCGCCTTGGATGCGAGAGGTCGCGGGTTCGAACCCGGTCGAGTCATGCAAAAGATTTTTAAAAAATCTTACTAACATCTGCCTCGCCAGGCACTCAGCATTAAGATGTTAGTGTTAGAACTGGTCGGCTTGGTATCAGGATAATGTGTCTGGGTGGGGCATGATGCTATATGACTACATCATGATGCCCCAGTGCTAGACATCAGTATGGAATTAACTCTACGTTAAGAATCCAAATCGCATACTCAAACCTATTGTACAATAGAAGGTAACTAACAATTTTTCATTTAGTCTTAAATCTTTTTGGATTCGTTCATATTATTCCACAGCAGTTAGGTAAAAAATTTTCTTTTAGTCTAATGCCCTTATGGTGCCGTACCCTATTATAGAATGGGGAAGACAGGCAACAAATTTTCAAAGTCTATTGCCGTTATTGGAACTGCATCAAATTATACATTGAATATAGATATCATAAAGTATTATACATCTAGAAAATCATACAATATTTGTTATAGAAGGAAAATACATATTATAAAATCTTAAAAAAGGTAGGCCCCTGGTGGCTGAGCGGTCTATGGCGCTCGACTTTATCACTCAAGTTTCAGCTGATTACATGATAAAAGTAAAGCTTAAGACCTGTTATTCAACACCCGTTCTAAAAATGGAAGTAAATATGCTCAGGTATAGTATCATTGTTTATACGCATACTTATCAACTAATGGTATGGATTTATCGGTGCTGATCAAGTGGCATCACTAGGGTTGGTGTCATCCAGTGCGGTAACTCATGGTGTCACGTAACTTTAACAATTTTTCAGTCATATCGCTACGATGTCTGCAGTGTAGAAGTTTATAGTGATGTCTATCACTGGGGTATCATGCTGCAGACATGTAGCATGATATCCCACTCAGTCACACTATCCTGACACCAGGCCGACCAGTCCTAACACTAACCTCTTAATGCTGAGCGTCAAGCGAGGCAGCTGAGTGTACCAATTTTGTAAGTCTTTGGTATGACTCGACCGGGGATTGAACCAACGACCACCCGCATCTGAGGCCGACGCTCTAACCACTAGGCCACCGAAGCGGTTGTCACCACCATGAACCTCCTTCCTGCACAGAAATTCAAAGACTTTTTATTGACAGTCATGTGCGGTAACTCATCATGTCACCCCCATGGGCCTCCTTCCTGCACAATAATTCAAAAATTTTATAGACAGTCATTTTGGTGTTACCTCTCTAATGGTGTCACTCGGTGCTGCCCGCACCTCCTCTCGTATCCCCCTTCCTAGTGACGCCACTGGCTTATCTCTTTAATATTTAATTAATATGTCTCTAAGTAGCTCTAAAATACGATTTTTTAAAATCCATTTATTTTGCATTATATACATGTTTTAAAGAAGTGATTTATCAGGAAATCTTGTTATGGTGGAAATAAAAAGATAATGAACATCACGGAAGGAAGGTAACATACGCATATACACTTATAACCTTATGGAATAGCATCCTATTCTGCCATGAAAGGTATAGAGCATACAATTATTATACCCGTTGTGCGGGTGCAAACTTTTGTAGATGCCCTCGTAGTAACGTGACTTGTAACAATAAACTTTGACGTAAATGCTAGATTCGCAATAAATTGCTGCCTGCGAAAAATGGGATATACTCTGTGGAAAGATTGTATTTTAATGAAGACCTGTTAGGATAACAGTCCGATGTTAACGTAGGTCAAGTATATAAAAGGACAAAATAGAGACAGGCTAAAACAGGCTAAACACAATCTGTACCATTTGAAAAGAAGTGTCACAAAATAAATATTTCCAGAAAAAGATATCAGTATAGGCGGAAGAGAAATAATTATCTTAGCTTTGATGGGTGTGTTCAATGTTTCGCGGGTAGATAAGGTTAATCTTCACTGGCTCAGCTAAACGAGGGGTTATGTTCCCAAACAAAATTCAATGTTTTAAGTAATCGCTCTCGTGATACAGATCAAAGTTTATTTTAAATCGTCCAAGGGACTGGAGGTCAGGAAGATTTTTATAAACCCGGAAATAAAGAATAGACCCGGAAATAGAGAATAGACCGGGGGAGAGAGAGAGAGAGAGAGAGAGAGAGAGAGAGAGAGAGAGAGAGAGAGAGAGAGAGAGAGAGAGAGAGAGAGAGAGAGAGAGAGAGAGAGAGAGAGAGAGAGAGAGAGAGAGACGCTGACCTGTCACCAACAGTGATTTGAAAAGACCTGAAAACAACCAGGTTCTGCCGACATTTGGGCAATTTGAGTTCATTCTCTCTATCCTCTGACGATATTTTTTTATCGGTATAGCAGATCAGATAATTGTATTTCGCAAAAAAAAAATTGTAATTATATTTTTAAGAGAAAGTATATCATTCAAATATCATGTTCAATTTTATTTTGTTTATGTAATTGATTAAACTGTTATATTTTAAAGGGTGGTTTCGTGTTGTTCTGTTCTATATCTCTGCTCGGATTACAGTTATCAAGTAATAATTGCAAGGTGATAGAAGTTTTTGTTCAACTGAAATTTTTTTTTTTACAGTTTGTGAATAATTTGATCACTCCCAGCGGCTTTGTTTTAAGCTAAGACTCATTATTACATTAATAACTACTGGTTTATGTGTAATGATCTTAGACATATGGATTTTATTTCCATTTTCCAAATGTGGTACTTGTTTATTAATATTTTCTAAAAGGGTAATATAGCAAAATTGCGATCTTAGCAGTTCGCAATTTTCCGAATAACTTTCACAAAGTTACAGAATTAGTCGGTACGTCGAAGTGGATGCAATAATTTCGATGTCGTTGTAGACTTTGTTTCCTATTTTATAATTTTCCAGTAAAGTCGAAGGTTTTAATGACTTCAGGGATGCCTAATTTTCATATCCTGTTATACTCGTATCGGTTCAGTAATTATAATATGCAGGTTCTGTAATAGTTAATACATAACCCACAAAATGAAGTTTAACACATAACCCATATTAAAAAAAATTGAATTTTGTCACACAAAATGGAGATCAATTCCCTGTAAGTATCATGACCAAGTATTAAAGGAACAAACTCTGTAATTTAAGGGTATCTCACACACACACACACACACACACACACACACATATTGATTGATTGATTTTGACGAGTCTGTGCTCTTAAAATAAATGCCATAAAAGAGTGGAAAGCAAGTGTAAAATTAAAAAAATAATATTATTTTCCTAGAATACAAATTGAAAATAACGAGTGAGATGTGCAATTTTTGCCCTCGTTTCAGCTTTGGGTTGTAGAGAGTACGAGTGAATGGCTGAACAGCTTATATCTCTGGTACATAATATCTAGCCGATAGGTGTCGCTAATAGCAGCACGGCGTCAATTTTAGCTTAAAACTAATTACTTTATATGCTTAGTTACTGGCATGTGTATGCAAAGTCACTATAACGTGGATGAAAAGTTTTGACGGCAACAGATGGCTGACCCCGTGTCCTGATACAATCTTTGTGTTAGTTTTAAAATTACCATTTGAAATGCTGCATAGGAAAAGTAACCTTGACACGGCACGAAAGGAAAACCCCTTTAAAGTAACCTTGACGTGGCACGAAAGGAAAACCCCTTTAAAGTAACCTTGATGTGACACGAAAGGAAAACCTCTTTAAAGTAACCTTGACGTGGCACGAAAGGAAACCCCCTTTAAAGAAACCTTGACGTGGCACGAAAGAAAACCCCCTTTAAAGTAACCTTGACGTGGCACGAAAGGAAAACCCTTTTATTAATGAAATAAACTCAGTCTAGAATAATACATGACCGTTAACAAAATTGTATATAATATCTGAAAAATTTGACTCTACTTAATCTAAAAGTCACATTAGACACTTGTTTTAACTATTCAGATACCAGGGTAAAGGTAATAGATAACGACCGGTATGAAAGAGCAGGGTAGTGGTACCGTATTAACGACCTCTATGACTAGGAAGGGTACATGGGGCTATGGTAAGGTCTAACGACCTGCACAAGGGATTGTAGAGATATCATGGTAATGGATAACGACCTCTATGACTAGGAACGGTAGCGGTGATATGGTAATGGCTAACGACCTGCGTAACAAGTTGAAGTAGACGTATCATGGTAATGGATAACGAACTCTATAACCAGTAAAGATAGAGGTGCTATAGTAATGGCTAATGACCTCTATGACAGGGAAGGATAGAGGTGCTATGGTAATGGCTAACGGCTTGGATGACCAGGAAGGGTAGAGGTACCATGGTAATGGCAAACGACCTCTATACAAGGGAAGTATAGAGGTGCTATGGTAATGGCTAACGACCTCTATGACAGGGAAGTATAGAGGTACTATGGTAATGGCTAACGACCTGCATGACAGGGAAGGATTAAGGTGCTATGGTAAGGGCTAACGACTTGCATGACAACTTAGGGTAGAGTTACCGTGCTAATAGCTAACGACCTGTATGGCAGGGAAGGGTAGAGCGATTATAATTCTACATTGCCTAAAGAATACATGCTGCTATTCAGTAAGCATGTATGGCAGGACACTTGAATCAACGATGTGGCAGGTTTATGACATCTCTAGCTCTGAGCTTTCGTAAACACATTAAATAAATCGATCGAGTAGTATGTTTGAAGATCTGACTCATATTTCGTTCTGTTCTCTTTCGGGTGTCCTTAGCTTCATTCGTACTAGTCCCGTTAAGAAGAGTCTTCGTGTATTGGACGACGATTTCGTGTATTGGACGACGATTTCGTGTATTGGACGACGATTTCATTGCATTGAACGCTTTCACTAAAGTATTTCTAGGATGGTATTTCTGAAGTCGCTGAAACTGAAACAATACTTGTTACATTCGCGGGTTCAAAAGACACACAAATACCAATTAAGGGTCCTACAAATTTTATGTAAAATGAAACTAGATAAAATACCAGTGTTGCGTACAGTATAAAGCCCAATATAAAACTGCCTGCTCTCCCGCTCTGTTTTTGTTTTAGTAAGGGTGAGAGATAAGAGATTTCAATTAATTTAACACCTGTGCCTTCCTCCAGGGCACAAACTGGTCCAGGCTCTGTTAGCCATGGAAAGAAAAACAAACAGGAGGGAAACTATTGATAGTCTCTTATATCAAATATCCAGAATGTTGGAATTAATGTTCTGGCCAACTGTCACTACTAACAGTTATAATTTTATACAAGCAGTGAGAGTAAAATTCTACTGATAACATACTGTAATATTTGATTTGATGACCGCCTGTTCTAATAATTGTACGATCAAAATCTACATAGAGTATCTATCTAATGTAATTCTTTTCAGCTGCCTCGGAACTCTATACATGAATTTAGTGTTTAAACATAGCCGCTAAAGTTCTAAAGCAGATGTCTCAAACTCAGCCCACCATTAGAGCCGCATGAGGGCGTTTTCGATGGCTACACCACGTGTTAATGTCTCATGACACCTTGTGTGCCAATCATTTTGCAGGCCACAGGATACGGCTTTGCGGGCCGCATGTTTGAGACCCATGTTCTAAAGGGTGTTCTACAAAAAGACAGAGCAGGTTTCTTGGTTGTCATTTATTAATTGAATGTTTGACTTTCTTATACCTATAGTAGCTGTAGCTCTACATTGTGCCCTTTTTAGTAACGTAACGTACGTAAATTTTTTGGTCGCGTTTGTTCTTATCCGATTCTTACAGTGTTCCGCCCATTCCTGTTTTACTTCCATTTGATACCGTTCCCATTTGTTCCGAGTACTTCAATACCTCTAATCTAGAACCACAGCACACTATTTAGTACCGATTGAATTCTTCACGTCTGGACCATCTGATCACAGCGTTTCCAATTACTTCAGCTCATAGCGTACGGGTTTCAGCTTCGTCTATCTAGTTCTTCGTGCTATAATAAACATATCAAGTACTAAATACGAGCCACAATACTTTTAAAATAAAATGCAGCATTCACAAAGAGTGAGTGGATGGAAACATTTGAACTGGCTGTTACGTTTCGTATCGTGGATTGGATTCATGCGATGGTCGTCCAAGAACTATGCGTTAATACGTTACTGTCTTTTAAATGAATGTGTTTAGTTTTTGAGTCTTTTTGTAATTTTGAAGCGATAAAAGACGCGTGAGAAAAGTTGAATCGAGCGGACGCCTTGGGTCACGCTTGCACTCTTTGTGTTATTTTTAGTACCGATAAGGTAATTTCGTGTTGCCAGATATGTCATCGAAATTTATTGATAAAACGTCAGATTCCCGTGCTTTAGGTTATAGTGATGCAATATTTGAAGCACGTAACTTTACTACTTTAGGCTATCATGCAGTAATAATTGAAACACATAACATTACTTTGGGTTATCATGCTGTAATACTTAAAACAACATTAGTTTAGGTTATCATGCTGTAATACTTAAAACACACACAACGTTACTTTAGAATATCATGCTGTAATAATTGAATCACATAATTTTACTTTAGGTTATCATGCTGTAATACTTGAAACAACATTAGTTTAGGTTATCATGCTGTAATACTTAAGACACACAACATTACTTTAGAATATCATGCTGTAATAACTGAATCGCATAATTTTACTTTAGGTTATCATGCTGTAATACTTGAAACACACAACGTTACTTTAGGTTATCATGCTGTATTACTTTACACACATAACGTTACTTTAGAATATCATGCTGTAATAATTGAATCACATAATTTTACTTTAGGTTTTCATGCTGTAATGCTCAAAACACACACAAAGTTACTTTAGAATATCATGCTGTAATAATTGAATCACATAATTTTACTTTAGGTTTTCATGCTGTAATGCTTGAAACACACATAACGTTACTTTAGGTTATCATGCTGTATTACTTTACACACATAACGTTACTTTAGAATATCATGCTGTAATACTTTAAACACATAACGTTACATTTGATTATCATGATGTAATACTTGACACAGAGAGGAATGATGCATCAGAATCCATGTACGTAATTCAATAAAGTTAGGAAACCTCACCCACAAAGAGAGGACGAAAATTTCGATACCAACTTTTAGTAAGGAAAATTGTTAAACAACATAAAAAATCTGAATCCCATTAATCATAACTATCAAATTTTGTTGTACGTACGTACACTCTTTATTTACAGAAAGCGATGCAGATGCTGTAGAATCACTGAAGAAAAGAGATACGAGATTGTGTTTATAACACAGAGAAATGTAACCCGATAATAATTTGTATACTATCTCCAGCAGATGGACACGATTTTTGTACTGTCTCAAGTAGACGGACACATTTCTTATAGGAGAAAAATATTTGTTTCAACCGTTAAATATTGTTGGCATAACCTCCCTAAGATAAATCATTGAATAGTTGCCTTCATTATTGTTTTAAATCGTATCAGACTGGACGTAAACGCCGGCATGCAAAAGGCAGTGTCATATTGTTGCAGATGTTTATCTATAGAAACGTGGGGATACAATTTCATATGTGGTTTTTTTAATGCGGTTTTCTACCTTTCTAAATTTCTTATGCTCTTAAAATCTCTTTTTACAATGTTGACACGACAAGATGGTTTAAGATAAAATATATGAGACGTATCAACATGGAAATCAAATTCCTAACTATTCCAGCCTCTATCAAAAGACGCATTTGTTGTCTAGTACATCAGCAATAGCATGCGGAATCACGAGCTCTTTCAGATTTCTGAGTGTGGGGGCGACAAGTTTCTATTTTTAATATAGCTGCTGAAACTTACAGCAAACGTGATTGAATTCAAGCACCTGCTACAAAGTATTGATGTGTATGCAGTTATTGACAATGGTTTGTACTACAAATTCTCACTCAGATTTAAAAGACGAACAAAGCATACTATTGTTTCTTAAAATAATAACTTAAAACAAACAATTTAAAAAAAAAACAACAAATGGTATAAATTGCATGAACACACATGTATATCTGTGATACAGTTGCCTTTTATCTCAGATAAAGTCTGGTATTGTGACTTGAGAAATGTTAAATTCTCCACATTTTCTAAGTGACCTTGTACAGTTCAATGATTTACAGCACCATAGATAGTACTAACCAAATAACCCTTCGAAACTGGTTTCCCGGTAGATGTCGCACTTTACAGTATTCTATAATCGAAATATCCCCGGTAGATATCGCACTTTACAGTATTATATAATCGGATTGTCCGTTTAAAATCTATAAAGTTTGTGGATACATTGTTTTAGTAACTTACGAATTTTAACACTGACTTAAGATTTTGATAATCAATTATCGTAATATGGTTATTGAATCACACTTTGTTGGGGTTTAGCAAGGGATCACCATGATCTAACGTTCTAAAGACCGAGGGAAGGATTATGATGATAGCATTACCATTATATCATCACGCAGACTTTTTACAGATGCAACAAACGGTCAAACTAAACTATCTTCAGTTCAGAGTGTACAAAAGGATCAGTGAACTAATAGGTAAACAATATTTATCAAACCTTTTTGGATTATCGTATAGACCATATCGAGACTTATAACCCTTTTAGATGACCATACAGACAACAGCGAGGCATAAAACCCTTGTGTGTGACCGTACAGACCTTACGAGGCATATAACCGTTGTGTGTGACCGTACAGACCTTACGAGGCATAGACCGTTGTGTGTGAAGTACAGATCTTACGAGGCATAGAACCGTTGTGTGTGACCGTACAGATCTTACGAGGCATAGAACCATTGTGTGTGACCGTACAGACCTTACGAGGCATAGAACCGTTGTGGAATGACCATATAGATCATAATGAGACATAGAACAATTGTGGACGACACTAAAAATCATAACGAGACATACAACTGTTGTGGATGAACATACAAACCATAGAGAGATATATAACCATTGTGGATGAACATACAGACCATGACGAGATCTAAGGTCATTCTGGAACATCGAAGACATTGGAGTTCTTGATAGAAGAGTGCTCAGTTTAAAGCCGTTCAGATTTTAAATGATATCAGGTTATGTTGTAGTGCGACGTGTCTTAAAATATGCAGCCTCAATTCTTACTTTAAGAAACAAAGGCCAGTAAGATATAAAAAGATTGCATAATTTTATAGCATCTGAATGTGAATTTTGATAATTGTCAAACCTCGCAAAGAACTATGTTATCTTAAATTGCAAGAAGATCTCTCCTAATGAATTAACTTTTTCGCCTCCGGTGCATAAAATATCGTCGGATCTTGATTTATTTGAACGTCAAATAATATTTATGCGCTACATTATTACAGAGCGCACATTATTGAGACGTTAAATCAATCGTATAAACTATCGTCAAGAAGGAAAGTTTTATTATTGTGGGCATCCTCAGTTTCATAAATGACATGGGTATCGTAAATGAAGAGGATCATTTTGAGACGAAGCATCATATCAGTCATCCTTAGTGTTTAATTATATTTTTGATAATGGATGTAAAATGTACATGATCTGTGAGCAGTGTACAAATTAAATCCCATTGCATATCATAACCGACAAGCAGTGTACAAATTAAATCCCATTGCATATCTCCTTATCATAACCGACAAGCAGTGTACAAATTAAATCCCATTGCATATCATAACCGACAAGCAGTGTACAAATTAAATCCCATTGCATATCTCCTTATCATAACCGACAAGCAGTATACAAATTAAATCCCATTGCATATCATAACCGACAAGCAGTGTACAAATTAAATTCCATTGCATATCTCCTTATCATAACCGACAAGCAGTGTACAAATTAAATCCCATTGCATATCTCCTTATCATAACCGACAAGCAGTGTACAAATTAAATCCCATTGCATATCATGACCGACAAGCAGTGTACAAATTAAATCAATTGCGTACCTTATTATTATAACATTTGATGTGTGTATAAATACTATAATTATAGTGATAATTTCTTTTAAAATGGCTAGCGTATGAGAAAAACAAATATCAATTTAAACTAAATATTTATTTCGACATGACTTATAAGCAAACTAAGAAATTACAATTGAGACATTTCACCGCGAAGTTATATGTCTACTTAATATTGCTCTAGCTACAGTACAAATCATTGCCTAACATTATTAATCAAACTATCGTTTTAAATTCGTACTCTTTAAAAATGAGCACAAATGTAATAATTTGTCTTTAGAAACATAAGTTTGATACAATATACAAGGTAAAAATTTCAATGACTTTAAGTGCATTCAGACAGCTTGAATATTATTCCAACGTCATGACATTTTTTTGTGAAGTCACGTTGTAGCAAATTATTAAAACTTATATTTAAAATTTTGATCTGCCACCGTACGAATCTAATGAGGCCAAACCTTTCAACTGCATTGATTATGGCATGCAAAAGAAACTCATCGGACACCTTTCTAAAATAGAATTTCTTTGTTAGGGTGGTATCATTACCGGTGTTTACATTTTGTTTAGGAATTTCGGGTCGTGGTCTTTTGAATTTCTTCCAGGTTTCTTTGTAATGAACTGTGAGAAAATTTACCCGCCCGTGATCTTTCTTTTGTTCTAGCCTGGATGTTTACAACTCGCTGAAATGTTACATTATACCGTCAAAATGTTCCCGTGACCTTTGAAACATATTCAAGTTTAACACCTGGATATAACTTAAGTACTGTTTATGGTTATTAAAGTTATTATAATGTTCGCGTGTCTTACAAAACGTACTTCAGGTCGGATTTATTTCAGCACTAAGATGGTCATCGTGATTTGCAGTTGTTTCGTTCCAAATCTTACATGTAATGGTTATCGTTGACTATCATTTGTACATCCATATAAAGATTATTGTTGACGTCTTCAATACTTCCACATAAGGGTTATTGTTGAATGTCTTTGGTACTTTATTAATAAAGATTATCCTCAGAGATTTGACATACCTGTGTTAGTCCGATTTCAGTTTGACGTCTACTCGTTTCAGTCATAATTCGGTTTGATGTCTACTCGTGATAGTTTTCTTACCTACTATTGCACATTTTCAATACAGCGAAGCTTGCTGTATTCAACAAACTGTCTTGCAATCCAAAAAATGACATCATGTAAATACAATCCGAGTCTCCTTTTGAGTCAAGGGATTCAGGTGACTGACCACACAAATATTTTGACTACAAGCTGGCATCGTAAAATGGATGTCGTGAATCTTTCACGTGGCAGATGATTACAGCTGAATGACTGATATCAATGTATTGATCAACCAGTGAGAGAAACTGGGCCTGGGGTCTGACTTGGAATTATAGTCGTGTGCGGACATTTGATAATGCACTAAAAGGATCTAAATTTGAAGAAAAGAAAAGCTACCTTAAAATATAATTTATGCATAACATCCGATGCATGCTCTAAAACATAAAAGAAACGGCGTTATGTACGGTAAGTTGTATATGGTCTACACACGATAGTTTCATGGATACATTCCTTCCAATGGTCTATACACATCAGCTTTAAGCAGAACGACACATTTTGATGAGATCACCCTCTTACAAATATATCAAAGGGTCGAAGTAGCTAATTAAAACTATTGAATGCATTCATCAAATAAATGGCTAGATAAACATTTGGAAACCAAATTCAGGTTTCTTCCTCCACCATTAATACTGGCCGCCATGAATAGCCTATCGTGTGCTGAAAAATGGCGTTAAACCCAACAACAAACAAACAATCAGGTTAACTTGGAAGTGGCAGCATTAGTAGTAGTAGTAGTAGTAGTAGTAGTAGTAGTAGTAGTAGTAGTAGTAGTAGTAGTAGTAGTAGTGTTGGAAGTTATAGTAATAGTAGTTTTAAAACTAATAATTCGGTTCAAGATAAGAATAGGACAAGTGCACGTCATACAGTTTGTTAATTGTCTTCGGGTTCAAGAGTAAAGAATTTGGATCATAATCGACAGCAATTGACGATTGCCCAAATTTGATCGTAAAGTTTAAACATTATGATAAAATCAGTTTGACTACTAGTTTTTATGATTTGCAAAGGAAACTTAGCTAGATCTCCTTCCTTCTGAAACCGTTGAAACACCATATAAATTAACAACATAATGCCTTTGGATCGTGGGAAATCGATATAAAAAAAAATTATATTAATAAATGTTTCGCTAGTAGGAGGTCTTTCGCACGAACACATTTAAATACAAACAAGAATTTCTGCCCAGAAGATTTTTTAATAGAAAATCACTTGTAATACGAGCCATAATTAGGCAGAAGATTTATCTTTTTAAGTAAATGACTGGAGACAAGCAATTTGCTCTGTGTATATCGTCTCTTATTTTAGGATCTTGCACAAAAAAAAATCAGTAGCATAAATTCCTAACTGCTCTCCGATGTTATAGATTACATAATGGGCATATAATTAACTCGATAGCTTGCGATCCGTGGCCGTTCCTTATTTTGAAGGTCCTTTGAAGGTAGATTAAATAACCGTTCAAAATTAAGCCGCTTATCTGAAATAATCCCTCCAGAAAGTTTCAGATCTATTCGACTGAATACCACCAACGTTGCACACGCGCCAAAATCGATAAAAACAGATAGCAGTACACACCTTTCCGACCGGTCAATCAACCCTACTTAACATCTTATATAACTACCTACAGTCTCTGAGAGACTGAATATACATCGTTATATGGGTCTATGATCATTCACTAAACTGAACGGTTTGAGTTACTAATGTTACTACATACAATAAACACTTAATCGAAATCGATATTAAGGATTCTGATTGATCAGAAAGGTTCGAGTAAAATTTGGTGTTGATGTTTATGACAGATGGATTGGGAGTTATATAATGTTAAATATTGTCAGACAATATGTGGGAACTGTTTCCTAAAACAGAACTATAAACAGGAATGTATAGCAATTTCTAGTTGTAATAATTTAGAACTATTACTTCAATTTTGCTCAAAATTTAGATTTAGTTTATTTTACCAAGTGTACAGTCAGTGAAAGTACAGGTCATTTTAACTAAGGAGTCCGTACAAGAACAGTGTCAATAAAAGTTCATACTTATTGATGCAATGTAAATTATCATTAGCAAATTTAGGAAAGAACTCATCTACCTAATATGTCCATTGATTTGGCCTCCATGCCTGAAACTAATGATATTAAAAATTCAATAACTTAAAATTTCTGAGTGCCCTTGATCAAACCTATATTTATCAGTATAGATGAAACCAGGAGGTCAGCTTCTGTATAGAGGAAAGGATATGAGCCGCGGAAATTTCTTGACCTACATGTGTTTGAAACATATGCTTTCAATTAAGCACCAAAGAGTCAGGTGTTAATTTTAGAAATGAGTGTTCCAAGCTCTAGACTGTTAAAGGACTGGAATTTCATAAAAAAAATCAATGTCTCTATTTTTGTTTCACTTACAGCTAGAATAAGCTCTCAAAATATTCTTTTTCCGGAAACATAACTTACATTATTAACCAATCCTGGTCAGCCAAACCCATATGTACTATATTAGATGTTCTATACCATTAATATTGCGTGTCCTTAACACGGCATCTGGCTAGCAAGCGCCATTTTATTTTTTATTTTCAGTATTGGCATACTGAATCTAGCTTTTCATGCTTTCAAGCTCATTATAGATTTCGGAATAAAAATTGTGTTAAAAAGGAAAAGAGTAAATTAATATCGGACAGTGATTGCAGCAGAAATTATTTCCTTTGATGTCACCAGAGGTTAAGAGGATTCACCCAGGCGTTCACTACCAGCTGATCATTTCTTCATTCTTTGCATTTTGTTCTTGTTTAAATGCCCTTACATAGTATCTAAGCAAAGTCGACTGTTTTTTTTTTTTGTTTTTTTTAGAAGATTAGGTTTTATTTGGGTTCATATTCCTTATAATAGCGCTTGCTACTTTTTTTCCATTGACATAGAATACTATTTTACGACATGTAGCACTGTGATTACTCAAGATGGCTTTGACCTGATTAGTTTAGACAGAGATTTGATTACGGATGTGTAATTTCTTGCGACTATGATTACTCCTTGTCTGGTACATTTTATGGCATTTCGATTTAGTTAAGGAACCCTGCCATTACTGCCCGAACATGAACGTTTCCATGCAGCAGAAGAGTCGAGGAAACTTCTACTACCGGTCAAAGACTGAACGTCAATGAAAATAACTGAAGTGATGGGTTTAAGAAACGTTGGACACTTTTTAAACATTTTGGAACGTGAATTTGATTTTTTTCAACAGCTGTTCTTAATATATTTTCCTTAATTTTAATTAGGATTCAGCAAAGAAAACAATATTATTTTCTTTTTATATAAAAACCTTTGGGGTTTGGATGCAGTTGTGACTTGGTGCACACTATGATTGTATATGAGCGTGTGTGTGTGTGTGTGTGTGTGTGTGTGTGTGTGTGTGTGTGTGATATCTTATTAAAGGAACATACGTAAAGATGAGGATGCAAAACAATTTAAGGTTATTTCCCGCACATCAGGTTAGATGGTGATGAAAGGGAACAGGTAAAACCGGACAACGCATGCCTTGACCATTGTGCCAAATTATACAGCTTTCATACAGTCCTATTTCTTTAATGGTTTCTTCTAAACCGATAGTAAAATTTTGCTTCTCATTGAGTGCACATTGCTGCGTAGATTTTGGCATCTCTAAGTAAGCATATTTGTCTAGAGTCTGTTGAACAGAGAATGGTTTATATCTAATGGAACACAAAAAGGGCTAATGAAAAAGCATTATGAGTGCTGTATATTTGTAACAGGGAAAACACGCAATTTAGTAAGAATAATTTGATGAATCGCTTTGTATTTTTAATTTGCATTGTGTTTTGAACTTTTTCCATGTATCTATGTCATGTATATTTATTTGTATTGTGTGATTAACTTTACCCATAACTGAAGGTAGGCGTTGGGCCTACCTGACTATTGTCGTTTTTAAAAACAATCTATTACACAGCTATTTTTTGTCTATGACATTAGGTTATATACTGATATCGTTATTACTTGGCTGTAATCATGATTATGTTTCCTTTTCACCTTTTAAATTCCTAGAATGGATCATGTTTATGAAATTGATGAAAAAATGACCCTCATCTTGGTTCTATTAATGTGTCTAGCTTTTATGTAATGGGGAAGTAAACATAAATTCTTTATTCCATATCTTAGGGCTAGTCCCAGTAGAATCAAGTTCAGTTGTGTTCAGTTGAGATAACTTCTTGATTACTTTAATTAATTTACTAAGTGCTTACTAGTTTAGGACTGAGCCACAATATTGGAATTATTTCAAGGACATTTCGGAGCATATATATATATATATATATATATATATATATATATATATATATATATATATATATATATATATATATATAAATTGATGGCGAATTAACACATTCGAGCATACTGGTACATCATTGCATTAAAAACTTGAACTTATTCGGAACACAACTGGAATTTATTCGGAATACCATTGGAATCTATTCGAGATACTTTTTACTTTTGGACTTGTGAAAGAAAGTTTAGGACTGTGATTTAATTTTTACAATGGTTATCTCTGACAGATACATGTAACGGGTGTGTGGATTAATGAAATCTTCTGGACTGGTTGGTTTCTATTCTGTTTTAATCCTATAATCTAATGTCATACATCTTGTCATATTCTTTTGATAAATTAAATGATAAAATGAATTACCTAAAAAAGCATTACATTTCAGAGGACGACGTTTCCATCGTGACCAGAATGAGGCTTTTTAGGAATCATTGTGTACTACGTTCGAGACCTAAATCAAGTTCTGTAGATGTTTCAAAGCTGACTAGTATTTTTAAAAAAATTATGATCGATGAAGTGTCTGGTTTTCAATCAAAGTGTAAGTCATACACAACCAAAGAGCATATTTATTTTCCTCGTCATGGCTGCCACCTAATTCTATCAAGACGAGAAAATTTATTTTCTTCATCGATGCCTTTACTTATTAAACCTGCCCAGGGGCGCCAGCATAATTATTTTCGGGGAGTTATGGCAAGCAGGTAGTGGTCAGCTTTACGTTTTATGGCCGTGGGCCAAAAAATGTTTAGCGATGATCTGGGGAGTGCCCCAATCTACTTGCGCCTTTGTGCAATGGCCCATGAACGTGCGTCGAAGTCACGAAAGAGGAAACTATACCAGGATACAACAAAACAAAGTAAACTAAAACACGCTAGCAAGGACAATATATCTCCTTTAATTCAAGTCATCGTCGTCGGAAGTACAAAGATAGGTGACTACGCAATACATGTCAGCTCAATACTATTGTATCCGCCATGAAACAAATGTCCCAAAAATACTAATAGAGCTTAAAATGTCAACAAAAACAGATGAAAGCTGTGAAACAAAAATTATTAGGGATAATACAGTGTATATGATCTTGATGCAAACTAAACTATTTTTGTCAACTCAATAAGATGAGCTACAGAAGCAGACGAGATTATATTCGTAACGTTATTTATGAATTATACATTTTGTAGAGTGGTGACTGCGCATACCATTATAAAAGACAATGTGAAATCGGTGCTGTTTAAAGTTGACCATGAATTACTTTTACTAAAAAGAATCCGTCCACTCTTAAACATAAGTTTAGAATTGAAATACGTAGCTTGCAGCAACGTGTGATGGCGATCGTGCAATTCATTTCAGAAAGGGGAAATTTGGTATAATGCCGTTATATTCTTTTATCCGAGGTGCTTCGAAGTGTCGGATTTCATCTCAGCATTGCTTATCATAAGCTATGTTTCCGAGGCTTGTATAATATTCCCGAAATTATCCAATTTGTATATACCACTAAAAGTAACCATTTTGTGCATACTGATGAAATTATTCATTTTGTATATACTGATGAAAGTATCCATTTCGTATATACTGATAAAAATATAAACTTTTGCATATATTGACAAAAGTATCCATTTTATATGTACTGATGAAGGTATCAGTTTTGTATATAGTTCCTAAAGTATTTTGTAAATACCTATGAAAGTATCAATTTTTATGTACTGCCAAAAGTATCCAATTTGTACATACTGATAAAAGTATCCATTTTGAATATACTGATCAAAGTATCCATTTGGTATATATTGATAAAAGTATTAATCATGTATTTATTGCTTAAAGTATCCATTTTGTACATACTGATAAATGTATTCATTTTGTACATACTGATAAAAGTATTAATCATGTATTTACTGCTTAAAGTATCCATTTTGTACATACTGATAAAAATATCCATTTTGTACATACTGATAAAAGCATCAATTTCGTATATACTGATCAAAGTATTAATCATGTATTTATTGCTTAAAGTGTCCATTTTGTATATACTGTTGAAGTATCTATTTTGTAAATACTGATGAAAGTATCCATTTCGTATAAAGTATTAATCTTGTATATATTGCCTAAAATGTCCATCTTGTATATGGTGATGAAAGTATCTATTTGTATATACTGCCGAAATATTTATTTTGTATATACTGAGAAAATAATCCATTGTGTATATAGTGATAAAAATATTCATTTTATATATACCGCTGTAAGTATCCATCTCCTAGCTGAAAGTATACAAGCAGTGTTTGAATAGCAAAATTCCTCTGCAATCTTCTGAACCCGACCTGTCGAGATAATCCTTAATTCTGGAGATATTTGATTAGTTAGTTAACGGCGCTTTGAACAACTCACGCCAATATCTTGCCGAGAAACTGAGAGCAAAGTGCTTTCCCGGCTGATCTAGGGTAGTATTGAACAAATGATCCGTTGATAAAAAGTAGGACTTTCTGCCAACTAAACTTGGGCGACTGTCTTGTTCTGGAGGTAAATCAGTAGGATTATTTTTAATATGATAATGTTCATGTTGGAAACGCGTAGAGTAAAGAACATTTGTGATTATTTTTTGGAGGTGTCACGAGAAATAACTTGGTATCGCGATAGACTGATTTGATTATTTTCATTGTACATGCCTAAAACGTTACCTAGGGTGGGTTATCATTTTTCTAGTTAAGCGACTGAACTAACATGTATCTTGTCGTAGTTCGCTGGTGGCGAGGGACACTAAAAGCACGGCATGCACGTGCATTTTACCGTTACTAAGACTAATTCACCTGGAGATATAAGACTACGCTATTATCTAACCGGCACATTGGTCTTTTGGACCTTGTCGAGGAGTACATTTCTCCATTTGTATCTGCATCAATAGAGGTGTTACATTTTTATTTGATATGTGAAGCATATCCAGTTTTAATATCGTAGAGTGAAATGTTGTCTTTACCACTACGCAGATTTGAAACGAACTTTTCAATTGTTACAAGATCCTATTAAGCCTTTAATTTAGTAGCATGTATCTATAGATTGTTATTATCTACCTTTATTATACTAGCATGTATCTATATATTGTAATTATGTACCTTTATTAGACTAGCAAGTATCTATAGATTGTAATTAATTATCTTTTATTATGACTAGCATGTATCTATAAATTGCAATTATGTATCTTTTATTATGACCAGTTTGGTTTTATTATGGTAGCTGTGTGGATGCATAGATGTATAGCTGTGTAGCTGTGCGTGTGTGAATGCAGATACCTCAGATTGACGGTCTGGCTGTCTGTATGTCTGTATGTGGTGGAATCAAGTCCATACAAGGATTGAACTGCATGATGTATAAACTTGTGCGCATGGTGGATTCGTGAATGGTGGATGAGGCCAAAACAAGTGAGCCGACCAAGGACTTCCGGAGCACTATGTGGTTTTGACAAATGGACTCGTACACCGTCAAATGGTTTCAGATGAAAGTTTTTACAAATATAAATCGTATGATTGAGTCACGAGTCGTATGTTTAGTGCAATCGTAGTATTGTTCATCATTTAAAGTGTTTGTTTCAATTGATGACGTTTTAATTGATTACGATTTGAATTATAGTATCATCACATGGGACAATTCTAGTCTCGTTTACATATATTACACCCATCTCAATTCATTTCACAAACCTTCATCATTCAATATTGTGCTATGTCGTCATTTGCTCCAAATATCCATTCAGTTAAATCCTGTTACAGGAGGGTACAAATCTATATGGGAATCAAATCCTTTTACAGGAAGGTATAAATCTGTGGGAATCAAATCCTGTTACGGGAGGGTACAGATCTATGCATATTATTAGTCTAAAGTAAATTAAGTGATTCAAAATCTTTTTGGAGCGTTAAATATTTGTCTAAAGATTTGAAGACATAAATTATGGTTTGGTGAACGTGGTTTTCTTCTTGGCTCGTACTCTAGTTCCTTTATGTAATAAATGTCGTTCCCTTCCTAGGTCGACATCGGATACCTTTCTTTGTAGCAATATAAATATTTTTCACAATGTTAATCCCGAATCCAATCGTATCCAGTCTACACATAAATCAGTTAAATTTCATATAGCCTGCTTGCCAGATGAATGTTTCTTTGCAGCACCGTTGACAAGACAGATTAAGCTGAAATAACACATTATGCAAATAAGAAATTATAATCCTAAGCATTTTTCATTCTACCTGAAAATAAACTTTTGTTCACTGATGCTTTTTACTTGTGTGCCAGCAATAGGCCTCTGTAAACAGGATCCGTTATAGTGACAAATGTTCATGTATCTACCAAAGGATGGAGAAAAAATTAGCGAAGAGGCACACACGGGAAATAAGAGTCACATTTGGCAACAGTAACATAACTATTGGTTCAGTATATGCAAAGATTTCTAAATATGATTTCACCAGCAGAAAGTGCGCCAAGGATTAAACGTGAAGGTAAAATCAATCAAAATTAAACCCATGACTTTACGACCAAATTCTCAAAATATGAATAAATAGTTACTGTCAATGTCAAGACTCCTATTTTGTAATTGCATGAATCATTACTTTCACTAGCATCACGGTTTGTCAATGACAGTAATGGTCTCATTTTTGTCTTAGACAGGAGTCCGTATAAATTTTTTTTCAGGATAGCAATAACAGACAGGATAACAATAACACAGACAATGTCAATAGACAATTATTTTTCGCGCATTACGTAACTTAAGTCTCATTAAGTCTTTTTAAAGCGTTGCTAAATGTTGAAAAAAGTTGTCCAATTAAATCGCGTCCCGGATATCAAGAAGACTTTGCTAAATGTTGTAAAAATAACAAAATTAATCCCATCACGGATTTCAAATGCATTTGTAAAATAATTTTGTAAACAATAACTAAATTAATCCTATCACGCATTTAAAAAAGAATTTGTAAAATGTAAAAATATGGCAATCCATTATCCATGCCTCGGAATCGTACAAAGACCGATACGCGTGCGGCGATTTAATGCTCTGTAGTTATAACCTAACGGCAGATTGTCGACCTATGTTGTCTTAGAGAATAAAAATAATTGAAGGATAAAATTTAAAATAGGATAAAATATTAAAGTAAACATTTTGGAAGAAGTGCGCTATTATAGAGGTTGTCAATATATTCCATACAAGTCATAAAAGATAATAAATCTCATACTTTAGACCATAACAAGACACAAAGAAATATATTCGATAATATAGGCAGACCTTAGATCATTACTGATTGTCTTGAATCACGCGTGTTTTTGGTCTTCCAAAAATTAGTTATATATATAATACATTAGGATTTATGAAGATTTGTAAAAATTGTTTTGATGCCGGATTTCCTGAACATTTAGTGTAATGCCAATCTTGGACTACATTGTCATGTAAAGAAACACATGTATCTTAAGGTAAACACAAGTCGTGCTTCTTTTGTAAAGAAAAAATATATATTAAGGTACACACAAGTCTTATATCTAAGTTACACTCAAGTATCGATTCTCGTGTAAAGAAACTTCTATCTCAAGGTGTACACAAGACTTGGTTCTTTTATAAAGAAATTCTTATATCTTGAAGTACACGCAGTATAGATTCTCGTGTATCTTAAGTTACACATAAGTAAGTTTTCTTTTGTAAATATACTTATATTTAAAGGTACATATAAATCTTGATTCTCCTGTAAAGAAACACTTATAATTTACGTTAATTACACATACTGATTACCATGTAAAAACATCTATAGTTTAAGTGACACACAAATCTTGATTTTCGTGAAAAGAAACTCTTGTATCTTAAAGTACACACGTCTGGATTCTGTGAAATGAAACACTTGTATCTTAAGTCACAAACAAGTTTGGATTTTTTTTTATAATCTACATTTGAATCTATCCCATATTTGTTCTACAGTGAAATAAAAAAATAGCATAGTACGTTATAAACAGCCGTTATGGACAAATTTCCCAGTTGTAGATTATTCCTGTCATGTTTCATGTGTTATTAAACACTATGCTTTTGTTTCCACGATTTCCCAAATTGTTTTCCACGATTCCACAAACGTTTCTCTCAAATCGAACCTCGTCAACGGCAATATGGAAGATGCCTTGAGTAGAGCCAGACAATTTACGTTCATTTGAGAAGAAATCACATCACTCACTGATTACATTTAAATATATGTAACGTAATACTGGTATGCAATTGATGTTGCAATAGACACGATTTTGAAATTTTTAATTCGATTTGTTTAATACTGGTACCCTTTTTCACCAGTTTTTGAATGTATTCCAAAACAAGTCGCTTTGGATGCAATTAATAAACCTTGTATACAGATTTGATGGTATTTTTCATACACATACTGTTACAAGTATTGTACAGAAACATACAATACAAACGGCTGTAACCTCCATGCATAGTTACTGTGCTCAATATACCACACATGGGTATAACCTTGGGACCAATGTTTTCTACTATGTTATCTACCCGTTACATCAGTCAGAGTGTTTTCCACTCTGTTATCTACCCGTTAATCAGTCAGAATGTTTTCCACTCTGTTATCTACTCGTTACATCAGTCAGAATGTTTTCCACTTTGTTATCTACCGGTTACAGCAGTCAGAATGTTTTCCCCTATGTTATCTACCCGTTACATCAGTCAGAATGTCTTCCACTCTGTTATCTACCCGTTACGTCAGTCAGAATGTCTTCCACTCTGTTATCTACCCGTTACATCAGTCAGAATGTTTTCCAATCTGTTATCTACTCGTTACATCAGTCAGAATGTTTTCCACTTTGTTATCTACGGGTTTCATCAGTCAAAACACGTTGTTACTGATCAGACTGTCGTTTTTCTAATCTTTATAGACATGATCAAATAAAAGTAGCTTTTGACAAACTTCTCAGGAAAAAATCTTACGTGTGATTGTGAAATCAAAGCTTCTGTTTACATTTTGTTCAGAAATTTTGAGTTTTGGTCTTTGTGCCAATAAGATTGATCCGAAATTCTGATCAATGATCTTTTTTAAGATCACACGTCTCAACTTCTTTGCAGATTTGATAAATACAAGCAGATCACCAACAAAGACTTTTCGATAGCCTATATTCGCCTTCATAAGTAGGGTATCTACGACTTTATTTACGTTTTTATCTTTGAATGTCTTCTAAAAGATTTTTGGATGAACCGTGAGAATATCTATTTATCGTTTCGTGTGGTTAGATTTAAACATTAGCCCAAGATGAATGTAATTGAATGTTTTAGTTGGTAAGGGGAGACCATTGCTATGCAGTAAGTATAATCACGATCACGGAAACAAGTATGTCCTAGTTGTTGTTTTTGTCGTAGACCACTTGTTTACAACATGAAAATGTCATCCTAATTGTATGAAATCATAGCAGACGTAAACAAAAAACGAAACGATTTTGCTGTATCGATATCAATACATTTTTTAAAAAAGTTACTTTAAAAATCCAAATCTCTCTCTCTCTCTCTCTCTCTCTCTCTCTCTCTCTCTCTCTCTCTCACACACACACACACACACACACACACACACACGTTCTTACTCTCTTTTAATGACATAACAATATTCTTCGTCTTCTTCTTCCTATTATTATTATTATTATTATTATTATTATGGGGCCCCGAGTGGCTGAGTGGTCTAAAGCGCTGTCCGTTACGGATCAATGCCATCTCACCTCTGTCTGCGTGGGTTCGAGTCTAGGATTCGGCGAATGTGGATATGTGAGAAAGCTTGCCAGTAGCTTCTCGTGGGTCGGTGGTTCTTTCCGGTGATTTCCCGGTTTCTTCCTCCACCATTAATACTGGCCGCCATGAATAGCCTATCGTGTGCTGAAAAATGGCGTTAAGCACAACAACAACTATTATTATTATTATTATTATTATTATTATTATTATTATTATTATTATTATTATTATTATTATTATTATTAAACACAAGGTACTCGTTTTAACATAGTTGAATTGGTGTCCAATACGAAACACAAGGTACTCGTTTTAACATAGTTATATTCCTGTCCAATACGAAACACAAGGTACTCGTTTTAACATAGTTATATTCCTGTCCAATACGAAACACAAGGTACACGTTATAACATAGTTGAATTGGTGTCCAATACGAAACACAAGGTACTCGTTTTAACATAGTTAAATTTGTGTCCAAGATGAAACACAAGGTACTCGTTTTAACATATCTAAATTGGTGTCCAATATGAAACACAAGGTACTTGCATTATCATAGTTAAATTGCTGTCCAATATGAAACACAAGGTACTCGTTTAAACATAGTTAAATTGCTGTCCAATATGAAACACAAGGTACTCGTTTCAACATAGTTAAATTGCTGTCCAATATGAAACACAAGGTACTCGTTTAAACATAGTTAAATTGCTGTCCAATATGAAACACAAGGTACTCGTTTCAACATAGTTAAATTGCTGTCCAATATGAAACACAAGGTACTCGTTTAAACATAGTTAAATTGCTGTCCAATATGAAACACAAGGTACTCGTTTAAACATAGTTAAATTGCTGTCTAATATGAAACACAATGTACTCGTTTAAACATAGTTAAATTGCTGTCTAATATGAAACACAAGCAGCTCGCAGTAATTTAGTAAACGTGGTCACGATAAGCTGCATGTATTGCCGATATGTTAAATCATATCCATTAATCATAGATAATAAATTCCTTTGGAGACATGTAGTTATCTCTGTTTCTCTGATTGTTTTAGTGTATATATTTTACTTTAGGTAAACGCGTTAGAACACGTTGCTATTTTATAGACCAATTAAAATGAGTTTGACACGAAGTTATTAAACAAAAATTGCAACTGTTTCGTGGGCAATGACACTATCTAGACTTATTATATGTTGATTTATCTTTCTCCGGACGTTTACATTGTCAGATTGTGCAGTATTTTTATTAATTGCACGGCTTCATACTCCACGACACACGTGTTTCAAATAGTATAGTGTATTTGCAACTACTTTGATTGTAAATAATACACGCTCATGCAGCAGATGTTTTAGCTATTGGCTTATTACATTTGGGGGCCCTGAGTGGCCGAGTGGTCTAAAGCGCTTTCCGTTACGGATCACTACCATCTCACCGCTGTCTGCGTGTGTTCGAGTCTAAGATTCGGCGAATGTGGATATGTGAGAAAGCTTGCCAGTAGCTTCTCGTGGGTCGGTGGTTCTTTCCGGTGATTTCACGGTTTCTTCCTCCATCATTAATACTGGCGGCCATGTATAGCCTATCGTGTGCTGAAAAATGGCGTTAAGCACCACCACCACCACCACCACCACTTATTACATTTGTTGGTGAATAATCTAAAGGAGCTATTTCGTCTATTTGAAGTAAATAACGTAAACGATATGGACGAGTTTTTCTGAGTCACAAATTAAAGTTTCAAACAACCAAACACATGAACGTGATATTCGCAATGCCCACAAAACAGTTATTCAGATGAATTATTCTTAACCTTTTTTTAAGAGAATGGTTCAGACTGTGCTCATTGCTCTGTGAAGCCTATAAAGATAGAATTGAAGAGCAGACTGAGACCAAAAACTATTGAGTATCCATCAGAGACATACCGTTTTTATAAAATAAAAGTTATACATTCGAGAAACATTGTAACTGAAGGTTTGGTAGAAAGGTAAGAACCTCAGAGCCAATAAGCCAATAGGACAAAGAATTATTATTTCCGCTGGCTAAATGAAGTGTCACAAAGTAGCTGGTTCGCAATTTTTTACGTTAACTTTCTTGACACAATGTTTCGGATTTGGGCTAGCGATAGAAAGCTATACAAGTCATGTACATAACTGGGGTCCCTAGAGCATGCAGGTGGAAAGGCATAAACTTGTCTTTAGCTGGTACTAAGAATGGCAAAAAATATACATGCATACATTTTTGCATATTGAATTTCCTCAATATATACTTTCTTAGTTAGTTTCGCAAATCCAAATTACATGTCACGGGTATAAAACTTGACACGTAGAGCGAAGCTGTACCGTTATTTCAATTATATTTCCGACTGCAATCACATTCTCCTTATTGCCCTCAAAGTGAAATGACCTTCATATTCCATATCGTCTTTTGATAATTTCAATTGAAAAATAATCGTATTTTCACCACATTATGTTTCTAATCAATCAATTATAGAACAAAAACACACATGCAGCTAATTCAAGGCTGGTCCCTCTAATGGAGGCTCCACTGCTCAAATGACATATACATCGTAAGGAATTAACACGGCTAATCCAGTCTACCTCAAGCAGAAAATAGGAATTTGAATAGAATCGACAGAAAAACAAAATCATTCCATTCCATACCAACTGATATGTTTCTTTAAACTTTAAAATATAACCTGATAAACATCAGGTAGACAATGTTTGCTTCCAAGGGAAAAAGCAATTCTCTGGACTCAAGCCTAAGTAAATATGTTGCTTACAAATTATCTTTATAGGAAAATATAATCTCTGCTCATGGACATAATTAGTTATGTAACATTTTGATAAAAATGATCATTACAATCTATAATCATGGACATAAGATATGCATAAATAGACGAAGAGAATAAATGTCTCCTTGTTGTTCTCCGTGTTGGCATATATGTACAAGAACAGCGGTATTTGTATTTTTAGTATGCATTTAATGCTGTTTAATGTTTCGTGTTTTAATTATATCTGTACATTTTATCGAATCTTCAAAAACTGTCATTTAGAAACCACTCTTTACGTAATCGGTAAACTCATAACTTCATCTCAGACGACATGAAAGGTCGATGTCTCATTTCTTATAAACACACGGATTACAGACGCGATTTGATCATTATTTGTTTTGCTAGATAGTTTCTTATTGAAGATTATATTATCTAGATATCGACTCACGCATGACAAATCATTTTCTGTAATGTAAACACATTTGAGATATCTCACAGCGCATGAAAACATTGGTAAAGGAAAAATCAAACAATGCCTTTTATTTTTTTTTCTTCTGGCAAATACGCATCGACATTGACAAAATTTAGCGAAGAGTTCTCGGTTATTTTATTTGCTATTTCACATAATTAAAAGATATCCCCTTTGCATAGTGAGTACATTTTCAATTTAACTTCGAATAGTTTGTGTTAAACACGGTTACGGCCATCCGCTCTCTACTTGTAACAATCTAACCAATGTGTGTTAAACCAGGTTGCAACGATCTGTTGTCTACTTGTCACAGTCTAAACATTGTGTGTTAAACTAGGTTAAGGCCATCCACTGTCTACTTGTATATAAATTTAAATAATGTGTGTTAAAATTCCGTTTAGGCCATCCACTGTCTACTTGCATATCAATTTAAATAGTTTGTGTTACACTTAAGTCGCAGCCATCCTGTTGTTTGCATGTATAGTTTACTTGATTTAAGAATATTGAATCTTGCATTATAATATGTATGTATGTATGTATGTATGTATGTATGTATGTATGTATGTATGTATGTATGTATGTATGTATGTATGTATGTATGTATGTATGTATGTATGTATGTATGTATGTATGTATGTATGTATGTATGTATGTATGTATGTATGTATGTATGTATGTATGTATGTATGTATGTATGTATGTTGTTATGTATATGTAATTTTATTACTTTTGTGTTAGTTTGTAAATTATATTTTATTTTATTTTGTTTCAATATATGTTATTGCAATACCTTTATTCACTAGATTTAACATTTTTCTAGAAAATTCAGTTCAGTTATAGTAAATATTCATTATTGCCACATTGTCGTTTTTGCTGACAAAGTTCCTGACCTTGGTTCAGAATTGGCAAAAACAGAGTGAAAATCATTGTTCATAAATCTGGCTTGCATCTGTTCTGTTGTAAATTACCATTTTTATTTTTGTAATTATTAAATCTTTTATTAAGATTCGTACAGTAAAATAGATCGTGTAAATAGAGTACGTGCTATTTACATATTACTTTACTTCATTCTTCGAAATAAGTGATCCCGTGACCCCGTCACGTAATCTAACATTGCTAACGTTTGTAGTATTTTCAGTTTTGTTGCCAGTTCGATTTAAAATTCTTCTATTATTTGAATTAAATAATTTATATTCCATCTAAAATACCAGTGATCATAAAAATTCTCGGACAAAGACATTTATTGTAGATTCTTAAGAATTTGAAAGCCGGAATATTATTCTTGTTTCATAAAATTCAACAAAGAACTATTGACACAACAGCACAAAACAGGATTTAGATGACGTCATCGCCTTTCATACTGGAACTTCATCGGGATTCGAAGTTTGATATATTTAAAACCTTTTAGTGAAATGACTTATATTAATTTTTCGATTAGATTCACAAACTGTAAATCCTTTTTTCATATTTTTACCTTGTTTTCTAGGGAAATAAATTATTTTTGTTAAATTTTTTAAATCTTGTTTTCGTCACTCTTTTCTTTGTTAGTTTGTATATCTGTAAGGTAGTAGTGGGTAGAATGTTGCCAAAACACGATAGATAAGTCTTGATTTAATGTTTGTCATAGGTCTGTTTGATTTTATCCCGTACGCATAGAACAATATTTCAAAATCTTCGCTTTGTTTGCTATTGGCTTATTGAAGTCTTCCATGTGTAAATGCCCACTTTCACATAAGAATTTGTATGCTTCTCGCTGTTAATAAAGATGGTGGGAGACAACAAATGTGATGACAATTCAATATGCGTGACCGTTACTTGATTTCGACTGAATTCATAGCACCAAAATGAAACCAGGGAAAGAAAAAAAGTCTACCCCCGTTATTAAGATAGGATGAAGAAATATTAAACTTTGAACACGCTTGAAAATGGCGCTAGAATTGCATGAAAACTGGCAATTTTGACATTACAATGAGACCTAAGACACTTCTTCTATTTCAATGCAACACTAAACGGGTTGCAAGGTGATAGCTGTATTATGGATAAAATTTTACATTGTTCATTGCAAATCAAAAATTTTAAAGGACAGCAAACATTAGTCATGTGCAAGTCGATATATTCACGTACAGTATGCACTAAGTACATGTGCAAGTCGATATATTTACGTATAGTATGCACTAAGTACATGTATAAGTCGATATATTAACGTATAATATGCACTAAATACATGTGCAAGTCGATATATTCACGTATAGTATGCACAAAGTAGATGTGCAAAGTCGATATTTTCACGTACAGTATGCACTAAGTAGATGTACAAGTCGATATATTCACGTATAGTATGCACTAAATAAATGTGGATGTCGATATATTCACGTACAGTATGCAATCGATATAGCCATGTACCTCATGCATTAGGTATTAGTCGATCTAGTCATGTACATTAATCAAGGTAATTGCGATTTCATTTGTCAGCATGAAATAGTTTTCACACAGAGATATTATTAATGGAATGTTTGAAAGAATGTTCATGGAGTACTAATAAAATTAAAAATAGTTTTATTCCCGGCAGACATTAAAGCCGTTATAAGTGCTGTCAAACACACATGTAATTTCGATGAAATGTAGGTCCTATGGAAGATGTGCATCAAATAAAAGAACATGGTTTTGTACTGAAAGGTTAGTTTTGAGATAGTTATCTTGTACCTATAGTCCTCAAAGAAAGGAGTTACATAGTTAGTTAAATACCAACGTGAAATTATAGAAATAATTTCTTTTTAATAGTGAATATGTTGTTTTTTAATATCCATAGGTCTTAAGCTATGTGCCAAGTCGCAAAATCATTGTCTTCGAATACCACCCATAGATCTTAAGCTATATGCCAAGTCGCAAAAACATTGTCTTCGAATACCAATAGATCTTAAGGTATATGACAAGTCACAATCATCTTCGAATACCCAGAGATCTTAAGCTATATGCCAAGTCGCAAAATATTGTCCTCGAATACTCATGGATCTTAAACTATATTCCAAGTCACATACCGTCTATGAATAGCCTTAGATCTTGAAGCACATACCACATCGCAAAACTGTCTATAACATTTTTTTTATTAAATTGAATTAAGGATACAAAGCTTTTTTAAAAAATTCTTCTTTGGATTGTAAGTATACATATATTTTTTTTTTAATTTCTTAGACATTACAATGACAAAGTGATGGTTGATGTAGGTACATTGCATACTAAATGCTAGTTTTTCAGACGTTTGGAAATGCCATTGTTTACATCCCTTGCATATCTTTATGTTTTCTTTTCGAATCATTATATTTTGTTTATCAGCGAATCTTATTTCACCTCATTGTCGTTTTTGTTGTTGTTGTTGTTGTTTTGTGATGTCTCCTTTTTCCATTTTTTCTACATATCGTCTTTGAATTCCTGTTGAAATTGATCCATACGCCACGTCGAAGAAAACACAGCCTTTAAATACCCAAAGAACTTGAACTATATACCATGTCAAAACAAATAGCGTCTTTGAATACTCATCGATGTAGAACCGAATGTCAAGCAGCAAAGATATCGTCTTTGAATACTAATCGATGTAGAACCGTATGTCAAGCAGCAAAGACATCGTCTTTGAATATTCATCGATGTAGAACCGTATGTCAAGCAGCAAAGACATCGTCTTTGAATACTCATCGATGTAGAAGCGTATGCCAAGCAGCAAATACATCGTCTTTGAATACTCATCGTTGTAGAACCGTATGTTAAGCAGCAAAGACATCGTCTTTGAATACTCATCGATGTAGAACCGTATGTCAAGCAGCAAAGACATCGTCTTTGAATATTCATCGATGTAGAACCGTATGTTAAGCAGCAAAGACATCGTCTTTGAATACTCATCGATGTAGAACCGTATGCCAAGCAGCAAAGACATCGTCTTTGAATACTCATCGATGTAGAACCGTATGTCAAGCAGCAAAGACATCGTCTTTGAATACTCATCGATGTAGAACCGTATGTCAAGCAGCAAAGACATCGTCTTTGAATACTCATCGATGTAGAACCGTATGCCAAGCAGCAAAGACATCGTCTTTGAATACTCATCGATGTAGAACCGTATGTCAAGCAGCAAAGACATCGTCTTTGAATACTCATCGATGTAGAAGCGTATGCCAAGCAGCAAATACATCGTCTTTGAATACTCATCGTTGTAGAACCGTATGTTAAGCAGCAAAGACATCGTCTTTGAATACTCATCGATGTAGAACCGTATGTCAAGCAGCAAAGACATCGTCTTTGAATATTCATCGATGTAGAACCGTATGTTAAGCAGCAAAGACATCGTCTTTGAATACTCATCGATGTAGAACCGTATGCCAAGCAGCAAAGACATCGTCTTTGAATACTCATCGATGTAGAACCGTATGTCAAGCAGCAAAGACATCGTCTTTGAATACTCATCGATGTAGAACCGTATGTCAAGCAGCAAAGACATCGTCTTTGAATACTCATCGATGTAGAACCGTATGTCAAGCAGCAAAGACATCGTCTTTGAATACTCATCGATGTAGAACCGTATGTCAAGCAGCAAAGACATCGTTTTTGAATACTCATCGATGTAGAACCGTATGTCAAGCAGCAAAGACATCGTCTTTGAATACTCATCGATGTAGAACCGTATGTTAAGCAGCAAAGACATCGTCTTTGAATACACATCGATGTAGAACCGTATGTCAAGCAGCACAGACATCGTCTTTGATTACCCAGAGATTTTAAACCATAAGCCTTAGCGTCAAATTGTCGTATCTGAATGCATATCGATATTGGACGATATACCGCATCTTACAAATATCGTCTTTGAATGCCCAGAGATGTTTGACCATATGCGTTGTTGTAATGTCTTCGAAGGAATATAGATCTTGAACAATGCTATAATAATGTAATAAATTTAGAGTATGCGCATTTGGTTATAGCGCCTCGTTTTAAGGAATTCTTAACTTTTTGATATTACATCTTTGATTATTGGAACTCGGTCGAGTGGAAATACCCCTTGCCCGAAATAATTTAGCAGGTACTAAGAACAAACGTCACGGAATGAAGTGTTAGTGAGAATCCATGACACCATGATTTACTTTTAGTGAATTCCTGTCAAAACAGCACGAGTGTCACTGTCGTGCCATCATCGTCATCGTCGTCATCATCGTCGTCGCCATCATCAACACCACCATCATCATCATCATCATCATCATCATCATCATCATCATCATCATCATCATCATCATCAGGCCCGTTGTCTGGTAGAACGTTGGTTCACAGCGTGAGACAGATAACCATCTTCCTCCATTCCTCCCGATTTTCCGTCTTTCTGAATAAGTCGCTCAGTGTCAAGTCTGTGCACTCCCGAATCTTGTCTGCCCAACTCTTTGTCTGCCTGCCTCTCTTTCTTCTTCTTTGTACAGTACCTTGCATAATTGTCTTGGCATGTCATGATGATCGTGAGACATACCCATACCACTGCGGTTTACGTTTTTTTCACTGTGGTCAGGAGGTCTTCGTGAGGTCCAATTCTTTGTGCCGTATTTCTTCATTGGTGATGCAGTCTTTGTATGAGACACCGAGGATCTTGTGAAAGCATCTCATCTCTGTGGCATGTATCCTTTTCACAAGTTAGCTGTTATGGTCCATGATTCACAGGTGTAAAGAAATATGGCGATCACCAGTGAGTGCATCAGTAAGACCTTTGAAATGAGTGCGATGTTCTTGTCGCTACCGATGGGCTTATGTTTTTGTCAGCGCTGCTGTTGTCTACGTAATCCTGGAGAGTAATTAAGGCTTCGATCCTTCATCTGTTACAATTGCCCCAAAAATTGTTGGTCAATATTTTGGTCTTCTCTGCAATGATTTCCGTGCCGTAGGATGCAGAGGTTTTGTCGAGGCTTGCTACTAAGCTAGCTAGTTCTTTCTCATGTCCTGCTAGTCCATCAATGTCGTCAGTAAAACATAGGTTGGTGACTGTTCTGTCCCCGATGCTGACTGTCCCTTCATGCTTTTCAAGTGCGTCAGCCACGATTCTCTCCAGACAGATTTTGAATAATGTGGGAGAGAGCAGACAACCTTGTCTGAACTAGTTCGATATGCTGCCGTTGAAGTATACTTCACTGGTGGCCTTGTCATAAAGGTGCTCTATTACTGTAATGATGTTGGCATTGATGTTGTACAGTCTCATGGTCACCCACAAGGCTGGATGCCATACCCTGTCAGATGCTTCTTGAAATGCACGAAGACGTGGTACAGATCTTGCTGGTGTTGGATATACTTCTCATAACATCGTGAGGTTGAAGATCTCTGTTGTGCTGCGTCCTGCTATGAAACCTGTCTGCTCGTTGGCAGTCACAGTCAGCTCGACTGCATTATGGTGAAGAGACGCGTACAGTGAAGTGTAAACATCGCCAAGAATCGAAACTTTCAGAGAGCGGACATTGGAACTGACCATAATCAGGCGATGTTGACATTCAGGCTACATATAAAGAATGTCAAAAAGATGGCCACATAAAACTAAAGTTCAATCTCGATAAAATGAAGGATCCCGAAGTAGCATAAGCCTTCTGGGCAATGATTGGTGGGAAATTTGCACCGCTCACCGTCATCGACGCTGACGATACAGTCAGAAACACGTTGATCATCACCTTTAATACTGCAACGACCGAAACAGTCAGCGAGATCCTTTGTAGACATCGCCCAGTGAAGAAGCCCTGGATAACAGCTGAGGCCCTGAACCTGTCTGACAAGAGGTGTGAGCTTACGAAGAAACCGAACGATACAGAAGGGGCAGAGCAGTACATGGCAGTCAAGCAGGAAGTTAAGAAAAGCATGAAAAAAGCAAAGGAAAACTGGATTGAAGAAAAGTTTAAATATATTGAAGGGAACTTAAAAAGGAACAACAACAATATCAACTGGTCCAATATCTAACAAGCACCAAACAACGGTGAGTTATCTCTTTACAGGATAAAGTCGGAAACTGCCTCACAGAAGAAAATAACATTCTGAAAAGATGGAGAGAGTATTCAGCAGAACTTTACAACCAACGAGCCACAATAGATCCAGAGGTACTGAACGTCCTTACAGCAACTAACAACGACAACCAACTTTTCTTACGTGAAGAAGTAGAAGCAACAGTGAGATCTCTGAAAAAGAGGAAGTCAGCAGGAGTGGACAACATCTCAGCAGAACTGGTATAACCTGGGGCAGAAGCAATGATTAGCGCCGTCACAAACATCTGCATAATGATATGACAAACAGGGGTATGGCCATCGTCATGGATCCAATCACTGATCATCATCACCCTGTCCAAGAAAGGTAACATGCAACAGTGTTAAAAGCACGTTACAATCAGTCTTATAAGCCATCCAAGTCAACTAATGTTTATGATACTGCTGAACAGACTAAAGCCACAGGCTGAAGAGAAGATAAGAAGAAAGTAGTATCATAGTCTCTACTAAAATCAAGTGGTGTACATGGGTGGTGTGACTGACGTGGCGGTATTTACGGTAGAAGACCGGTAAATTAAACAAAGGAATAGACAAGAAGGGACTCGACAGTTACCATTTATGTCGCAATGGTGGCAAATGTGATGCAGTTTGTCTGGCTAAATGTGGTCCGAAATCATGATTCAACTGTCTTAAGGTGGCGTAATAAAAATAGTTCCCTGTGTTAGGGGATATTTGCATAGTTTTTACGGTGTGAACTTCTGACGGTACGGAAAGTTGACGAAGAGAAACCAAGCAGATGTGCGGTTGATAGATATTTAAAAAGTTGTAAGATCTGTGGTCTTGCTTGATTAGAGTAAAAAATTATGTATATAATGGACACGTCCAGATTTCTAATTTACAACTAAAGTTGTATAGAAGTCTTTGGAAATTTGTGGTAAACTTATGGCTTATAGCGGATCGCGCCTTAGTTTGACACCGCTCGGTAAAGCGAATACCCCTGGCTTGTAACAATATCGTCTTTGAGTAAACATTGGTATTGAACCATATACAATGTTGTGCAATTATTTATCAATCACATCAAATTAAGCTTTTCCAATAATATCAAAAGAAGAACACAAAATAAAGTTCTGTAAATGGGAGAAATGTTTTATAGCAAACCCCTTCAATAGGACACATATTCTATTTCTGATTGACTTTCTGGTTCATCAAATAACCAATGGTTAGTAAAAGCTATTACATGTCTAATTAATTTTTGAAGCTGTAAAACTACTTATACATTAGAACGTTACTCATATATATATATATATATATATATATATATATATATATATATATATATATATCAATCGACAATTTAAAAGTAAATATAAAACATAAAATGAAACAGTTGCGTCTGGTTGCAAATATTGTTTTCTTCCCTTAACGATGACGAGAAATAAATATAAAACATAAAATGAAACAGTTGCGTCTGGTTGCAAATATTGTTTTCTTCCCTTAACGATGACGAGAAATAAATATAAAACATAAAATGAAACAGTTGCGTCTGGTTGCAAATATTGTTTTCTTCCCTTAACGATGACGAGAAATTCAAGCCACATGCCGTCAAGTGGGAAACAGTGATTTAAACTTTATAATGTCACGTGATCCCGAAGAGGTTTAAGCTAGTGTTCTAAACTAAATTGGTAATTTATCTTTGAAAATTAAGTACAAATTTCTCATTAACTGTTATCTGTTTGTGTTTTATTTCAGTGAATTTTCTCTATTACTTTTATATGAACTCCGTTACGTCAGAGTAATCGCCGCCTAGAACATTATGCCCAGTGATTCAGGTTAGCAGTGGTGGTCTTTTCATTTGTTGCTATTGTTCTGAACAAAATGTGTTTATAAATAGATTGTCAGGTACAAACACGCCTTTGTAATCATCTTCTACGACAAGGTCTTGACTTCAAGCATCATCACACATCCGCTTGCATTGTAGAGACTTTTAAGCAAATACTTCCTGTCTAAACCGATAATTGATCCAATATGTATGTATGTATGTATGTATGTATGTATGTATGTATGTATGTATGTATGTATGTATGTATGTATGTATGTATGTATGTATGTATGTATGTATGTATGTATGTATGCATGCATGCATGCATGCATGCATGCATGCATGCATGCATGCATGCATGCATGCATGCATGCATGTATGTATGTATGTATGTATGTATGTATGTATGTATGTATGTATGTATGTATGTATGTATGTATGTATGTATGTATGTATGTATGTATGCATGCATGTATGTATGCATGCATGCATGCATGCATTAGGTAGATAGGTAAGTAGGCAGGCAATCAGGCAGGCAGGCATGTAGGTAGGTAGGTAGGTAGGTAGGTAGGTAGGTAGGTAGGTAGGTGGGTAGAATTATGTATGTATAATGTTTATCGACATGTTTGCGCACAATAGCTATAGAACATCGATTGCAAGTTAATTTCTGAATATGAACAGGAAAAGAATTATAAAATAGTTAGGAATTTAAAACCTTTCAAATAAAGTTAAACACGTGATAATACAAAATCTAAAATATAAAGGGTAAATGTTAAACTCAAATAAATTTATATAAAATTAAAGATAACTATAAAAGACACTAACCCTTAAAATATAGATCTAACATTTATCAAAGAACCGCCTTTACTAAATATAGAGCAAATAGTTGTTATATAAAGTCGACCTTTTTAACATATAGAAATAACATTTGTATTATAAACCGCCTTTACTAAAATTGTCCACGATTTTCTCTTTTGACGCATCATTAAGAAGTTTGCTCATTGAGTTCTCTGTCTCTCCCTCTGTGTGACACACACACACACACACACACACACACACACACACACACACACACATTCTGTTTCACATGATGGCAGTAGATATTCTTAACTAAATCCTGTTTCAATGGGAAAGGAATGAACACTAGTTGTGTTCGTCATTGAGTAGGTATTAATGGGTCAGGTATGTGTGCCCTCTCCGTGATCTGCTGAACTCCAGCTCATCTCTGGAAGATAAATGCCACAAATAACAGGTTTGATGTTCTGGTATTGTTTAGTGTAGTTTTCATTCCACATGGTTTGCCAAATATATCGAACATGCCGATTTAGATAATATTTGAAGTCAGTGTATGGAATCTCCAATTCGCAAACATGTGACTGCAGGGTACCTTGCTACGTTACTTTCCCTTTCTGAACTCCTTGATACCAATGTTATTAGCCAGCTAAGGGCAGGTAATAATTTTTCTCAATTTATAATAAAATCATATTGTCTTTCTTACTTTGTCTGTCATATATCTCGAAAAAATATATAATAAAAAGCCTAACGTCTAGTTCGATTGCTTCATCTAAGTCTTTCGTCGTGAGTCGGTATCGCAAATTTCTAAATTTACCTATGACAGTTTTACATAGCTTGTAATATTCATGGGCAATTCCTCACTGCTTTTCATTTTGTATCCAGTTTTTCCGAAACTGTTTTGCTTTATTGTGAGCTTCCTTAACTGCAATAGGGTCTTGTGTGAGTATTATAGTTTTTCGACAACAAGACATGAAAAGCTACATACCGAATAACATTAATTAAATTACTAAGTATGTTTTCTTCTTTCTATTTTTAGGACGATTGGGGGATCGATTCGGAAACTACTTTTAATAGTCTACTTCAAAGTGATAAGCCTTATTCAGACCAGGATGGAAATGGCATTGTGGGAAATCGATAAGGGTGTTACGTACAAGACGATGATCTTAGGCTAGGCAATTATCTTGATTTGAAAAATATCTTGACGATCAACAATCCAATCTAGCATTCTTCCGTTGACAATTATATAGCCAAGTATTGGTGTGCATGGTTCAAACGTGTTACTCATTCCTTTATTTAAATTGGACTTGTTTAATGGTATCAACTCGTTATTATCAACAAAAGGGTTGCATTGACTTGTTTAATGGTATCAAGTTGTTGTTGTCAACAAAAGCGTTGCAGTGATACTTGTTTAGTGGTATAAAGTCGTTATTGTCAACAAAAGCGTTGCATTGACTTGTGTAATGGTATCAAGTCGTTGTCAACAAAAGCGTTGCATTGATACTTGTTTAGTGGTATAAAGTCGTTATTATCAACAAAAGGGTTGCATTGACTTGTTTAATGGTATCAAGTTGTTGTTGTCAACAAAAGCGTTGCAGTGATACTTGTTTAGTGGTATAAAGTCATTATTATCAACAAAAGGGTTGCATTGACTTGTTTAATGGTATCAAGTTGTTGTTGTCAACAAAAGCGTTGCAGTGATACTTGTTTAGTGGTATAAAGTCGTTATTGTCAACAAAAGCGTTGCATTGACTTGTGTAATGGTATCAAGTCGTTGTCAACAAAAGCGTTGCATTGATACTTATTTATTGGTATATAGTCGTAGTTGTCAACAAAAGCGTTGCAGTGATACTTGTTTTATGGTATAAAGTCGTTGTTGTCAACAAAAACGTTGCATTGACTTTTTTAATGGTATCAAATCGTTGTTGTCAACAAAAGCGTTGCATTGACTTGTTTAATGATATAAAGTCGTTGTTGTCAACAAAAGCGTTGCATTGATACCATACATATCATGATCAGGGTGATTTATTTTATTTGGCATTAACTCTTCCCTTCCCCCCAATTGCTTCACTAGTAATGCTCATATTGAGATTCGATTTAATCAATATAATCTTGATACAAATCAAATACAAATACTAAAACCTCTCTCTCTCTCTCTCTCTCTCTCTCTCTCTCTCTCTCTCTCTCTCTCTCTCTCTCTCTCTCTCTCTCTCTCTCTCTCTCTCTCTCTCTCTCTCTCTCTCTCAACCGACAAGTATATATTGCTTCCGTGTAGTACTGAGTAGGTCAATATGTTTGTAATCATAATTGATACTCTACCTCTTCGACATTTCGAGATTAAGCTGTTTTTAGTATTATCAATTAAGCTGTTTTTAGTATTATCAATTAAGCTGTTTTTAGTATTATCAATTAAGCTGTTTTTAGTATTATCGATTTTTGTACAACACATTTAATCACTTTGAAGAGCATATGTACATTGCCTGTTTGTTTTGCCAGTTTGTGTTCAAATATAATGGCAACATCACATTCTAATAGATCAAGTTCATTACAGACACATTATAAAGTTTCTCTAACGTTCCGAGTAAGAACGTTGAGGTTTGTTTTTTCTTTTTTTTGATGCAGCAGTAAGCAAGCAGACATACACAATAGTACTGTTGCAATATTTATTAGTGGCATTTGAAGAAACATTCTCTATACAGCAAAATACATGTATGAGGACAATAATCAAAGTGGATTGCCACTCTGTGCTTTATCGTAAATCAGAGGCGTCAAAGCTGTCTTGCTTATAATCGTAGTTATCATCATCATGGTCCCAGTCTTAATAATCATCATGATAGTCATCATCATCATCATCATCATCATCATCATCATCATCATCATCATCACCACCACCACCTCCACCACCACCATCATCGTCACCATCACTACCACCACCACCACCATCATCATCATCATCGTCGTCATCGTCATCATCATCGTCGTCGTCGTGGTCGTCGTGTTTGATAGAGTCGCTCCTTCTAGCTCATTTTTTGTTCAATCCCAAATTATTTTACCTGAATTTATTTTTATCGCATTTGTGTTTTCCCTTATGTATGTTCAGTTGGTCGTATTTTGCTCGGAATTGTTTTCTCGTGAGAAGGGCGACATCATGCTACACCATTCGGCCAAACAAAAGATTTCCCTTTCTCCTAATTTTGCTTTTCCCTCTGGAAAATTTATCGTTACTATGAAGGTTTTTTTTCCCATTCCTCTCATACGATTCACAGTCGGAAGTATATCTCTTTCTTCCAAATATGAAGTTATCTCTATTCCTGCAACTCGATTGTCGATATTTCCGAGATAATACATGTAAGTTTTCTTTTCCAACGTGATACTCCTACAAAGAAATTACCAGTATTATCAGTCCTTTGATCGTGTTTATCATGTTTGTAATTATTCATGTTTTAGTACCGTAGGGGATATACCAATGTTTTTTGGGTTATACGTTGTAATGAGAGTGATAGCTTATATTTTATAATTTTGTATTTTGTCCTTCAGGGCACTAAAATACAATTGATGAATAGGCCTGTGGACAAAGTTATTAGATCATACGAAAACAAATTGTACAGTGAAAAAACATACTCTCGACCTGTGCGTCACCAAATCTACTGCACCCCAGTCTAAGAGAAACGTTTTGATTGTTGCAAATATTTTAGGGTCCAAATAATGTCGAGGCAATGATTAATTAGATTCATGTTCAGACAAGGCAAAGAGTACGTTTTGGAAGTCATTCTAAACTGAATTGTATCATTCACACTTCGATTTTTAGTTCAAGTTTTGAGCTAAGAAAGATCATATACAATGAATAGCGAAAGCTTAATATAGAATGCAAATTTCACATGAGATACAAGTTAAATATAGAATGCAAATTTCACACGAGATACAAGTTAAATATAGAATGCAAATTTCACATGAGATACAAGATTAATATAGAATGCAAATTTCACATTGGATAAAAGTTTAATTTAGAATGCAAATTTCACAAGGGATACAAGTTTGATATATAATTCAAATTTCACATTGGATACAAAGTTTGATAAAGAATGAAAATGTAACATGGGATAAAGTTTAATATAGAATGCAAATTTCAAATGAGTTACAAGTTTAATATAGAATGCAAATTTCACAGGGATACAAGTTTAATATAGAATGCAAATTTCACATGGGATACAAATTTGATACAAAATGCAAATTTCAAATGAGTTACAAGTTTAACAAATATGCAAATTTCACATGGGATACAAATTTGATGCAAAATGCAAATTTCAAATGAGTTACAAGTTTCACATGGGAAACAAGTTTAATATAGAATGCAAATTTAACATGGAACACATATTCCAAATTTCATGAATGAAAAGTGATAACCGAATCGTACATGAAATAATATGATTATATTTATGGCGCTCATTGAGTTGGTTACTTATTTGTATAATTAGCACCATGCTGAAACAGTGACAAAATATTATACTTTACACATTTCTACCCCCACCCCCAAAGTTAACATGGTCTTAGTAATGGGAACCGTTTGCCCACAAACTCTATCAAACACTACGTATGTTGTGGAAGTGGAATAAATGATGCTTCCAAAATTGTGACTAAAGATATTATTGACCGAATGAACAGAACGATACAGTTCAGTGGTTCATAAAGTGGGCGGTGGAATTACCAAGAAGGGAGGGGGAAACGCTAATGCTGAATAATGCATGCTACTGGGTAAAGTAGGGTGTGTTTGCTGAGAATAACCATGGCGGCGGTGGTTCGAAAACTTTTGGGAACCATGCACTGGTATAGTCAGTTTGCTGTCCCTTGACTTTCAATACAATGTAATATGCCCTTCTATCTTTCAATGTCCAGTTAATTATGGAACCACTTGATACTTAATTTATTATTGAACATACTGTCATATAATTGTGTTTTCCCCCCAGAATTTTCAAAGGTACTACTAACCTTTTCTGTATTCACTAGATCCGGTAAAAGCACTTTGGGGGAGTTACCAAACAGAAGTTACTCAGTTGATTTAACAGTTCAATGGCAAGGTGCGATTGGCTGCCACCTGCATTTAATCTATCATGACGTGAACAGGATTGCAGAGTTGACTTTTATTTATCATCGCACCAATTACTACCCATAAAGCATGTGGTTACTATTATTAGACTCAGTAATCCCCGTTACTGGTTTTTCTTTCCTCCTGGAGATAAGCACGTGTTGAATGCATATAAAAATATAGACAACAATGAACGGAACTGTTTGTATGCTTCTAAACTCTCAACCGCACCTTGTCTGAACTCCTCATGTAAGCTTAATTCTCTTTTTGATTTGCTTTGTACTTTTCACATCTTTTCAATTTTAGGCACATCCAATAGAAACTAGGGACAGTCAATGTGCTTTAATAGAAATCAGGGGCTGTCAAGGTGTACAAAATAGACATATTGTGCAGTCAAGGTCCATCAAATATACATTAAGGGCAGTCAAGATCCCTCAAATAGACATTACTGACAGGCAAGGTCCCTCAAATAGACATTACGGACAGGAAAGATCCCTCAAATAAACATTAAGTATAGGCTATGTCTATAAAAAACATTAAGGGCAGTCAAAGTCCCTCAAATAGATATTAAGGTCAGTCAAGGACCCTAAAATAGACATTAAGAGCAGGCAAGGACCCTCAAATAGACATTAAGGGCGGTCAAGGTCCCTTAAATAGACATTAAGGGCAGGAAAGATCCCTCATATGGACAGCGGAGAAAATACTAATGTTATAAATATGTATGGCATGTACATGTGGAATAAAGCATTCAAAGTACCTGATGCCGGTTCACAGTTGAATAGAGAGCATTCTACCAGTCTCTCCTGTTGGCTCAAAAGCGAAATACAATAGTAACTTATCAGCTGACGGTGCCTATTTATGGAATATGACAACACATCTGGAGTGGTTCCCAGTTGATTCAAACTGATAATTAAAACAAGTAATCATACAGATTATTAACCAGTGTAGGATTTGTCACTGCTGTAACACGGAACACCCAGTCTGAAATTATAAAACGAGAAAGGACGAGTAGACCTGCAAGCCAGATTTGTGTGAGTGGGGTGGGCGTGGGCGCACCTGACAGCCCCCCCCCCTCCAATGAAAGATAGACAACTGGGACCTTTATAAGAGTAATTTATCTTCATTGTTTGAAGGTTTTGTTCTCAGTAAACGCTTAAACTGTACGCGCTCTGTGATGCATCGTCCCTTTGGGTCCCAGCTAAGAGCCTTTGATCAGACCCTTTGCCTGCTTGTTACGCATCCCAGAACCCCAACGCCACACAACCCCATTCATTTTTAATTAAAACGTTTTTAAAGTTAATGATTTTTATTTTTAAAATTCATCACTTTATGGCTTTCACATGATTTAAAAAAATATCAAAACTCATATGTTGCCACCAAATCTTGAAGTTTTTTTTTGTTGTAAACTCACAATTCTCTTGAGTGAAGAAAAAAGACTAGTATCAATCTAGCCAGAATATGTGCTAGAAATTCGCAAATTTAGATGCGAAAATATAATCGAACAATGAAAAATAATTAAATGTAAATATTACGTGAAACAGAACAAAGGAAATGAGGGTGCGAAAGTAAAACATATTCAAACAATCTTAGGATATTAGTATGCGTAATGTGTGCCTCTGGCATACGTCCCTGACTCCAATTGCCATCTCTACAATTTGTGTTGCTGTACAGAGAAACATCAAACCGAATTAAACAATCAGCTTTTGCTTTTCGTTCTAAAACTAATTTCCTTGCTAACCAGGCGTAAACAATCTTTCATGTATTTTATTTAAAACATGTCTTTAATTTTGTATCAAAGATTTTCCCGGATCTGTAAATATATGATTTCATACTAAAAGGAAATGCATTATGCGCAGTTGTCAAGTGTCTGGGTCAAAATCGTGGTTTGAGTAATCTATTAAATATGATATGACTTGAACGACTTCAGTCACATGCACAGCTGTGGTGTTTAAAAGCTACACACGCGCGAGCGAGCGATGAATTATGTTGAATAACAGTTATCTGCCTTCCATGCCTGAAAAGAATATCAACATATTGTTGTGAGAGAGTAAATTGCCATCTTTAAATTCGTTCAATGAATATATATCAAATATATATAAGAAATTATGCAAGGCTCACACAGATAGTGGGTAACATGTAGGCCTATTCTTGTGTAACGTACCATTAAATAAAAAAAAAACTGCATACAATAACAATTAATTGCATATATTATGACGCTGGGTCGTTTAAAACGATCGACAAGATGAGGAAGAATAGAAATTACGTTAAACAATTTTAGGTACTAAAAAAAAATTCTGTACCAAAATACGCTTACACAAAAATAATACAGTTTCAACCGCTGTTGTCAAACTTTGTTGTTAAAACTTGACTTCGATGTGGAATGATTTGAGATATGAATTTTGGTAACCTTACGCTGGGATCATGCTCGAAACGAGATATTAGTATAAATAATCTTTGGGGTAGGAAAATATTACCTGATAAGTTAAATAATATTCTGTCTGAAAAAGACTGGGATTATTTATCTGTCAGGATGGGATAGTAAATTAATTTGGTATTATTTGGTATATCGAACAGTATATGGTTCAATATTTTAAGGGATGTTTGCACGCACAAATCAACAGCAGAATGTATATTGTCGGTGTACGAAAGATACTTATGTTGAATTTTGATGAAAAGTCTTTCAAGAGATAATACACATTGTTACATGAGGAATTGGTAAGCCACACCTAATTAGTTATTTTACGAGGAATATGTAATCAATACTATACTTAATTAGTTCCTTGATGAAGGAATACGTCATCAGTACTATACCTAATCCGCTGATTTACTAGGAAGAGGTTATCAGCCCTATATCTAATTAGTTGTTTTATGAGCAATTGATAAGTAATTCTATACCTAATTATAGTTGTTTTATGACGAATAGGCCATCAATACTATACGTAATTAGTTGGTTTTTGAGGACAAAGTCAGCAATACTATACCTAATAAGTTTGTTTTTTTTAAATGAAGGAATAGTCCATCAGTATTTAGCCTAATTATTTGTTTTATGAGGAATAGGTCGCCAGTAATATGCCTAATTTTTTGTTTTATGAGGAATAGGTTATCAGCACTATGCTAAATTAGTTGTTTTATGAGGAAATGCTAAGCAATACTATACCTATTTTGTTGTTTTATTATGAATAGGCAAGCAATACCATAATTCATTAGAAGTTGCACCATTTAGTTACCTATTCGCATGAGGACTAGGTCGGCAGTAAGAGATCAAAAATAATTACTTCACTATATGAGGGAATGACCAGCAGTAAGATCACTCATTACATAAAGCATAGGCCAGCGAAAATATATTTCGTGTCACTAGGGATAGATGAGTTATGATGTGCTTTAGGATTAATCAGCGGTAAGATGCATTCTTTTATGAGGTATAGGTCAGCAGTAGCATTCCTCCGTACATACAACCTAGGTCAGCAGTAACATTCCTCCGTACCTACGACCTAGGTCAGCAGTACCATTCCTCCGTACATACAACGTAGGTCAGCAGTAACATTCCTCCGTACATACAACCTAGGTCAGCAGTAACATTCCTCCGTACCTACGACCTAGGTCAGCAGTAACATTCCTCCGTACATACAACGTAGGTCAGCAGTAACATTCCTCCGTACCTACGACCTAGGTCAGCAATAACATTCCTCCGTACATACAACGTAGGTCAGCAGTAACATTCCTCTATACATACGAAGTAGGTCAGCAGTAACATTCCTCCGTACATACGACCTAGGTCAGCAGTAACATTCCTCCGTACATACAACATAGGTCAGCAGTAACCTACCTCATTACATTAGGTTTAGATCATTATTTAGAGACCTACTTTCGTGTGGAATAGATCAGCAATATGTGGAATATGTTAGCAATAAGATATAACTAGTTACATGAGGGATGGGTTTGCAATAAGATAGAACTAGTTACATGAGGGATGGGTTAGCAATAAGATAGAACTAGTTACATGAGGGATGGGTTAGCAATAAGATAGAACTAGTTACATGAGGGATTTGTTAGCAATTTGATGCCACGTTGCACGATGACTATTTTCAGCAGTATGAGAGACTTCGTTACATAAGGGATAGATCAGAACCAATAGACCTTCTTGCCTAAGTAATAGTTAAACAAAAATAGGTCAGCACCAATTGACCTCCTGATATAAGTGAAAGGTTAACATTAAACCTATTCAAACGAGGAATAAGTCAGCAATAAGATACGCCCTTTCACGAGGACTCCGTCAGCAAGAAGATTCACCCTTTCATGAGGAATAAGTCAGCTAATAAGATTCACCCTTTCATGAGGAATGAGTCAGCTAGTAAGATTCACCCTTTCACGAGGAATCGGTCAGCAATAATATGTATCGTCACCCTTTCACGAGGAATCGGTCAGCAATAATATGTATCGTTACATGAAGGACAACACAGGAATAAGATAATTCCTTGCATGAGTGATAGGTCGTTATTACGATATTCCCTAGCATAGGTTAGCGAAAGAGGCCTTGTTACACGAAGGATAGGTCATTAATACGATGTCCAAATGCATAGGTCAACGATAAGAGACCTTGGTATATGAGGTATAGGTCATTAATACAACGTCCCCTTGTAAAGGTCAACGATAAGAGACCTTATTACATCAAGGATAGGTCATTAATACGATGTCCCCATGCATAGGTCAACGACAAGAGACCTTATTACATGAAGGATAGGTCATTAATACGATGTCCCCATGCATAGGTCAACGATAAGAGACCTTATTACATCAAGGATGTGGTGATTAATACGATGTCCCCATGCATAGGTCAACGATTAGAGACCTTATTACATCAAGGATAGGTCATTAATACGATGTCCCCATGCATAGGTCAACGATAAGAGACCTTATTACATGAAAGATAGGTCATTAATACGATGTCCCCATGCATAGGTCAACGAGAAGAGACCTTATTACATCAAGGATAGGTCATTAATACGATGACCACGTGCATAAGTGAACGATAAGAGACCTTAGTTCATCAAGGATATGGTGATTAATACGATGTCCCCATGCATAGGTCAACGATAAGAAACCTTAATACATCAAGGATATGTCATTAATACGATGTCCCCATGCATAGTTCAACGATAAGAGACCTTATTACATCAAGGATATGGTGATTAATACGATGTCCCCATGCATAGGTCAACGATAAGAGACCTTCTTACATTAAGGATAGGTCATTAATACGATATCCCATGCATAGGTCAACGAGAAGAAACCTTATTACATCAAGGATAGGTCATTAATACGATGACCACGTGCATAGGTTAACGAGAAGAGACCTTAGTACATCAAGGATATGGTGATTAATACGATGTCCCCATGCATAGGTCAACGAGAAGAGACCTTATTACATCAAGGATAGGTCATTAATACAATGTCCCCATGCATAGGTCAACGACAAGAGACCTTATTATATCAAGGATTTAGTGATTAATACGATGTCCCTATGCATAGGTCAAAGATAAGAGACCTTATTACATGAAAGATAGGTCATTAATACGATGTCCCCATGCATAGGTCAACGATAAGAGACCTTATTACATCAAGGATAGGTCATTAATACGATGTCCCCATGCATAGGTCAACGAGAAGAGACCTTATTACATCAAGGATAGTTCATTAATACAATGTCCCCATGCATTAGTCAACGACAAGAGACCTTATTATATCAAGGATTTAGTGATTAATACGATGTCCCTATGCATAGGTCAACGATAAGAGACCTTATTACATCAAGGATAGGTCATTAATACGATGTCCCCATGCATAGGTCAACGATAAGAGACCTTCTTATATCAATTATATGGTGATTAATACGATGTCCCTATGCATATGTCAAAGATAAGAGACCTTATTACATATAGGGTAGGTCATTAATACGATGTCCCCATGCATAGGTCTACGATAAGAGACCTTATTACATCAAGGATAGGTCATTAATACGATGTCCCCATGCATAGGTCAACGAGAAGAGACCTTATTACATCAAGGATAGTTCATTAATACAATGTCCCCATGCATTAGTCAACGACAAGAGACCTTATTATATCAAGGATTTAGTGATTAATACGATGTCCCTATGCATAGGTCAAAGATAAGAGACCTTATTACATGAAAGATAGGTCATTAATACGATGTCCCCATGCATAGGTAAACGATAAGAGACCTTATTACATCAAGGATTGGTCATTAATACGATGTCCCCATGCATAGGTCAACGAGAAGAGACCTTATTATATCAAGAATATGGTGATTAATACGATGTCCCCATGCATAGGTCTACGATAAGAGACCTTATTACATGAAGGATATGTCATTAATACGATGTCCCCATGCATAGGTCAACGATAAGAGACCTTATTACATCAAGGATAGGTCATTAATACGATGTCCCCATGCATAGGTCAACGATAAGAGACCTTATAACATCAAGGACAGGTCATTAGTACGATGTCCCCATGCATAGGTCAACGACAAGAGACCTTATTATATCAAAGATTTGTTGATTAATACGATGTCCCTATGCATAGGTCAAAAGATAAGAGACCTTATTACATGAAGGATAGGTCAATAATACGATGTCCCCATGCATAGGTCCACGATAAGAGACCTTATTACATCAAGGATAGGTCATTAATATGATGTCCCCATGCATAGGTCAACGAGAAGAGACCTTATTACATCAAGGATAGGTCATTAATACGATGTCCCCATGCATAGCTCAACGATAAGAGACCTTTTTACATCAAGGATAGGTCAGCAACAAAATCTCGTTACGAGAGCAATACGATTATTGATATGATGCATAAGACATCACTAACATTCATCCTTACACGAAAACAATATATTAGAAAATAAGATACCTCTTTACCTGAGTGTTTGAGATGTAGGTCAGCAAAAGAATGTTCCTTGCATGAGGCTTAGGTTAGCAAAAGGATACCTTGTTACAAGAGTGATAGGGCAGTCATACAATAAGTTGTTACATGAGTAATAGGGCAGCCATACAATAAGTTGTTACATGAGTAATAGGGCAGTCATACAATAAGTTGTTACATGAGTAATAGGGCAGTCATACAATAAGTTGTTACCTGAGTAATAGGGCAGCCATACAATAAGTTGTTACAAGAGTGATAGGGCAGCCATACAATAAGTTGTTACATGAGTAATAGGGCAGTCATACAATAAGTTGTTACATGAGTAATAGGGCAGCCATACAATAAGTTGTTACATGAGTAATAGGGCAGTTATACAATAAGTTGTTACAAGAGTGATAGGGCAGTCATACAATAAGTTGTTACATGAGTAATAGGGCAGTCATACAATAAGTTGTTACATGAGTAATAGGGCAGTCATACAATAAGTTGTTACATGAGTAATAGGGCAGTCATACAATAAGTTGTTACAAGAGTGATAGGGCAGCCATACAATAAGTTGTTACATGAGTAATAGGGCAGTCATACAATAAGTTGTTACAAGAGTGATAGGGCAGCCATACAATAAGTTGTTACATGAGTAATAGGGCAGTCATATAATAAGATGTTACAAGAGTGATAGGGCAGCCATACAATAAGTTGTTACATGAGTAATAGGGCAGTCATACAATAAGTTGTTACAAGAGTGATAGGGCAGCCATACAATAAGTTGTTACATGAGTGATAGGGCAGCCATACAATACGTTGTTACATGAGTGATAGGGCAGTAATTACACCTTGTTACAAGAGGCAAAATCACAATTACTGATATCATTAAATATTGGATTTATCTTTTTTCATTATAAAATATCACTTGGAAGTATGCAAATTATTGACAAATACTATTTTGTGAGCTGACTTCACATTTTAAGTTATAAAAAAGCAAACAGCATAAAATTTTTCCTGACTCGTCTTTTGCCATTAAACTGTAGAGTCAACATCTGACGCAAATCATTTGTGTTACTTTGCCATAACCTCTCCAAATACTTACAGTTTAGTTAAATCGTTTGATTGGCACTTGCAACTTATGTTTTTAAAATAACCATTAATGCAGACCATGCAAAGATTTTCATGTTTCCAATACATCCATTGGTAACAAATCCTTTTGCCATAAAACTAAAATCATGATGTAAAGACGATATCTTAACTGAATTTTCTTCACCTTTAAAAAGGCTGTAAGAAAGGGTATTACAGAAAACTAGTAGAAGGTTATTTAATGGCAGCATACACACATACACACACGTGTGTGCGTGCGTGTGTGTGTGTGTGTGAAGTTGTCTGAATCATGGTTGACTGTAAAGAAAATCAAAATTGGCCTTCAGTTGGAAATCATTTCTACTCCATTAAAGTAATAGGTGTGTTTACAGCAGACCACTTGCGGGTTCAATTGCTCACTTAAAGGTAAACCTGAGACCCAGTATCACTTATCTCTGAATTATTAAACATCGTGATTGATATAGTATCTGAAAATTTATACCCTATCCGATCAACGGATGGCGAGATATTTAGTTTAAATGTACATGTAATGAATTTTCTCGGTAAACCAATTGCAACTTCGATAGTTGTTGTGATAGCGGACAGTGACGTCACAAGATGAACCTGCATTGCTAGGAACCATTGTTTTAACGTTGTCAAGCATGAAGTGTCTCTGGATTGTATTATGATTGCGTGTATTACTTGGTATGGGCAAGCAAGAGGTGTATCATTGGTGGATGTAGCAATACACCAAAAGATGGTGTTTCATTGCACCTGTTTCCCTCGGACAGTATATATAAAGGACTCAGTCCCGGTTTGTGTGGCTGATAAGAGCGGATTGGAGAGAGCCTTCAAAACATGCGACAATCTGTAGTGAGCATTTTTGAAATTTGGTATAGTCTGTATTCATGTTCTGAATGTGAGTGGTACGTCATGAGAGCTGATGATTTGTAACAGGAAGTTCTAATGCTCTTACAGCTTTGGGAGCAGTGAATGGAGGTAGTATAGCGACAATGGGAGTTATTAAAAACCAGCCTGGGGTAGTATAGCGACATACTGTGTCTATGTTAATTAATTGTTAATTAAACTTGTATCTCACTATCAGGTAACTTTTATTTTAGACAGGAGATCATCAACAGGAGGTTTGAGCCGGTCGTTCACTGTCAGGTGCCTTTGTTGATTATATCCGAGACAGGAAAACATCGGCAGGGTTCTAAAGCCTAGTAACTCAGCGACAAATGGCAACCCCTGGGGTACTATAGCGACAATGGGAATTTTGTATTAGCACCGTACCGTATGTCCAGTATCGTGACATGCCACCTGTGCCATTCCTCTTGTCGCTATACAGGCCCAGGGTGTGCTAATACAAAATTCCCATTGTCGCTACAGTACCCAGGGGTTGCCATTTGTCGTTATAAATCTTGTCGCTATACTACCCCAGGCTGTTTTTTTTAATAACTCCCATTGTCGCTATACTACCTCCATTCACTACTTTTGTGTACCGTTTTAAAATTAGAACACACATAGTAATCAGCAGTAATCGGCGACATTTAAACATCTTTTGAAAAGTCTTACAATAGGTTGAGATATGGAATGATCAGGAATAAGTGTACAAAGACGAATGCCCCATGACTGTCGGGTAGGGGTGTCAAAAGTGATGGGCTGATGTGAGATTTCACCGTCCTTGTGGAGCTTTGGTTATCGTTATCTAGGAGAAGATCGACCACCGTGATATTGCCCGGATTAAGTAGACAACAAAATACAATACGTAATTAATGGATGTAATAATAGAGATCTGAGCAGAGATATATAATAAAATAATACGAGCCCCAGTATGTAAAATACAACAATTGTATCAATTGCATAAACAAAATTAAATCGAACATGACATTCAAATGATACATTTTCTTTTTGATAAAGAGATACAAAGTTAATGCGAAATTCAATAGCTGTTCTGTTATACTTATAAAACAAATTTCATCATATAATCGAGCGAGTGATCGAACTCAAATTGCCGGCATGTCAGCATCACCTGGTGCTTCCGGTCTTTTCCAGATCACCGTTGGTGATAGGTCGGCGTTGATAGCTATAGTTTCTTTCAAAAATTACTCCCCTCTGGATCGAACAATATTCCAACTCTATTTTACGTCAGAGATAGTCTATCGAAATGTAATAAAACTAAGCTCTGTGTATTTCACAACCTAATACGCACTAACAACCGTATTAAAGTGACTTTGTCTTTTCTAGCGACTACTCACTTACTACTGGAAACCGCTCCGGTGGCCTAGTGGTTAGAGAGTCTGCCTCAGAGGTCGTGGGTTCGATCTCCGATCGAGTCATACCAAAGACTTGCAAAAATGGTACTAACATGTGCCTCGCTTGACGCTCAGCATTAATAGGTTAGTGTTAGGACTGGTCGGTCTAGTGTAGGACTGGTCGGTCTGGTGTCAGGATAATTTGTCTGCGGCATGATGTCCCAGTGCTTGACATCACTCTAAACTGCCACACTGCAGATATCGTAGCGATATGACTGAAAAACTGTTAAAGCTAAGTTAAAAATCATAATCACATCACATCACTTCCTACTGGAACACGACATAATAAGACCTCTCAAAAAACTATTAGTGCCATTCTGTGGCTATGAACTACCAACTGAGCTATGCCTGTCTACGTGCACACGCGATGCTTACACCTTAGAGTTTCGGTTGTAAAGAGCTTAATTACTCATTGAATTAATGGACTCCAATCCTTGTCCTAACTACGTTAATTAGGAAATTGCGATTCATTGACTTAGACGTAGAAAAATCAATTCTTCAGATACATGATAAATGTCATTTACGACAGATGCATTTATTCTCACAGTTCTTATCAGAGTAATACATGGAATTCCTGCAACACAAAATTTCTATTACATCATAACGAGGTAGTTTAAACAATTCAAAATAATTCTGAGTTATATAACATTAAACACAAAATGCACGCAAACCAGTAATGTCTGAATTCAAAGAAAATTCCAAGTGTGAATTAAAAAAATTAATAGACTCAACAAATAAATACAAACATACATCAATGCATATTGTATGTGATTGAGACTAAATTTTTGCTTTTTTTGAGACTCGCTCTTACCATGCAGCTAATTCTCTTTCTTTCTGTGCTGGACAATCTAACGATACATGCTTATTATCTCCCGGAGCTAAATTATGGCTTGCCTAAGAAACGTTGACTAACATCGCGAGGGAAATTTCTTGAAACCTCGAATTCTGTCTGGAAACAACTCAACCCTCCCCTCTCGCTTAACTTAGTTAATCAGGTTTACTTCTCTAATCGCCAATAAATTTTAATCCTCCCTTCGAAGTTAAAATGATCCTCTCTAGTTGCGTTTATAATTTACTTTTCTGTAAAATATCATTTTATGGCACCTGTTTCAAATTACCTAAGATTCCCCAAATTTCTACTCTGGTTTGTCTCAATTCTGTCATTTTCTGCAGTTGACCTCTTCCATCTGTTTGACCATTATCGAAAGCACTTTAATTAAAATTCAATTCATGCTCAAAACATAGCGGCTCACATCCCTCACAGTGAGCAGTTTGTTGAGATCTCGTCCCATACGTCAAACTTAATGTATACATGTCATGCTGACCACGACATAATGTTTAGCGGAATTATCTCTACAAAATTTTGCACCATTATGTTCACTGACATCTTCATATGCTGTTATATCGGAGACAGAAAAATATTAAATATTTAAGCTAGGTAGTTCATTTACTTGTGCCTATGTTGATTCTATCTGAGACAGGAAATCATCAGCAATGGACTTAGGCCGGGTAGCTCGCTGACAGGTGCCTTTGTTTTATCTTAGATAAGAACAGATCAACAGCTGAATAAAGTCAGATACTTTACTTACTGGTGTCAATATTCGTTACATCCAACAAAAACAAAAAAGAAATTCAAAAATCCTCAACTACAGGGGACTTAAATCAGTTAGTTTACTGACCGGTTACTATGCTGATTATATCCTAGACAAGAAAACAGCAAAAGAGGATTTAAGACGGATTAGCCAATAATAGGTGTTTATGTTTATTAATTGTTAATTAAACCTGTATCTCACGGTCAGGTGACTTTTATTTTAGACAGGAGAGTATCAATTGGAGGTTTGAGCCGGTCGTTCACTGTCAGGTGCCTTTGTTGATTACATCCCAGACCGGAAAATATCGGCAGGGTTCTTAAGCCTAGTAGTTCCCTGGTGGATGTATATGTTGGGTATATTTAAGACCCATAAAACATCGACAAATAACTTACGCCGAATAGCTCGTTGATAGGAGCCGGTGTTGATTATATCTGGAAAACATCAACAGTGGACTTAAAGCAGTTATTTCTACTGACATACCTACGTTGGTTCTATCCGAGACCAGAAAATATCAACAAGGGACTTTTAACCAGGAAGCTCAATGACAAGTGTTTATGTTGAGCTCTACAAGAAAATATCACCCGGGGATTTAAACCAGGTAGTTCACTGGCAGGTGCCAAGGTTGATTCTGAGATAGAAAGACGTCAACTGGAAACTCAAGGAAGGTAGCTCACTAACAGCCGCCCATATTGGTTATATCTGAGTTAGGAAAACATTTTGAACTATAATTTCTCTTCTATTGAGAAGATATTTAGATATCTGATAAAATACACACTGAATAATGTATACTCTGATACAATGCACACTGAAGAATGCATACTCTTACACAATACACACTGAAGAATGAATAGTCCATTTGTTCTTATAAATGTCCACCCGACTATAATTAAGAAAATGTTTAGATGCAAACGGTGTTGAAGTAAATATTACATCACTAGGTATTACAGAATTTTACAATAATCCGAGGCTCCATTATCAACTCGAGCAGAATATCGCTTTCCTTCCGTCAGAATTTGACTGTCGTCAGGAAACTTCCTTATCGTGATCTGATTGGCTGTGGGACCTTTGAAACGTATGACACAGTGACCGACGGATGAAGCTACATACGTAATTGACCACATGCCAATGTCAATTAACTTTACAAAAGCCAAATTATTTTATTAATCGGTGCATCAATACGTTTATTTTTGTTAAACTTTATTTGATACTGGTAGGAAACTAAGTGCTACTTACCCAACCAACATAATATACATGTAGTAAATAATACTTACCTCTTACTAGCGACTGGCCGATTTAGGTTTCGGTCTTTAATCAGCCCAGTAGATACATGTGACTTGTATTCTAAACCAATAATAATAATAATAATAATAATAATAATAATAATAATAATAATAATAATAATAATAATAATAATAATAATAATAATAAAAATAATAATAATAATAATAATAATAATAATAATAATAATAATAATAATAATAATAATAATAATAATGATAATAATAAAATAAATAATAAATAAAATAAATAATAATAATAATAATAATAATAATAATAATTATTATTATTATTATTATTATTATTATTATTATTATTATTATTATTATTATTATTATTAACAATAATTGAAAAATGTGAACATTTTTATCAGATTTCTAAATATCTTCTCGATAGAAGAGAAATTATAGTTCACATTTACACTATTCTCATATTTGATCTATTTTTAAAACAAGTATTTAATGTTTCTCATCATCTCAATAACATTTATCATCATCAACTTTGACATTTTAATCGCAGTTATAGTTAAGTTGGTAGAGCGTCAGACTCATCAACTGTAGGTTCTCAAGTTCGATTTCTCCCAGTCCAGTCCTGACAACTCGAGGTTCTTGCCAGAAGCACTTAAGTCATTATTTCCTGCGCAAAATATAAACAATAATGTGTTGAATATCAACGAAGTAAACAATCGACCAACCAACCAACATGTTTTTGTCTTATAATTCTCTTGTGTTTCTTCGTCTGTTTGATAGTGTATCATTAATGTAAATGGATGTAACATAGTTCGTATATTCTTAACTTTATAAACTTGTCTCTATTGAATACGAATGCTAAGATGCTGCTGAACAAGACCGTACATCAGTCAGTTCGTATAATTTATGACGATAGTAAGAAAAAGATAGTTATATATGATTTTCCAGTGATTTGATCTGTTCAAAATTTGTCTCTTTTTCCTAAGGAGATATGCTCTATACTTACCGTATTTAAGTTAATTGTAAGATAAATTGTGTATCGTACTTTGATAATCTTAGGAAGATGTTTGTGTAACCTGAAACATGCTTAAGCTTCCGGGAAATTACGGTATTGCCATCTAGGTCATTTACGGTACTGTTCTCTAGTCTTTTATGGCACTGTCATCTAAGGCATTTACCGTAGTGTCATCTAAGGCATTTACGGTAATGTCATCTAGGAATTTTACGGTACTGTCGTCTAGGATAACATTTACGGTACTTCCATCTAGGACGAGTGTGGTAGGCACATGTAACTCATCATTCGTCCTTCTCAGCATAAAATCTCACGAAGAGTGCGGTAGTCACATGTAACTCATCTTTCGTCCTTCTCAGCATAAAATCTCACGAAGAGTGCGGTAGTCACATGTAACTCATCTTTCGTCCTTCTCATCATAAAGGCTCACGAAGAATGCAGTAGTCACATGTAACTCATCACTCGTCCTTGTCAGCATCAAGTCTCATGAAGAGTGCGGTAGTCACATTTAACTCATCATTTGTCCTTTTCTGCAATAAGTCTCACGAAGAGTGCGGTAGTCACATGTAACTCATCTTTCGTCCTTCTCAGCATAAAGGCTCACGAAGAGTGCGGTAGTCACATGTAACTCATTGTTCGTCCTTGTCAGCATAAAGGCTCACGAAGAGTGCTATAGTCACATGTAACTCATCACTCGTCCTTGTCAACATCAAGTCTCACGAAGAGTGCAGTAGCCACATGTAACGCATTATTCGTCCTCATCGTGCCAGAGTGTTTAATAATAAACTATTATAATCATGTTCAACATATGAATAGTTGGATAGCTTCTGCTCTTTTTCAAGTGCAAGTACTCCTAAGGATCATAAAGATTTCCACCACAATTTGAATGAGATCAGAATGAACCGAATGACACTCTAACAAAATCATGGCGTGAAGAAGGAGAAGCAAAGGTATTGATAAATCTTATCAATTTTTAAATTTCTAATTAATCAAGGCGTATCCGCTTACTGGTTTACATAATCAACATTTGTGTTTATACAAGATAAATGTATCGTTAAAAGGATATAAACTTACTAGTCCATTACAGACTTCATTCACAATTTCCGTCTGTACACATTTATAGCAACTCTCAACACTGAAGACGGAGATTGTTTTATGTCATGTTTTTCGGTTATTTTTTTTTAAATCATTGTACCGACATGATTGGGTACGAAATCAAATTTATTGTGAAGCGAAGTTAAAAAAAAAATTAATTTTTTTTTACCAGAATCTGAATAGTCGTTATTAGCATAATGCAAATAAGAAACAAACAAACGTTTACTATGTTTCATGAAAATGTACAATCTACATGGCAGTTGTAAAGATTGGGAAACTGTGGGTCTACATGCAGAAAAACAGTCTGAAAATGTTTCTTAGCAGTAAAGGTCAAGCCTAGGAGTGACGATCTTGTTTAGCGATGAAGGTTAAGCCTAGTAGTGAAGGTTCAGCCTAGTAGTGAAGGTCAAGCCTAGTGGTGAAGGTCAAGCCTAGTGGTGAAGGTCAATCCTAGTGGTGAAGGTTCAAGCCTAGCAATGAAGGTCAAGCCTAGCAGTGAAGGTCAAGCCTAGCAATGAAAATCAGGAGATGACTTACATCAGCAAATTGACAGTTGGTACACGTAAACGTCAAAATAATTCTCAAAAAAGCCAATAAGCAAGGCTGGGTAGACTTAATCAGTATGCTTTGTCTACATTCACCAGAGAACATTGATTTCTTGCTTTTAAAGTGTCTACTGTTTCCGCTTCTCTTTCTTGATTAATCTGTTTTCTCTTTGTAATTATTTCGCCAATAAAACATGTCGTCCCATGTTTTCTAGATAGATATAGGGCACGATTTTGACTGTAAGCAAATCCAATTTATCTCTGTGAAGAGCGGGACTACATGTTCATTCAAATCCAATATGTCTACATGGGAAAGGGTGGCATTACATATTTTTTCAAGTCCAATATGTCTCTATAGGAAATAGTGGGTCTACAAGTTTAGTCAAATTCAATATGTCTCTATAGGAAAGAGTGAGACTACAGGTTTATTAAAGTTTTAGACTATATAATTGATCTATCTGTACGCATGTATCTTAGATGACATAACTGATATCTCATTACGTATGTGTCTTTGACCATATCACTGATATATCTGTACGCATGTGTCTTAGACCATGTCGTTGACGTATCTGTACGTATGTGACTTAGACCATATCACTGATATATCTGTACGCATGTGTCTTAGACATATCACCGATATATCTGTGTGTCTTAGACCATATCACCGATATATCTGTACGTATGTGACTTAGAACCATAGCACTGATATATCTGTACGTATGTGACTTAGACTATATCATTGATTTATCTGTACGTATGTTATTTAGACCATTAAATTGATCTTTCTGTACGTATGTGACTTAGACCATGTCACTGTTATATCCGTACGTATGTGACAAAGACCATGTCACTGATCCATCTGTACGTATTTGGCTTAGACCATGTCATAGAACATCCAAACGTTAATATTCTGGGTTATTATTGGAAATGACTTCGCTAAGACATGAAAATCAATAGTTCACATCACACAAACATACGTTTAACTGGAGCTAGATAATTGGTACCTATGAATGGCATGAAGTCTACAGTTTTAATTATCTATAACAATATTCAATAGACCTGAGAAATATCAATTTTTGGTCAGATATTTTATCATTATAATACTGATCCAATATAATACATGTTCAATGTCGTATCCAATAATGCTGATAAAATAAAGTGCATGTACAATATTTTATCCAAATAATACAGATACAATAATATGCATGTATAATGTTGTATCCAAGAATTACTGATACAATAAAATGCATGTACATTGTTGTACTCAAATAATACCGATACAGTCAAGTGCTTGTATAATGTTTAATTTTGACAGACAGGACCCAAACGTACTGAAATAAACGGCACGAACAACCCAAAGGAAAAGTAGGCCTAATTTTTGTGTAATGGCATACCTACAGGAAGACAAGATCAACCCAAAGGAAAGGTAGGCCTAACTTTTGTGTAATGGCATACCTACAGGAAGACAAGATCAACCCAAAGGAAAGGTAGGTCTAATTTTTGTGTAATGGCATACTACAGGATGACAAGAACAACCCAAAGGAAAGGTAGGCCTAATTTTTGTGTAATGGCATACCTAAAGGATGACAAGATCATTAATTTTTATGTTGAAGATTTCGTCCCATTTTCCGTAAATCTTTGTTTGATGTTAACCCCATGGAAAATGGAATTACTCTCTAATTAAGTTTCAACATTATTCCTGAGGAAAAAAGAAATCACTTCAAGCAAGAGTTCCAGTACATTTATATGTCTTTACATCAATGACAAAATTAATTAGATTCTTTAGTTTTGTAATATTAAATGAAAATACATAAATTACAAATTTTCTAGACGTTTTTGTTGTATTATATTGGCAGTTTATTTGTGCAATATTGAAAACAATTACATTATTATGAATTATTCAGATAGCATGCTCGTGTAATGCCAGATGTAACTGAACCAATTACAAATTATTTAAGTGGCTTTGCTGTGTATCAATTGCATATAGTTTTTGATATCATTGTTGTACAATATTAAATGTAATTTAATCAATGACAAATTATTTACATAGGGTAACTATATATTATAAAGACGGATGTGATGTAGACATCGTCTTCAATATTGGAAACGATTATTTTTGACTTATCACTCTAAAGATATCAATTTTTAAAAATGGACATTCAAATTTTGCATAGAAGGAGAGTTTCTAATGAATCCAAGTTGTCTCAAAATATTTCTTTTTGTATCACTTAAGTTCCCATTCTTAATGTATTACTCATGTTCCCATTTTCGAAGTATTCCGAAGTGAAATATCGTTACCTTTCCATGTTTTTCTTTCTCGAACTGCAGATGAAATTGACCCGAGGTTTACAAAAATGTAATTTGAATGAGTTACCTTAATAAAAACAATGCATTACATGGCTTAAAAAACTAATGCATTCCATGACTTAAAAAACAATGCATTCCATGGCTTCAAGGAATCTGTGGTTCTTGTAATCGTTGCAAGTTTGACACAAGTAGAAATAGACAATCAACAACTATCTAACAAAATCATCGCTATTGTCATTCGTAGCCAAAGGAGTAGTCTGGCATGTGATAAAGTCGAGTTCAGGAATTTCGGGTGGTAGTCTTTTGGATTCCTTCCAAATGTTTTTTAGATGAGTTGTATTAATGCAATCTTATTATAGAAAACCACCAATTCATTGCTCACCAACTGTTTTCGTTTTCTCATTCCAAATTATAACTGTCTTCGACCAACAAAAAGAACTTAGCAAGAACGTCCACGTAACGTCATTAAAGGTCGATATGAATTAGTTGATATTTCTTATATTGTACTGTTTTATTTTCTTAGCGTGTATATTTTGACAACCTGTTAAAATGTCACAATATACCGTCTTATTACTGTCATTATATTCCAATAACCTTTCCAGGAAGGTTCACTGCCACACCTGGATGTAATTAGACTACTTTTATTCTTATTCATGTGCTAGAAGTTATAAGTGCCAAACAAAATAAAGCTAAGTTTATTTATTTGTTAATATTTATTTTTTATTATTTATTTCAAATTTTCCCGTCAGAAAAGTCAATACTATATTTATTGAACTTTTCATTTTGTTTTCATTCTTCCCATCAGCAACGCCAATATTGTATCAATTGAATTGTTCATTACTTCAAAATTCTTTTGCACAGACATAATAAAGCATACATTACCAATTACACAATGAACAATTTTATTTCAAACTGTACTTTTCACCCTTGTGAAACTGCATCAAAAGTATACAGATTCTTTTAAATAAAGGCAATATAAATGGTTTCTTTGATTTGCTTAATTATCTTTACAGAAAAGTCCAGCAACCGGGTCATAAAAATTTAGATTCGGCCAATCATCATTCATCTGAAAAATTAAAGTGAATAATAGAAAAATTGTCATAACAAAACGTAAATTTAAGTAAATTCTAAATTTCATCTTTGTAAAGTAGTGTCAGTTCACTTTAATTTGTACGGTGCTGCTTTTTGTGAATTTGGTATATGCTACAATCGATATATTCTTATTACTTGTCAAATAGGTCAAACTTAGAGTGAACGTAAATTATCAGAAAAATTAACCTCATCAGCTTTTTGCATAACGTTTAGTGAGCAGATATTTTAAGTCTGATTGTATAATTTTCCATATACTAAATTATCGGCACAAATTCTGATCCCAAGCTCAAATTCATCAAGTGATATAAAAGATTTGTGTTTATTAAGGTCAATAAATTATCTGAAATGGTATGATGCCGATTTTCTTCTTATCTTCGGTCAGAACATGCTATGTAAGCAAAACTTCGAACTTTAATCGAGAGTCTAAACATAAACCTGAAAAGCTAGTGCCTGCAAATTAGAATTACATCTTCTTTATACGAAACTTCTGGTCTAAAATTATTTTTATAAATTCCACGTTATAAATTCTACCTTACTGGAAAACAGCACATTATGAAGAATCTCTAAGAACGATAGATTTGAGTTGTCAGTTTAGCCCACTAATCGGTAAATCGATAGAAATGTGTGTAAATCGATAGATGTGTGTGGCCAGTTTAGAACCCTACTCGGTAAATCGATAGAAATGTGTGTAAATCGATAGATATGCGTGCAAATCGATAGATGTGTATGGCCAGTTTAGCCCCTACTCGGTAAATCGATAGAAATGTGTATAAATCGATAGATATGTGTGTAAATCGATAGATGTGTGTGGCCAGTTTAGGCCCTATTCGGTAAATCGATAAATATGTGTGTAAATCGATAGATATGTGTGTAAATCGATAGATATGAGTGTAAATCGATAGATATGTGTGGCCAGTTTAGAACCCTACTCGGTAAATCGATATAAATGTGTGTAAATCGATAGATATGTGTGTAAATCGATAGATATGTGTGGCCAGTTTATTACCCTACTCGGTAAATCGATAGATATGAGTAAATCGATAGATATGTGTATAAATCGATAGATATGAGTGTAAATCGATATATATGTGTGTAAATCAATATATATGAGTGAAAATCGATAGATATGAGTGTGAATCGATAAATATGTGTGTAAGTCGATAGATATGACTGTAAATCGATAGATATGTGTACCCTTTTGAGTCATTTACTCCAGTATCTCTAGTGTTGTAGAACGGAAACAAAACAAAAATCAAGTCCATCTTTTACTCGTATTTGAACTATAAGTGAACGTTTTGTGCAATACAAGAGTTAACATTCATACATTAGTGACTCTGATTTCATACCTCTTTTGGAAAAGGGTAGACTTAGAGAACAGTTACAGCCCTGTCAAAAGTTGATTTTTAACTTTGTTCTTAATAAAAGCATGACTAGACATTTCCTTGTCATTTTCATGACCCTTTCTCAAAGGACAGACGAAATGATCATGTGACAAAGGGCAGACGAAATGATCACGTGACAAAGGGCAGACGAAATGATCATGTGACAAAGGGGATACTACAAGATCCTTTCTCAATAGGCATACAAAATGATAATGTCGCAGAAGGCATAAGAAATGACCACGACACAAAATTTATACGAAATGACCATGTCAACAAAGGTATATGAAATGAATATGTCAAAGAGCACACGAAATGATGATGTCACAAAGGGCATACGAAATGAAAACACCAAGGGCGAAAATGATTAATACTTAACATTGACCTTGACCTTGAAGATACAAGATTCGCAGTAACAAAAAATACCCCACTGTCTCTCTGAGATAATGAAGTTTACAAAGTTTCACCATTTTGCCTATACATAGAATAAAAGACAAAAGGAACTATTAATTTGGCACTAAACGTAAAGATGAGATCTAAGTATATCAGGTTAGCAATGACACATGTAAATAAATAAACTAAATTTCTTCCAGTTATCTTTAATGTCTCTAAATGTACACAGTGCGAGTAAATAATTCTGATTGTAAGCTTCCCGGTGTTATTAAATATGTCGATCTTATTTACAGAAGACCCACTGCACGCACGGCAACAGCACCTTATATCTGTCCTTGTAAACATCGAGTTTTTGTATCATAGAAAATTAAAAAGGTTAGTATTTAAAGGTCTTTTCCAGGGCTATAACCTTCACACCGAAACTTAGAATCAATTTTACGTTATTGTATTTGGTACAAATTTACAAAATGTAAATTACATTTGGAAAGTGTTTGTATATTGCAGTTTTCATTAGTCCCTTAAAATTCTTAGTTTTAACGGCGCTTTTAGTACAATTTTGTCCGTAAAAAGCCGATAAAAGGGAGCTTTGTGCATTATCAAGGACACATTGAAGCATCGGACCAGGCTGGACTGTGCTACAATCAAATTTGCAATTCTTGCAGTGGCGTAGCAACGGTTCCACCAACACACGCAACTACGGAAAAGGTTGGGGAATCAGTGCGACCCAAAACATTTATATCTTAGTGTTACGTATCGGCTCATTTAAAGTAACACAAAGAAAGAGTGACTAAAACAAGCGTTGTAAATTTTAACAAAATGAATTTATTTCCCTAGAAAATACGGTAAAAGAGGTAAATGTATGAAACAAGACTTACGATTTACGAAGCAGATCCAAAAATTTGTTCTAAAGTTGTAAAAACACATGAGCCCTGTGAAAAAACAGTTCTAAATTGATACAGTCTGAATCTCAGTTCCGTTCCATGATGGCGGAAACTAACGTCAGACGAAGATTAACACAAAATTTTTGCTGTCAATCACACTTTGTATTGTTCTGTTACAATTCGGAAATATTTCAGCAAATGTCTTTGTCCAAAGAAGGTAGTGTTGCTCTCCATAGAAAACAATTATTTAGAAAGTAGATGAAGTACAGCTACTAGCACTAACTAAACACCGTTGCTCCTCTTACGTACGAACGAAAAACTTTTTCAAGCATAGAAATACTTTTAAAGGTAGTAGAAACTCTATAACATGTTATGATGTGATAGAAATACGTTTAAAGGTAGTACAAACTATAAAATGTTATGATGTGATAGAAATACGTTTAAAGGTAGTAGAAACTATAAAATGTTATGATGTGATAGAAATACGATTAAAGGTAGTAGAAACTCTATAAAATGTTATGATGTGATAGAAATACGTTTAAAGGTAGTAGAAACTATACAATGTTATGATGTGATAGAAATACGTTTAAAGGTAGAAGAAACTCTATAAAATGTTATGATGTGATAGAAATACGTTTAAAGGTAGCAGAAACTCTATAAAATGTTATGATGTGATAGAAATACGTTTAAAGGTAGTAAAAACTCTATAAAATGTTAAGATGTGATAGATATACGTTTAAAGGTAGCAGAAACTCTATAAAATGTTATGATGTGATAGAAATACGTTTAAAGGTAGTAGAAACTCTATAAAATGATATGATGTGATAGAAATACGTTTAAAGGTAGTAAAAACTCTATAAAATGTTATGATGTGATAGAAATACGTTTAAAGGTAGCAGAAACTCTATAAAATGTTATGATGTGACTCTCAGCTTATGACTATGACTCACTGTCTACGACTGAGAATTTAAAGCAAGATTATACTTCATTTCATGTACACATGCACGAAGGACACGTGTTTTCAAAAGCACACCTGGGTATTAGAAAACGTAAACAAATATAATTTTAGAAACAACCTCGGTCACAGCCAATCATTTACATAGCTTTTCCTGACAGTTTACTTGCAGCGACAAAACCTTCATGCGAAAATCGTGCTTATTCGAGTCACATTTACGTTTTAAGTTAACACGACGTTTCTAACAAAATATCAGACCCATGCAAACATTATTATCACCAAAATAATAATCATATTTAATGATATGAAAATGAAATAAAACTTAAATACAAATAAATTGAAAAATTCAAATCTTAACACATGAAATTTCTCTTCAGGGTCGTAAGAACATAAACTTCATTTTAATGGGAGGTAGAGGTAATAATTAATTTTGATGGGCAGGAGAGAGCACAATTTCTTTCTAAGCTTCTGTAAACTTAGATTACAAGTCCAACGCTCTACCGACTGAGTTGGCGCATCCCCCCCCCCGTTTAATGTAAATATATTCAAATTGGTGGGATGTAAAATTATAGAAATAAATATAGAATAATAGTGTGATTACATTTATTTGAAAAAGCCTAAGATCGTTGTTTAACTTGTTTTATAATGATGTTTAACCGCATTTGTAATTTCAGTGTTGGGTAAGGAAGAAATACGTTAACAATCTAAAGAGAACATAACATGGCTCTATAAAGTGTATTAATTTGTTATGTGATGACTTATCTCATAATAAATACAGACCACACACATTTATCACACACACACACCACATGTACACACCACACGTACACACACACACACACACACACACACACACACACATATATATATATATATATATATATATATATATCTCTAGATATATATATATATATATATATATATATATATATATATATATATATATATATATATATATATATATATATATACATACATACATACATATATGAGGTTTTAGAACGTTTGTCGTGACGATTGAACATTAGAAGTATTGTTTTTCCTCTTTTGATTTGATTTCATTATACTTGAGCAGAAATAGTGCCATCCAGCTCTCTGTTTTCATTATAATTGTACTCTCCACCTACGTCAATATACTTGAGCTGAAGTATTTCGTTTTTCCTCCGCTGATTTCAGTATACCTGAGCCAAAGTCGTTTTTTCCCCGCTGATTTCAGTATACGTGAGTCAGTCGTGTTTTTCCCCACTGATTTCAGTGTACGTAAATAAAAGTAGCGTTTACCCAACTCCCTTCCCATTTCAGCATTTTTTTAGGAGTAGTAGCATTTTTCCCCAGTCTGATTCAATTACACTTGAGTAAAAGTAAGGCTTTTTTCCCTCTGGTTCCATTATACTTCAGTAAATGTGATGAGTTTTATTTTGCTTCTGATTCCACTATACTTGAGTAAAAGTGATGCTTTTCCACATATGATTGCATTTTACTTGAGTACCCTTTTTTCATTTGATTCCATAATACTTGAGTAAAAGCAATGCTTTTCCCCATCTGATTTCAGTATATTTTTGCAGAAATAATGTTTTATACCCTGTTTAATATTTTTATTTATAACCTAAGTTAACCCAGTAGAATATTGTTTTGATCGCTAAATCATGACCTTTATAGTGTCACAATAGCGTCATTGTAGATGTAAATAGTTGTCTTTCACTGCTAAGGGATTTCTTATAACATCTCTAGGTGAACAAGTAAGCTGTTTGACCGATTTTCATGAAAGAAAGGTTGGGTTAGGACAGGAAGTTGATGGGTTAGGACAGGAAGTTGACGGCTGAGGCTGATTGTGACTAAAACCTTGACAAGGTAAAGCCCACCAAAAGACCGATACATTCTCACAGGTACTTCTACGGGCACAGCACTTCTATAGACTGAATAGTGGTTATTAAACGTACTTTCTGTCATACATCTAAGTGATACCGAGGTGTTAAATGTCGACAAAAGTACGTAAAACTTTTAATTCAGTGAGTGAAACTGCATTGAAAAAAATAGCAACATGTTCAGAAGGATAGGACACGGGAGTCTTAGGGGATCAACGAATATTATTTACGGAGAAACATTATTTTTCATTTATATTAAGTTAATGACGTAGTCTTTTTATTGCTTGCTGACTGAATCAAATGAACGCATTTAAACAAGATAGGCCTACCTATTTCGTGGGTATGATATTTGATCACATTTGTCGTGACAATGGACGTGACTAGTCCAATATATCCTTTTCAAATTTTCTCCATTCAGGTTTCTCAACAATCCTAAATCGTGAGAACGAAGAATATGCTCTAGTTTATTTTTCTTACCCACGTACCAAAATTGTTGGTCAAAGATAATTATGTATCAAATTATCATATCCTTGAGTGATTCAACATTTTAGATACGCATCAACAGGGTAATGCTATTAGCTATTCTTGCCTGTGTTCTTATATTTCAAATTGCTTTAAAAGAAACGCATAATGTACAAAGTACGGCTCTATGATCTTTTAATCTGAGATCACAAGGTCTACAAATATAAAATGGATGAGAGAGAGAGAGAGAGAGAGAGAGAGAGAGAGAGAGAGAGAGAGAGAGAGAGAGAGAGAGAGAGAGAGAGAGAGAGAGAGAGAGAGAGAGAGAGTATCAAATTAGAAGCAAAGGCAATAATGAAGGAAGAGATCAATAGGCAAGTGAATAAAACTGTGAAAGCATGATATAAATCATGTAACAATCCACCTTTTCGCCTGTCCCTAAGAGACATCACGTGACATTAAATGAAGAGGGATTTTCTTTTCAGGTATATACCAAGTTTTATACATTAGGACACCAAGATTGCGTGCATGTTAGAGCTAGGAATGTTGCATTGGATGTGCAGGTAACTACATCTACAAATCGTTAATTAACGTGGAGCTTTAATAACGTAAACCTAATGCAATGGCCTCAGCTCCATGGACTACACCGTCACGTGACACGTCGTAATTACTGTCTATACAGGGGAAATCTGTAATAACTCCAAGAGGAAATAGTGTAACAAGATCACGGACAAAACGCTCCAAAAGTACTTACAAAACATTTGCTGAATTGTCGTTTGAGATTACAAGTTATTTTTGGTCAACTTATCTACAATAACTGTCTTGAGTTTATATATCTAATAAGCACGTGTCCCATATATATATATATATATATATATATATATATATATATATATATATATATATATATATATCTCACACCATCTTATCCTTGGAACATACGATACAAGATAAATAATAGCATGACTAAAAGGGTAAATGATTAAAAAAAATGTATGCATTCGAACCTTTCATGTTTACTTAATAAATAAGTTTGTTGTTTATATCTTTATTTAAAAAACATAAAGTACATATAAGCTGCAAACAAAAGCTCAGCGATGTTCCCAAACATGACACTACACTGACTGGGTCATCAAGTCTCCAAACTCTTGTATATTACGTTACGAGGTCATTCAAACGATCATGATTTTTGCAAACGAACGCATTACCAAAAATATAAAGATGATAGCCAAGTCAGATTAAATCCGATTTCGTACTAGTTAATCGACAAGTCTGATTAATTGATGACAATCTCTGCATGCCACTACAGCGCCTGTACAACCACCATACCACTAACAACTGTTCAAAAATGTAGACACCCTTGTATCCACAAGAAATATACAGCAGGCTGCTCACCAATTTTCTGCATAAACTGTCGCTCGATGTCAGCTACCTGCTGTTGACAAGCCTTTGTCATCAGATCTCATTACCAGTCACAAGTCGCCCAAACATGACAACAAAGAAATCTGGCACGTTAAACTGTTGCTCACACGTGTTAGCTCACGATGGTATGACAACAAAAGAGTTTCCTTGGGAAGCTTCCATCAGCATCCACACGAGCAACACTGATGATGTGACTCGTGAAGGTGTTTGCAATAGAGAGTATCATTTGTTCGCGGATATCAAAGAGAACCATTTGGTCATTCTACTTTCAAACCAAGAATTTTACCGGGGAGAGAACAGTCGGAACAATATCAAATACCCAATTAAAATACTAAAAGTTTTGCAGTATCAACGCTTCTGAATCACAAACAAACCATTCCTAAACATAGTATTGCGACAGCCAATCTCTCACTGCTTCTAAATGATTTGCTCGCACCATCAAGAATCTTTCAGGAATTCCCCAATAAACACATAGCTTTACTTGCTGATTCTTCGATCTTTGGTTCCAAGTATAATATATGAAAAGTTTCTTGCCAATCAGGGCTGCGGTTACCAGGACGAAATCTCAGATACAGAGACTGGACAAAGCATCTCTAAAAAAAACCACAAGCCAGCAGGACGACGCAAAATATTTCGTAGCCACCTGACCATGCTAGCAGACACTGCACCCTCACATCTACATCTCCACTAATATACAATTACTAAACTGATAAACTGTTCACTAGCATCTAAACAATCACAACTTAAAATGTCACATTTCACTCTTGCATCATGCTCCAAAAGTTGAATTTTACGCTAACAGCACTCGATGCGAATGGCTCCATATAAAACCCATAGTGTTTTAAGGGATTGCTTCTTTAAAAGTCAGCAACGCAATTCTAATTAACATCAATCTTGCTAAAAGCAGCAAGCAAAATACTTTTAACCAGTTCATCTGGAAATTGATACTGCACAAGATTAAAACCCAAAATTGCCAAAAAAAGACAGTTGCCTTGAGATAATACTGTAAGAGTCAAATTTGCCCTTTCGCATTTGGTGGGTGATTGTCTATTTAGGATTACAAGCAAATGAACAGTGCAACGTTGCACATCAAGGAATAGATTTATAAACGTAGGCTTTAATTACTTAAAACATTTCCGAAAGTTATATCCATGGAAACGGATAAAGTACTGAGATTTTGAGTGATATGTGCCTTACTGAATGGTTTCCAGAACTTGTTTCGTGTGGCACATTGTATCATGGTCACTTAAATAATACAGTGAAATAATTATCTCGACTACATTTTATTCCTTTTTTATTGTTTTTCTATATTTTTAAGCTTGTGTCTTATTTTCCAATCTTTGAAGGAGAATTGTTATGATACAAGTGTGACTTATTTCTTGCCACTGTACCTTTATATTGACATAAAAGATATTATTGAAAAACAATCCATTAATTATATAGTAAAATGTTAAACAAAAACATGTTAGGCTTACATACATCATATGAAGTTATAAACAAAACTAAATTGTATGATCTAGTGCTGAGAATATCGAATGATTCGCTGGTTTGGACCAAACACATAACCTTGATTTGTCTCGACTTCAGACGAAGTTAAAATAGATGCACGCTTAGTAGTTCTTGCTGCACTCGGAAGAAGATGAACTGTAACAATATGTTGTACGTAGTTTTGAGTTCGATTGGGTCTAGCACTTGCACACCATCTGTGTATTGTCCTCACAAACAGGTAGGAAAATGTACATGATAGTTACGTTCTATACATAAGAGGTTTGACATCCATAAAAACTCAGTCACTTTCATACGAAATGCATCATTGTGCTTCTTATTTGGTGCAAGTTCTAATGTAGTTATCTTGCAAAGATACATGAGCTGGTTTGTTTAGTTGTTTCAGATTATGCCATAACATAATCACCAACTTTTACATCCAATTAAAACCATACATGTTTTAACATTTACATCCGGCCTAACACCACAAACGCACTAGCAGTTACATCTGGCCTAAAACTGCATATACACCAGCATATATATTCAATATGCATAGTTGTCCATGATACCACTTCTTGCTATTGTTTTATTTTAGGAAATCATAATGACTTCCTTGCAAAATGAATTTCCGTACTGTTTCTAGCGCACTTCAAATTCGTTCTGAGCTACATTATTAGCATGATCTTTAAAATTCTTTAAATTACAGACACTTTGCACTAATGTGCCTTTAATAAAATAGTCTCTAATGACATTGACTCATTACGTCTGTTAGATGTACATAAGGCTGATTAACATGAATTCTATTCAGAGCCTTATTAGACCCATTCTAGTAATGAAGCTGTCATGAAAACAATGGCATATTTTAGAATGCACATTGAATCTTGCGTGGCACTGTATATATGTATTTGTGGCATGACCTTTACCTTAAGTATGCAAATGTCAAATGGCTATTTTCAATGCTGTATGAAATACTGTCTTCCAAACATAACAAATATTTTGATTGATACATATATAAAGACATTGCATGAGAGAAAAACAGAAAGAAGAAGAAGAAGAAGAAGAAGAAGAAGAAGAAGAAGAAGAAGAAGAAGAAGAAAGAAGAAGAAGAAGAGAGAAAGATTGCTTGCAACATGCACTTAATTTTTCGCGTAAAGAATCATTTAGCGACAGCCAAACTGAAAGCATTATAATAAGTACATACAGTTTATATGTATTAAAAATCCTTTGGCGATCTATTAAAATTTCGTTGCGAGTTTTGATAAAAGTCAAGTAAAATTAATGGTTACATATGTACTAATGTAAGACTGGCAGATTCTCAGAATAAATCGCGTTTCCCGATGCAATAAATAATCCGGGTAGTTTATATTAAACCTTTTATACTGAACCATAAAGAACAATACAAAGAAAATGGAGAAGAAACATTTAGACTGGACCCTAAGCAACAACAAAAACGAAACGGTCAGGAAACATTTAAACTGTTTCTGAGTAGCAATAAACACAAAACGGACAGTGATTGCTGTAACATTGCATTTGTTAGTGAGCTTCATTTATCAAATGTATTTATCAACTGAAATGACGTAAAATATTATGTGACCCTACCTGCAAAAATTAATTATTCGGCCCCGTCCTAATTAAAGCATAGTTGTTTGACGGGAATTTTGGTTCCCACTGAGCTATCCCCCTTTCCTTTCGACTTCTTCCCCTGCCCTTCCATGCAGTGGCGAGGGTTGCTTGAGTGGTAGCTAGGGTGCTCTTAAATGGCATTTAACCCAGAAAGCAGTTTATAACAATGTAGTTTATGTACGCAATTAGCATGGCATTGTATTACATGACAATTACGATAACTGTTTAAAAAATCCCATCTGGAAAATTTGCAGTAATTGACACAGAAAGGTGTTCTCTCTTGACTTTAGCGATAGCGAGAAATATTCAGTTTAAGATAATATTCCTGTCTCATTTTCAATATCACTAATTAGTAAAACTGCAAATGTAGCATCATGACAATACATTAATATCAACTTTGTCATGACAATAAAGAATGTAGTGTTACGACTTTGTGGTCTTAAACTTAGTAACATAAAAAGCAAAGTAAAGAAGTAAAATTCAACAAATAATTATTTCCCCATAAATATAAGGTGAATATTTAGAAAGAACTTACGGTATTCTAAATAAGTTCCAAAATAATCCAAAATGTTCCATCACAAGTCCAAAAGTACATATTGCTTTGAATGCATTTTAGTACGGAATGTGCTGATGTGACAATAACCTTCAATGACCTGAGGAGACAATAATCCTGATGTATCACAATGATAAAATCCAGAATGCCCTTGAATTCACAATAACACCAACAAAAAAAAAACGATTTAGACAAAAAAGTCAATGATCACTTTCAATTCTAATTAAAAATAATTTTTAAGTAAATAATTCCTTTCAAATTATATCTGAACACAACTGAATTTAATGTTGGTCTGATAAAAACCTAAAGGACACAATAAGATAACCAAGATGGGAGTCATTTTTCCATCAAATTCGCAAATACGCACAGTTCTAGAACATGCTAAGACTAGATCTTTATCTCAGATACGAGTAAGCAACATATTTACAGCTCTTAAACATGACCAAAAATCAGCTTTGCCTTCCAGAAACTTTTGAGGTCAAAAGGCCATGTCAACATGTTACCATTACCTTAAAATATAATCTACAATCATGGCCAAACGTCAAACAAACAATATAAATGTACATAACATTAGGGTAATAAAAATACATTATTGCCAAACATGTAACAATAAGCAATATATACCGACTTATATGATTTTTGATAAATAATATGTTCTAAAAACTGATATACCAGATAAACTATAGAACATGACGAGGCTACGTGCTTGTTTGTTGACAAACTAACTCAAATCGTTTCCATCTTTTCTTTCAGTGTCGAAGTTACATACATGGAATAAATTACGGCTGGTACAGCTTTTTAAGAAAGATATTGACATGTACAGACTAGTGAAAATGTGCTACTCGTAGTCTTCTGTTTCGAAATTTGTCTTCGGAAATTATATGAAACTGGTATTTGTGAACCGAGTAATCAGAAATTATCAGGGATCTAACCAGTATATTGAAATTCCTCATGCAAACTTTACCGCATAACAAAAGATCTTTGTAATTCCAAACTAATTACCACATCATTTTTTTTTATAGATTAACAAGTTCGACTGTTTATGATTTGGGTGCTGCAGTTAAAAATAGATTTTAAAAAAATCTGGTATTGCAGTTAAAAATAGAATAGATTACACCCAGTGACGCGATGGTTTGAAAAACGAGACGCACTCTGATAAGAGCTTGTAAAAACACAAGCTCGTGTTTATAGTGTTAGTTACATTCTAGTTAAAAGGGAGTGTATAATGTTAAGACCGTTTTCAACGTTATACAACCTGTTTTGTTTGTTTTTGTGGTGCCTATCACCATTTTTTTTTCAGCACATAATTGTCTATATACGTCAGCCAGTATGTTTGGTAAAAAAAGAACCCTGAAAAAATCCTGAGAAGAACCACTGACCCAGTGGAATTACTGTACTGACAAAGATTTCGTAATTACTGTAGAGACTCGAACCCACACCGACAGAAGTGAGTCCACACACCCTGATCCTAAAGGTAAGGTTATTGGATTCAGGACAGCTATATCATTCTGGCTCAGGATATATTGGATACAAACGGTCAATCTGTACACCATGGTATATTGGATACAAAACGGTCAATCTGTACACCATGGTATATTGGATACAAAACGGTCAATCTGTACACCATGGTATATTGGATTCAAAACGGTCAATCTGTTCACCATGGTATATTGAATACAAAACGGTCAATCTGTACACCATGGTATATTGGATTCAAAACGGTCAATCTGTACACCATGGTATATTGGATACAAAACCAAAACGGTCAGTATGTTCACCATGGTATATTGGATACAAAACCGAAACGGTCAATCTGTACACTATCGCATATTATATAAAATAAGTAACTCTTGTATACCATGATATGTTGGGTAAAATGTGTCAATTTATACTCCATGGTATATCGGGTACAAAACGGTCAATATTTAATCTTTAATTAAACATCTTCTTAGCATTCACCAATAATCACTTTTATAACTGCATCCAATTCAAAGCAGATAATTTTGTCTGATCTCATGTTGAATAAGTATGATTCAAATTATACGTGTGCGTGTTAAATGACGTAAACTCTAGTGCATGTTAAAATACTTAAACTCTTGTGCATGTTAAATAACGTAAAACTCTAGTGCCCATTAAAGTATATAAACTAAGGTATTTGCTTACATCTTATGATAATCTGCAACACGATGTTTGGAACAGTAAAAGACAGACTGAACTCAAAGTTTGTATGCATGTCTATAACACAATTATCGGTTTAGCTTTTACGTTCAATCAAAATTATTGTTATACAAGACGTGATTTTGTATTATAAATGTCAACGTTTAGTAATATGTAATGCTCTAGTTTGTTTCTAGGTCATTGAAAGTTTGATTGCTTGAATTTGTTAATGCTTTGAAAAATTTAAAAGATCAAATTTCAAAACTCCGTTAGGAAAACAATGAAAGAGTGAAACCGCACACGAAGATAAAATCTTTTGTTGAATTTTACATGGATCCACCTGTAAAATCCCTTGTTCTAAAGCCTCTGCTAGTTCAAAATGAGTGCTTGCTGAGGAATATAGGAGAAATGTACAAATGAATAAATGGAATTGGTTTGACGTATATTTATATCTTACAGCAGACCATTCTCCAATATGTATCATACCATATATCATCTAATATGTATAATACCATAGATCATTTAATATGTATCATACCATAGATCATCCAATATGTAACATACCATAGATCATTTAATATGTATCATGCGGTAGATCATCCAATATGTACAATACCGTAGATCATCAAATATGTATTATACCACAGATCATCCAATATGTACAATGCCATAGATCATCCAATATGTATCATACCATAGATCATCCAATATGTTGTTGTTGTTGTTGTTGTTGTTATTGTCGGGCTTAACGTCATTTTTCAGTACAAGATAGGCTATACATGGCAACCAGTATTAATGGTGGAGGAAGGAACCGGGAAATCCACGGAAAAAAACACCGACCCACGAGAAGCTACTGGCAAGCTTTCTCCTATATCCACATTCGGCGAATCTTAGACTCGAACCCACGCAGAGGTAAGATTGCAGTGATCCGTAACGGAGAGCGCTTTAGACCACTCGGCCACTCGGGCCCCCCCCATCCAATATGAAACATACCGTAGATCATCCAATATATGTAACATACTGTAGATCATCCAATATATGTAACATACCGTAGATCATCCAATATGTATCATACCGTAGATTATCCAATATATATCATAACATCAATCATCCAATAAATATCATACCATCAATCATCCAATATGTATCATACCATCAATCATCCAATATATATCATACCATAAATCATCCAATATATATCATACCATAAATCATCCAATATGTATCATGACATAGATCATCTAATATGTACAATACCGTAGATCATCAAATATGTATTATACCACAGATCATCCAATATGTATCATACCATAAATCATTCAATATGTATCATGGCAGAGATCATCTAATATGTACAATACCGTAGATCACCCAATATGTATCATACCATAGATCATTCTATATGTATCACAATGTAGATCAATCTAGATTAGTAACCTATATCAGAACCATTCAAGATTTGGACCATACAGTAGACCATTCATGATTTGCATCATATAGTAGAATATTCTTGGTTTGTAATATAAAGTAGACGATTCAAGACTTCTATCATACATTCTTGGTTTGTATCTTAAAGTATACGATTCAAGACTTCTATCATACATTCTTGGTTTGTATCATAAAGTAGACGATTCAAGACTTCTATCATACATTATTGGTTTGTATCATAAAGTAGAAGATTCAAGACTTCTATCATACATTATTGGTTTGTATCATAAAGTAGACGATTCAATACTTCTGTCATACATACTTGGTTTGTATTATAAAGTAGACGATTCAAGACTTCTATCATACATTCTTGGTTTGTATTATAAAGTATACAATTCAAGACTTCTATCATACATTCTTGGTTTGTATCATAAAGTAGACGATTCAATACTTCTATCATACATTCTTGGTTTGTATTATAAAGTACACGATTCAAGACTTCTATCATACATTATTGGTTTGTATTATAAAGTATACAATTCAAGACTTCTATCATACACTCTTGGTTTGTATCATAAAGTATACGATTCAAGACTTCTATCATACACTCTTGATTTGTATCATATAGTAGACGATACAAGACTTCTATCATACATTCTAGGTTTGTATTGTAAAGTATACGATTCAAGACTTCTATCATACATTCTTGGTTTGTATCATATAGTAGACGATTCAAGACTTCTATCATACATTCTTGGTTTGTATCATATAGTAGACGATTCAAGACTTCTATCATACACTCTTGGTTTTTATCATAAAGTAGACGATTCAAGACTTCTATCATACATACTTGGTTTGTTTTATATAGTAGACGATTCAAGACTTCTTTCATACATTCTTGGTTTGTATCATAAAGTATACGATTCAAGACTTCTATCATACATTCTTGGTTTGTATCATAAAGTAGACGATTCAAGACTTCTATCATACCTTCATGGTTTGTATTATAAAGTACACGATTCAAGACTTCAATCATACATTATTGGTTTGTATTATAAAGTATACAATTCAAGACTTCTATCATACACTCTTGGTTTAAATCATAAAGTATATAATTCAAGACTTATATCATACCTTCTTGGCTTATATCATATAGTAGACGATTCAAGACTTCTATCATACATTCTTGTTTGTATCTTAAAGTAGACGATTCAAGACTTCTATCATACATTCTTGGTTTGTATCATAAAGTAGACGATTCACCACCTCTATCATACATTCTTGGTTAGTATCTTAAAGTAGACGATTCAAGACTTCTATCATACATTCTTGGTTTGTATCATAAAGTAGACGATTCAAGACTTCTATCATACCTTCGTGGTTTGTATTATAAAGTACACGATTCAAGACTTCAATCATACATTATTGGTTTGTATTATAAAGTATACAATTCAAGACTTCTATCATACACTCTTGGTTTATATCATAAAGTATACAATTCAAGACTTCTATCATACCTTCTTGGCTTATATCATATAGTAGACGATTCAAGACTTCTATCATACATTCCTGTTTGTATCTTAAAGTAGACGATTCAAGACTTCTATCATACATTCTTGGTTTGTATCTAAAAGTAGACGATTCACCACCTCTATCATACATTCTTGGTTAGTATCTTAAAGTAGACGATTCAAGACTTCTATCATACATTCTTGGTTTGTATCTAAAAGTAGACGATTCAAGACTTCTATCATACATTCTTGGTTTGTATCTTAAAGTAGACGATTCAAGACTTCTATCATACATTCTTGGTTTGTATCATATAGTAGACGATTCAAGACTTCTATCATACATTCTTGGTTTATATCATAAAGTAGACGATTCAAGACTTCTATCATACATTCTTGGTTTGTATCAAATAGTAGACAATTCAAGACTTCTATCATACATTCTTGGTTTGTATCATATAGTAGACGATTCAAGACTTCTATCATACATTCTTGGTTTATATCATAAAGTAGACGATTCAAGACTTCTATCATACATTCTTGGTTTGTATCAAATAGTAGACAATTCAAGACTTCTATCCTACATTCTTGGTTTGTTTTATATAGTAGACGATTCACGACTTCTATCATACATTCTTGGTTTGTATCATAAAGTAGACGATTCAAGATTTCTATCATACATTCTTGGTTTGTATCATAAAGTAGACGATTCAAAACTTCTATCATACATTCTTGGTTAGTATCTTAAAGTAGGCGATTCAAGACTTCTATCATACATTTTTGGTTTTTATCTTAAAGTAGACGCTTCAAGACTTCTATCATACATTCTTGGTTTGTATCTTAAAGTAGACGATTCAAGACTTCTATCATACCTTCGTGGTTTGTATTATAAAGTACACGATTCAAGACTTCTATCATACATTATTGGTTTGTATTATAAAGTATACAATTCAAGATTTCTATCATACCTTCTTGGCTTATATCATATAGTAGACGATTCAAGACTTCTATCATACATTCTTGGTTTGTATCTTAAAGTAGACGATTCAAGACTTCTATCATACATTCTTGGTTTGTATCATAAAGTAGACGATTCAACACCTCTATCATACATTCTTGGTTAGTATCTTAAAGTAGACGATTCAAGACTTCTATCATACATTCTTGGTTTGTATCTTAAAGTAGACGATTCAAGACTTCTATCATACATTCTTGGTTTGTATCTTAAAGTAGACGATTCAACACCTCTATCATACATTTTTGGTTTTTATCTTAAAGTAAACGATTCAAGACTTCTATCATACATTTTTGGTTTGTATCTTAAAGTAGACGATTCAAGACTTCTATCATACATTCTTGGTTTGTATCATATAGTAGACGATTCAAGACTTCTATCATACATTCCTGGTTTGTATCAAATAGTAGACGATTCAAGACTTCTCTCATACACTCTTGGTTTATATCATAAAGTATACGATTCAAGACTTCTATCATACATTCTTGGTTTGTATCATATAGTAGACGATTCAAGACTTCTATCATACACTCTTGGTTTTTATCATAAAGTATACGATTCAAGACTTCTATCGTACATTCTTGATTTGTTTTATATAGTAGACGATTCAAGACTTCTATCATACATTCTTGTTTTGTGTCATATAGTAGACGATTCAAGACTTTTATCATAAATTCTTGGTTTATGTCATATAGTTGACGATTCAAGACTTCTATCACACATTCTTGGTTTGTATCATATAGTAGACGATTCAAGACTTCTATCATACATTCTTGTTTTGTATCATATAGTAGACGATTCAAGACTTTTATCATAAATTCTTGGTTTATATCATATAGTTGACGATTCAAGTCTTCTATCATACATTCGTGGTTTGTATCATATAGTAGACGATTCAAGACTTCTATCATATATTCTTGGTTTGTATCATATAGTGGACGATTCAAAACTTCTATCATACATTCTTGGTTTGTATCATAAAGTATACGATTTAAGACTTCTATCATACATTCTTGGTTTGTTTTATATAGTAGACGATTCATGACTTCTATCATACATTCTTGGTTTGTATCATATAATAGACGATTCAAGACTTCTATCATACATTATTGGTTTGTATCATATAGTAGACGATTCAAGACTTCTATCATATATTCTTGGTTTGTATCATATAGTAGACGATTCAAAACTTCTATCATACATTCTTGGTTTGTATCATAAAGTATACGATTTAAGACTTCTATCATACATTCTTGGTTTGTATCATAAAGTAGACGATTCAAGACTTCTATCATACCTTCGTGGTTTGTATTATAAAGTACACGATTCAAGACTTCTATCATACATTATTGGTTTGTATTCTAAAGTATACAATTCAAGACTTCTATCATACACTCTTGGTTTGTATTATAAAGTATACGATTCAAGAATTCTATCATACACTCTTGGCTTGTATCATATAGTAGATGATTCAAGACTACTATCATGCATTCTTGGTTTGTATTGTAAAGTATTCGATTCAAGACTTCTATCATACATTCTTGGTTTGTATCATATAGTAGACGATTCAAGACTTCTATCATACATTCTTGGTTTGTATCATATAGTAGACGATTCAAGACTTCTATCATACATTCTTGGTTTATATCATAAAGTAGACGATTCAAGACATCTATCATACATTCTTGGTTTGTTTTATATAGTAGACGATTCAAGACTTCTATCATTCATTCTTGGTTTGTATCAAAAAGTCGACGATTCAAGACTTCTATCATACATTCTTTGTTTGTATCATAAAGTAGACAATTCAAGACTTCTATCATACCTTCGTGGTTTGTATTATAAAGTACAAGATTCAAGACTTTTATCATACATTATTGGTTTGTATCATAAAGTATACGATTCAAGACTTCTATCATACACTCTTGGTTTGTATCATATAGTAGACGATTCAAGACTTCTATCATAAATTCTTGGTTTGTATTGTAAAGTATACGATTCAAGACTTCTATCATACAATCTTGGTTTGTATCATATAGTAGACGATTCAAGACTTCTACCATACATTGTTGGTTTGTATGATACAGTAGACGATTCAAGACTTCTACCATACGCTCTTGGTTTATATCATAAAGTAGACGATTCAAGACTTCTATCATACATACTTGGTTTGTTTTATATAGTAGACGATTCAAGACTTCTATCATACATTCTTGGTTTGTATCATATAGTAGACGATTCAAGACTTCTATCATACATTCTTCTTTTGTATCATATAGTAGACGATTCAAGACTTTTATCATAAATTCTTGGTTTATATCATATAGTTGACGATTCAAGTCTTCTATCATACATTCGTGGTTTGTATCATATAGTAGACGATTCAAGACTTCTATCATTCATTCTTGTTTTTTATCATATAGTAGACGATTCAAGACTTCTATCATATATTCTTGGTTTGTATCATATAGTAGACTATTCAAGACTTCTATCATACATTCTTGGTTTGTTTTATATAGTAGACGATTCATGACTTCTATCATACATTCTTGGTTTGTATCATATAATAGACGATTCAAGACTTCTATCATACATTATTGATTTGTATCATATAGTAGACGATTCAAGACTTCTATCATACATTCTTGGTTTGTATCATAAAGTATACGATTCAAGACTTCTATCATACATTCTTGGTTTGTATCATAAAGTAGACGATTCAAGACTTCTATCATACCTTCGTGGTTTGTATTATAAAGTACACGATTCAAGACTTCTATCATACATTATTGGTTTGTATTCTAAAGTATACAATTCAAGACTTCTATCATACACTCTTGGTTTGTATCATAAAGTATACGATTCAAGACTTCTATCATACACTCTTGGCTTGTATCATATAGTAGATGATTCAAGACTACTATCATGCATTCTTGGTTTGTATTGTAAGGTATACGATTCAAGACTTCTATCATACATTCTTGGTTTGTATCATATAGTAGACGATTCAAGACTTCAATCATAAATTCTTGGTTTGTATCATATAGTAGACGATTCAAGACTTCTATCATACATTCTTGGTTTATATCATAAAGTAGACGATTCAAGACTTCTATCATACATTCTTGGTTTGTTTTATATAGTAGACGATTCAAGACTTCTATCATTCATTTTTGGTTTGTATCAAAAAGTCGACGATTCAAGACTTCTATCATACATTCTTGGTTTGTATCATAAAGTAGACGATTCAAGACTTCTATCATACCTTCGTGGTTTGTATTATAAAGTACAAGATTCAAGACTTTTATCATACATTATTGGTTTGTATCATAAAGTATACGATTCAAGACTTCTATCATACACTCTTGGTTTGTATCATATAGTAGACGATTCAAGACTTCTATCATAAATTCTTGGTTTGTATTGTAAAGTATACGATTCAAGACTTCTATCATACATTCTTGGTTTGTATCATATAGTAGACGATTCAAGACTTCTACCATATATTCTTGGTTTGTATCATATAGTAGACGATTCAAGACTTCTATCATACGCTCTTGGTTTATATCATAAAGTAGACGATTCAAGACTTCTATCATACATTCTTGGTTTGTATCATATAGTAGACGATTCAAGACTTCTATCATACATTCTTCTTTTGTATCATATAGTAGACGATTCAAGACTTTTATCATAAATTCTTGGTTTATATCATATAGTTGACGATTCAAGTCTTCTCTCATACATTCGTGGTTTGTATCATATAGTAGACGATTCAAGACTTCTATCATTCATTCTTGGTTTGTATCATATAGTAGACGATTCAAGACTTCTATCATATATTCTTGGTTTGTATCATATAATAGACGATTGAAGACTTCTATCATACACTCTTGGTTTATATCATAAAGTATACGATTTAAGACTTCTATCATACATTCTTGGTTTGTATCATATAGTAGACTATTCAAGACTTCTATCATACATTCTTGGTTTGTTTTATATAGTAGACGATTCATGACTTCTATCATACATTCTTGGTTTGTATCATATAATAGACGATTCAAGACTTCTATCATACATTATTGGTTTGTATCATATAGTAGACGATTCAAGACTTCTATCATATATTCTTGGTTTGTATCATATAGTAGACGATTCAAGACTTCTATCATACTTTCGTGGTTTATATTATAAAGTACAAGATTCAAGACTTTTATCATACATTATTGGTTTGTATCATAAAGTATACGATTCAAGACTTCTATCATACACTCTTGGTTTGTATTATATAGTAGACGATTCAAGACTTCTATCATAAATTCTTGGTTTGTATTGTAAATTATACGATTCAAGACTTCTATCATACATTCTTGGTTTGTATCATATAGTAGACGATTCAAGACTTCTACCATACATTCTTGGTTTGTATCATATAGTAGACGATTCAAGACTTCTATCATACGCTCTTGGTTTATATCATAAAGTAGGCGATTCAAGTCTTCTATCATACATTCTTGGTTTGTATCATAAAGTAGACGATTCAATACTTCTATCATACATTCTTGGTTTGTATCATATAGTAGACGATTCAAGACTTCTACCATACATTCTTGGTTTGTATCATATAGTAGACGATTCAAGACTTCTATCATACGCTCTTGGTTTATATCATAATGTAGGCGATTCAAGACTTCTATCATACATTCTTGGTTTGTTTTATATAGTAGACGATTGAATACTTTTATCATAAATTCTTGGCTTATATCATATAGTAGACGATTCAAGACTTCTATCATACATTCTTGGAGTGTATCTTAAAGTAAACGATTCAAGACTTCTATCATACATTCTTGGTTTGTATCTTAAAGAAGACGATTCAAGACTTCTATCATACATTCTTGGTTTGTATCATAAAGTAGACGATTCAACACCTCTATCATACATTCTTGGTTAGTATCTTAAAGTAGACGATTCAAGATTTCTATCATACACTCTTGGTTTGTATCTTAAAGTAGACGATTCAAGACTTCTATCATACATTCTTGGTTTGTATCTTAAAGTAGACGGTTCAAGACTTCTATCATACATTCTTGGTTTGTATCATATATTAGACGATTCAAGACTTCTATCATATATTCTTGGTTTATATCATAAAGTAGTCGATTCAAGACTTCTATCATACATTCTTGGTTTGTATCAAGTAGTAGACGATTCAAGACTTCTCTCATACACTCTTGGTTTATATCATAAAGTATACGATTCAAGACTTTTATCATACATTCTTGCTTTATATCATAAAGTATACGATTCAAGACTTCTATCATACATTCTTGATTTGTTTTATATAGTAGACGATTCAAGACTTCAATCATACATTCTTGTTTTGTATCATATAGTAGACGATTCAAGACTTTTATCATAAATTCTTGGTTTATATCATATAGTTGACGATTCAAGACTTCTATCATACATTCTTGTTTTGTATCATATAGTAGACGATTCAAGACTTCTATCATACATTCTTGTTTTGTATCATATAGTAGACGATTCAAGACTTTTATCATATATTCTTGGTTTATATCATATAGTTGACGATTCAAGACTTCTATCATACATTCTTGGTTTGTATCATTTAGTAGACGATTCAAGACTTCTATCATTCATTCTTGGTTTGTATCATATAGTAGACGATTCAAGACTTCTATCATACATTCTTGGTTTGTATCATATAGTAGACGATTCAAGACTTCAATCATACATTCTTGGTTTGTATCATAAAGTAGACGATTCAAGACTTCTATCATACATTCTTGGTTTATATCATATAGTAGACGATTCAAGACTTCTATCATACATTCTTGGTTTATATCATAAAGTAGATGATTCAAGACTTCTATCATACATTCTTCGTTTGTTTTATATAGTAGACGATTCAAGACTTCTATCATATATTCTTGGTTTGTATCATATAGTATACGATTCAAGACTTCTATCATACATTCTTGGTTTGTATCATAAAGAAGACTATTCAAGGCTTCTATCTTACATTCCTGGTTTGTATCACACGTTAAACCATTATAGTGTTGTATTATACATTAGACAATTCCAGATTTTATCACACAGTCTTCAATTCAATTTTTTTTTATAATAAAGTAAGCCCTTCTAAACTGTATCGTACAGTAAATCATTCTGGATTTGTTTCATAAAGTAAGCCATTCTAAATTTGTATCATACAGTAGACCATTCTAAATTTGTATCACACAGTCATCGTCATCACCATCATCAATCTCTTAACCCAAGATGTCGTTGGGGCACTACAGTTGACTTAACAACTAATTTTCTTCATCTTTCCCTGTTTTCTACTCTCTTTGGGAATCTCTAAAATCCATACGTGGCCACTCCTTAATGTTGTATTCTCACCTCTTTTTATGTCTGTTTCTTTTTCTGCACCCTCACAATATTGTTTTTGCCAACTCAGATGATCTTGAGTCATGACCGTACCACTTCAGTTTGTGCTTTTTTTTACAGTGGTCAAGAGGTCTTCATAGGGTCTAATGGCTGTTGTGGACTTCTTCGTTGGTTACATGGTGAATATATGAGACTCCCAAGATCATGCGGTAGCATCTCATCATTTTGAATGTTTGAATCCTTCTTTGTAGATGTAAACGTCCATGTTTCACGCTTGTGAAAAATGGTTGTAACAATTGAAGATATTCATCACACAACAGACCATTCTAAATTTGGGTCATACGGCAGACCATTGTTGATTAGTGTCATATATTATACAATTCTTGAGTTATATAATGCAGTAGACCATTCTAAATTTATATCATGCAGTAGACCATTCTAAATTTATATCATGCAGTAGACCATTCTAAATTTATATCATGCAGTAGACCATTCGTTATAAGGGTGAAGGTAGATGTACACATTAACATAATTGCAATTATTTCAATGATTGTTTGATGAATTATTTTAGCACCATTTTCAAAGATTATTAGTTGATTTATGATAGCCCCATTTTCAAAGCCTGCTTTTAGAAATATGTTAGCCCTATATTCAAAGACTATTGGTTGAATTATGTTAGCCCCATTTCAAAGACTGTTTACTGAATTGTTTTATTGCATTTCAAAGACTGTGTGAAGAATTATTGGTCCCATTTTCAAAGACTGTTTGATGAATTGTTTTAGCCCATCCAACCTCACCCCACTGCATCCCATTCTTAAGGAATGATTGATGAACTATTTCGGCCCATTTTCAAAGACTGATGAACTAACTGGACACATTTTCAAAACCTGTATGATTAATTGTTAGCCCCATTTTTATATCCTGTGTGATACGAAAATATTGCCATATTTTAAACACTGTTTATTGAATTGTTTTATCCCCATTTTCAAAGACTGATGAATGGTTTATCCCCATTTTCAAAGGCGGTTTGATACTTTTTAAACCTCTTTTCAAGGAATGTTTGATGGAATAATTTGTCCCCATTTTCGAAGAATGTTAATGAATTTTCTTAGCCTGATTTAAAAAAAAATATTTGTCGAATTATATTAGTCAGACTTTCACCGACTATTTGAAAAATTAATTTGACATCATTTTTAGAGTCTGTTTTCGAAGAATTATTTTGGCTCCTTCTTGAAAAATTGTTTAATGACTTGTTTTTACCACATTTTCAAAAGTGTTTTATGAATTATTTTTGTCCCATTTTAAAGATCTTCGATGAACTGTTTTAACTCCTTTTTAAAGCTATGTCCGTCAAATTATTTTTGCCACATTTAGAAGGCTGTTTGGTGATTTATTTTGGCCTCATTATTATTGATTAATTATTTTAACTCAATTGTTATAGAGTTTTGTTTTGTCTTTGACGAATTATTGTAGCCCGATTTTCAAATTCTGGTGAACTGTATAGTTCTATTTTCAACGACTGTTTAATTAATTAGTTTGGCTTCGTTTACAAAGACTGTCTGATGAACATTTATGGCACTGCTTTCAAAAACTGTTTCATGAATTATTTTATATCCATAATGTAAAGGAATAATTGACAAACTTTTGTGATTCTATTTTCAAAGACTGTTAGAGCAATTATTTTGACACTTGTTTCAAAGAACGATTGATGAACTGTTTGGGCCCCTTTTTCAAAGACTATTTTATGAATTATCTTTGCTCCGTGCGCAAAGAATGTTTTATAAATTATGTTGACAACATATTTAAAGAATGCTTCATAAATATTTATTACCCGATTTTTAAAGACTATTTGGCTATTTATTTTAGCACCATTTCTAATGACTGTTCGATGAACTGTTTTGACTTTGTTGTTAAAGAATAATGGATTAATTGCTAATGATGCCAAGTCTTAAACTTCATAGAGGTGACCAGTAATATAAAGTGAGTTGTAGACAACATCGAGGTCAATGTTGCTATACATAAGCAATAGCCAACATTGAGTTGACCAATATAATAACGTTGGCAGTAACCAACATTGAGTTGACCAATATAATAACGTTGGCAGTAGCCAACATTGAGTTGACCAATATAATAACGTTGGCAGTAGCCAACATTGAGTTGACCAATATAATAACGTTGGCAGTAGCCAACATTGAGTTGACCAATATAATAACGTTGGCAGTAGATAACATACAGAAAATGCGCTTCTTTTGAAAGATAATAATGATCCATTGCATTGGACATTTGAAGCCCTGTTTTGAGCCGCTGCTTTAGAATCAATACCATCTGTCTCCACGAATAACTTCTATCACTACCGTATGTCCTAATGAATCAGTTAGCAATACCCTGTGTCTCCATGAATAAGTTATCAATACCCTGTGTCTCCATGAATAAGTTATCCATACCCTGTGTCTCCATGAATAAGTTATCAATACCCTGTGTCTCCATGAATAAGTTATTAATACCCTGTGTCTCCATGAATAAGTTGTATCTTTACCTAATGTCTATTGGGCGAACGCAGGATTTCTTGCAGGAGAGGAGGTCAGGAGTTTTTGCGGGGGTTGGGTCAGTCAGTCACGGCCTGGAGAATAAGTATAGTAAGCATTCTGAAATTAAAGCTAATATTTACTAAGCGTTTCGAACAGAATTATATGATATATTTTCAACATCATTTGCATGATTTAACTTGTCGTATATTATACATACATACATACATACATACATACATACATACATACATACATACATACATACATACATACATACATACATACATACATACATACATACATACATACATACATACATACATACATACATACATACATACATACATACATGGATGGGTACATCCAAAACTTACATTCACAGAGGGACACAATATTTGGGTACATTCAGACCTTTTAAGAGGGGTCTCAAACATTTGCCTTTTTAAATATTACCTATTTAACAGAATGCATTGTATGCAGGCAAATATAACTGAGATGACTTCGTAAATTGCAAAGCAGAAAGACCCGAATGTCGTTGATCAAGGAAAAAAGCTCTTGCCACTTATTTGCCATATTGATCTTCTGGTGATATCTTCAAATGGGTTTTTCCCTTTACCTAAATACTATACCTTAAGCTGGACAGGTAACAAATTAACAACTAGTTTGCAATTAACACATACCTTCGTCTGTATAATGCTTTATTGTTTGATAACTATCGATGTCAATTAGATTTATCGAATAGGTCAAGGGTGATCTTAGCTAACAACTGAATTTAATAATAAGCATTTTCAGGTCAAAGAATTTACACCTGGTCTTCGGGTCATATTTAATCTGGAGATTGTATCTTTGCGTGCGATTTCACTGCTTTCACTATCCGATTGTTAGCGGATATTCCTGAAAAGGTAATATTGCAATATAATGCTCAAACTACTCAACAACATTATTATTCATGTCAGCCAAAACTAGTTTTTGGCAGTGACCTTAAAAACTAACAGGGCGATAGTTCGAAGATTAGATTGAATACTTCAATTCAAATTACTGACGTTCCAATATGAATTTTATAGTTAATTTGAAAGCAAAGTATGTTTTTTGTCACGAAAGTAAACGGCAAAATAATATGAATAATTTTGTTTAATAAATATCTGCTTTAGAATAAAACAATGCATATAATGTATACATGAGAATGTGTATACATCAGTATATATCTTTAGTATTTACTGAATGTTCTGTAATTTAAATAGATTTCTATTATTATATGTATTAAACTTGTCACCAATATTATTAACAAACGAAAAGTATGTGTATATACTTACAGATGGTCATTTGGATTAATGCAAATAAAGGTCACATAAATTATATAATCATCGCATATGAAAGTTCATGTAAAGTATTACATTTTGTGATGGATAGTTCTGTCGTTTTAAAATTTTAATACAAAATTCAGCAAATTTTTTTCACTAAAGTTTCTGCTTTAAGTTTAAAAATTATATTTGCATTTGGTTGTTTGTAAGATGGGTGCGACTGGTAGTCCTGTCTGTTTTCACTCTCATTCAAGACAGCATTAATGGCAACTTACCATAATTAAAATAAATATTGATAAAAACAAAAGTGGTTTACATTAACGATACACATATTTCTAAACGTCTTATGGAAACATATAACCAAATTTTATATGGCACAGTCCGTTATCTTACAGTTTAAAATACAAATTAACAATACGGTTTTAACAATATCTTGTCTGTTAAAGCAAATATTTTATGTGTAGTTTTAACTTCTTTATCTACTTATGATAAATTTGTGACCATCAAACACAAATATGAATTTAGACAAGGAGAAAAATAAGGTATGTGTTAATATGTCATGTAAGTGTAATGGTCAGTAATATGTAGATATTCCGATTAATTGATTATAAATTAGTAATGTTGCAGGAGACGCGACCTTCATTTCCGTCAAGTTTTGTTTCTTTTTAATTAATTTTCGCCTTGATTTGAGAAGTAGCGAATAATAATAATAATAATAATAATAATAATAATAATAATAATAATAATAATAATAATAATAATAATAATAATAATAATAATAATAAAAATAAATAATAATAATTTTGGAATCTGTTCTAATGAAAATTGACATTGATTTTGTTATAAAAAAAAAACAGACAAAAAAGATTAAATAGATTTGCTGATGAGATACGAATTTGATTGTAAGACGTGACTATTGACTGGATAACATGCTTATCACCTTATCATTTATCCGATTAAAAAATCATCAGTTACCAACAACCAGTGACTACGCCTTTCAGGGGTGACTGCAAAGCTGTTCAAATTGCCATAATCACAAAATCGTATTTGGGCTGGACTGGGACACTTTTAAGTTTCCCTTATCACACAATTGTATTTAACTGGACCGTGACACTGTAAATTACCTTTATCACACAGTCGTATCTGGACTGGACTGCAACAATATTCAAGTTGCCATTATCACACAATTGTATCTAGACCGGACTGCAATACTTTTCAAGTTGCCATCACCACACAATTGTATCTCGACTGGACTTCGACACTTTTCAAGTTGCCATCATCACATAATCGTATCTCGACTAAACTGCGATACTTTTCAAGTTGTCATTATCACACAATCGTATCTTGACTGGACCGCGAAACTTTTAAAGTTGTAATTGGTGGCGCACACAAGTTATTATGTAGTTTTGAGAGAGTGATGTATGTAAGGTGAAGTTATTTGCATTTTAAAAATGCATAGTGGAGAGAATGTTGGCATACCTATATACTACTTTCATGTAATGTGGATGAAATTTCTTTGGATATTGTACTTTTGGAAATTTTAAATTATCTTAGGACACTGCTAACTAAAATGACTGCTCCCTTGTGCTCCAAAAATCAACCTGAATTTGCCTAAAGTACACTATTCTTGGCAGTTATTAAAATATGGAAAATGACTTTTGCCAAACTAGACAATACCAGCTTATAAAAGTGCAATGAATGAATTGCCAAATACATAATATGTAAAAAAAAAATATCGGCTCTATTTTTTACAATTTACCTATGAAGTTCGAGAAGTGAAAATGAGCCAGTAGAGCTAGCACTTTTTTGAAGGTGCACATCTGGAGTAAGGCCAAGCTATATACTGTCTAATCCATATTACACCCATCAATCATGCATCAAAATAAAGAAATTTAAAGGTTCTTTGAAAAATACCTAAGATATACAAAGTCTCCTTTAAATAGCCAGTATAACTAGTGAGGTAACCCGGGGAAACTCTTTTTCTTTAAAATTCTAACCCTATGCTAAATACCAAACTGTAGAGCGCCACCCATTATCACACAATCGAATCTGGACTGGACTGCGACACTATTCATTTTGTTATTGTCACACAGTCGTATCTGGACTAGAATGAGATTCTATTCACATTGTCATTATCACACAGTCGTGTCTGGACTGGAATGAGACTCTATTCACCTTGTCATTATCACACAATCATATCTGAACTGAAAAAGTCTGGAGATGCTGAAAAGAAATGGCGAGAAATACGTGCAGTTTTCACTATATAGCGTGTATATTTCATATCCAGGAACGGATCAAGCAAAGGAAGCGGGGATATGGATGAATCGAATGATATCTTCTTAATGAAGATACACGTAGACCAAACGGGGTGGCCAATGTAAACTTGCTCATGAATGCAACTTCAGTCTATTTCAGAACGATATAAAATATTGCTTGAACTGCACCATCCGTCACCATCGACTGCATGTTTTAATTGAAGAATTCATATTTTGCTCCAAGCTTCTCTTTGGTGACGCTAATAAAGAAACACAAGCCTTAAACATCGGGAATGAAGACCTCAATCTTCAACCATTGTTGGTAAAGGAACACAGAAAGTCGAGTTGTTTTTGCTATTGATAGATTCATTAAAGGGAGTATCGTGAAATATTTTGTGTAAAGACACGATGACTACAAATAGATAATGTCTTCACTACAAAAGCTTTGCAAGCGATTCTTCAAATTAAGAGCATCGAAAGCACACATTGCTCGTATCATCGCTTACATTTTACCTGTCATACATGTACTATATAATAGCTACAAGGGAGGACACTGCTCTCATTTCTCACGCGACCCATTTAAGAATAAACGCCGATATTTCAAGCTACATTTCGCGTAGCGTAATAAATTTGGTACCGACGTTTAGCTCAGGCATTCAACTTTGCATGCGAAGTTTGGCTTACTATCATACGGTTAAGAAATGCCATACAACCTTTTCACGCTTCTGATCGACATGGCCATGATCGCGTCCGTTTAATATGCAAGTGAAATTCCTCTGAATGGAATAGTGTCCTCTTCTTGGCTAAAAGATAATGACGTCCTGCATTTGTTTAAAACTTATTTTCAGTTGGCCAATGAGAAGGGAGTATTCCATTCAACGCGTTGTTCTTGCATATTAAGAGTGCGCGATCACGGCCTGTCGATCTTTAGCGTGGGCAAATGGTATGGCATTCCTTAAAGGTATGATATTAAGTTAAATTTCTGATACGCATACAACGTCGAATTCCTGAGTTAAATATTGGTACCAAATTATTTACGCTACGCGAAATGTAGATTGAAATATCGGCGTTTATTATTAAATAGGTCGCGCGAAAAACAAGAGATGTGTCCTGCCGTTAGTTATTATATAGTATATGTTTGACAGGTAAATTGTAAACAATGATACGAGCCCCTGTAGGAACTCATAGGAATAAATATAAAGTTAGTGGTTTCAGTTATTGAACTACAGGAATCACTTCGAAGAAAAAATACGAAATTATGCACACGTATGTGAATATACTTGTTATATATTACATATCATCTTTTATTATCGGTTGCCACAACCCCGCTAACGATTTGCGAGAAGTATGGAAAGCATTTTGCAGCATGAGATCTCTACAAACCTAGCCCCTGTGAGAGAGTGCAGATATTGTCATCAGGGCAGGTTTTCTGTACCATAGATGATAACATTGCGCCATTTACTATCCAAACACTTGCTGCCAAACTGGTAGACCCCATTCACTTCCCAAACACTTGGTGTCAGACTGGTAGATCCCATTCACTACCCAAACACTTGCTGCCAGACTGGTAAACCCAATTCACTCTCCAAACACTTGCTGCCAGTCTGGTAGACCCCATTCCCAACCGAAACACTTGCTGCCAGACTGGTAGATCTCATTCACTACCCAAACACTTGCTTCCAGACTGGTAGACTCCATTCACTACCCAAACATTTGCTGCCAAACTGGTAGACCCCATTTACTATAAAAACACTTGCTGCCAGACTTGTAGACCCCATTCTCTACCCATACAATTACTGCCAGACTGGAAGACCCCATTCACTACCCAAACACTTGCTGCTAGACTGGTAGACCCCATTCACTACCCATGCAATTGCTGCCAGACTGGTAAACCCCATTCTCAACCCAAACACTTGCTGCCAGACTGGTAGACCCCATTCACTACCCAAACAATTGCTGCCAGACTGGTAAACCCCATTCACTACCCGAGCACTTGCTGTCAGACTGGTAGACCCCATTCACTACCCAAGCACTTGCTGCCAGACTGGTAAACCCAATTCACTCTCAAAACACTTGCTGCCAGACTGGTAGACCCCATTCTCAACCCAAACACTTGCTGCCAGACTGGTAGATCCCATTCACTACCCAAACACTTGCTTCCAGACTGGTATACCCCATTCACTACCCAAACATTTGCTGCCAAACTGGTAGACTCTATTTAGGTGGCGCTCACCAGTTATTATGTACTTTTGAGAGAGTGATGTATGTAAGGTGAAGTTGTTTGCATTTTAAACATGCACAGTGGAGAGAATGTTGGCATACCTATATACTACTTTCACGTAATGTGGATGAAATTTCTTTGGATATTGTACTTTTTGAAATTTTAAATGATCTTAGGACACTGCTAACTAAAATGACTGCTCCCTTGTGCTCCAAAAACCAACCTAAATTTGTCTAAGGTACACTATTCTTGGCAGCTATTAAAATATGTAAAATGAATTTTGCCAAACCAGATCGTACCAGCTTCTAAAAGTGCAATGACTGAATTACCAAATACATAAAATGTAAAAAAAGTTATTGGCTCTTTTTTACAATTTACCTCTGAATTTCGAGAAGTGAAAATGAGCAAGTAGAGCTAGCACTTTTTTGAAAGGTGCACATCTGGAGTAAGGCCAAGCTGTATACTCTCTAACCCATATTACACCCATCAATCATACATCAAAATAAATGGAATTAAAGGTTCTTTGAACAATACCTAAGATATACAAAGTCTCTTTTAAATAACCAGTATAACTAGTGAGGAAACCCAGGGAAACTCTTTTTGTTTAAACTTTTAACCCTATGCTAAATACGAAACTGTAGAGCGCCACCTTACTATACAAACACTTGCTGCCAGACTGGTAGACCCCATTCACTACCCATACAATTGCTGCCAGACTGGTAGACCCCATTCACTACCCAAACTCTTGCTGCCAAACTAAAATTAAATCATCATTTAATCGAGTGCAATATAAAAAATACTGCCTTCTATCGGTTCAAAACCTGATGTCTTGTCTCAGGGCAAAGTCCACATTCACTGTTTCTTTTGACTTCCTTGTGCCGGTAAATCCTTTTTCAAATTCTTCGGTATCTCGCCTCTCTCCGCCCTTCCACCTTTGTGTGGCTTTTTGGGGGGTTTGTAATACGTGAGGTGTCCTCAAGCTATCCCACCTTGTGCTTTCAAGCTTTAGTGTATGTCAATTCCTCCAGAAAACTGTCTCCCTTGGATGATTTTTCGAGCGAGTTTGCTTATTAAATTACACGGAGTCCACTTTATGTTTTTACGTTCATTTCCTCTTGTAGAAAGAATAGCCTGATTTTTGCACTCGCTATTAGCACATTTAAATTGATAGTTTTCATGTGAAACCACGGCCCCTTTACAGTGTGTCGAATCGGGATGAAATAAAATCCCTGCCCCATTAGCCTCGAAAGACTGCAATTCGTCTGACAAACAAAGATTATCCAACGATTCCTGGTTACCTTTAGAAAAGTCAGTTTCCATACAGATCAGAATTTGACCTCAATCATAGTATGTTTTAACAAACGTAATTAAATATCGATAACTCATGACAAAGCCTGAACCAATCCATGCATTATGGCTATTTAAACACGCTCAGGTCTCCATAAATCTGTATAATCGTACACGTGTCTAACTGAATGTTTCGTACAAATTTCAACAGCAAAACAGAGAGCGACATAAAAATTTCTCCTTTGCAACAGTTAATTTGTCTCGTAGTCTTACTATGGCCAATAAATAGTTAGCAAGTCGATGACTATCCGGAATGTATCTTTAATCTTGTTTGGCCTACATCTTTAAAACTTAATAGCTGAACTTCTTTAGCAGGCTCCTATGAAATATACATTGTGACGGCGGTAGGTCCCTTTGGCCGTTATGGACCCCTTAGCCGTTGTGGGCCCCTTCGACTGTTGTGGGCCCCTTGGCCGATATGGGTCCCCGGAATTTAGTACTAGCTCACCGGCCCCAGCCCTGACCCTAAATACTGATATGCAAGCTTCCAAATCTCGTGAGAAGAGTTCCCAGTACTGTCTGAATTGTACCAATGAAAATAATAAACTATTTAATGCAAATTCTAACACTGTGAAAGGAAATAAAATTATTACAAGATCTTTTCGACACTGTGTTTTCTTCTCGCAAATATCGACGGTATTACGTTATCTTTCTCATTGCCAATTACAATTTTATAGTGACTAGAGTGTCACTAACGACGCCATTAGATTAAAACGATACTTAAATTTCCACAATTGTCAAATAAAAGAGTAACATACACCGATTCCTCGCAATTAGTTCAAGAAATGTTTATCATAATCTTTAAAATTTCTTACAGTAACTTCAACATCAGCCGTGAGAATATTTCATAAAATTTACTCATAAAGCTACAGTATCTCACGATTTAAGCGAGCACAATTTATTGCACTGATGTAAACAAGAAAAATAAAGCTAAGAAAAGGCATTTATAGTTTGCCGTTAATTAGGAAATAGTAAAACACCTGCCGTGATTTAAAAAATAAAAAAACTCGTTTATCTTTTGAGAAATACGATGCATTTGTCTATGGTTGATTTCTAGCAATAATATAGTGACCGTAATTCGATTCTTTACATACGAAGCGTATGAAACATATAAAATGGAATGCCTATAAAATTACTTATTTTTAGAATTGGCTGATAAAACTCATAAAAAACTAAGATTATTCTGGCAAAACATCGCCTAAAATATTCCTGTAATATTTGAAGGAAAGGCGATTATGGCCTTTATTCAGATGTTGTAAAGTACGGACGGCAAACAGTCTGCAGCAAGAATGCATTCAACTGATAGAAAACACCAACAAGACCTCATTCAATGGACTAGAAATAGACACCGACAAGACCGCATTCAATGGACGGCAGACACCGACAAGACCGCATTCAATGGACTAGAAATAGACACCGACAAGACCGCATTCAATGGACGACAAACAGACACCGACAAGACCTCATTCAATGGACGAGAAATACACAACGACAAGACCTCATTCAATGGACTAGAAATAAACACCGACAAGACCACATTCAATGGACTAGAAATAGAAACCGACAAGACCTTATTCAATGGACTAGAAATAGACACCGACAAGACCTCATTCAATGGACTAGAAATAGAAACCGACAAGACCGCATTCAATCGACGAAAAACAGACACCAACAAGACCGCATTCAATGGACGGCAGACACCAACAATACTGCAAGATCGCAATAAAAGGAATTTTATTGTGTGTTTTATTGTTTATTTGTAAAGGTATTAAATACAATCGTAAAAATCGGGATAGACTGAGACCTACTTACAATTAAATATTATTTCCACTAAAAATTTAATAATTCTGATACGTTTTAATTTATCTTGGCATAACGCCTTGACACTCCAAAACGTCAATGAATGTACTCCAACATTCTTCACATTTACAAACAATATTTATTTTCTGAACTGAAATTAATAAATGTAACTTATCCAGTACACTAAGTAAACAAATTAAAGAATATATTCGACTTTGATAGCAATATTACAATGGCGTGGAAAGCTTTGCACTTATAAAAACGTTATAGATCGTCTCTAAATAAATATAAGTGTAAACTAAATTAAAATATAAAAGTGAATTAGAATTTAGAAAATATTTAACAGGAATATTATGCCATGAAAATTAAAAGATAAAAATATATAAATAAAGATTAGAAAGCTTCGTTGCCTACATTTACTCTATAACTGATATTTTATAAATTGAAACTCCATTTTGCCGGAAATTGATTTGGACTGGTAGATCGCGACGTGAACTATGGAACTTTGTCAAGGGATATAGATACAATGATAAAATCTTTGCTAAACAAATCATTAAAAAGCACGAGAATACGTGCCCAGGGATTTATTACATCAGATAATGATCACGATTGGGTTGTTTGCCACATGAGTTTTACTCAACAGTCAATGTATATTTATAAACATAGTAGAGTCTTAGGTCTGTTATTATTCGACCGTCAAACCAATATAAACACATTGTTATCCCAGTACACCCATGAACATAATGAAATTCTGAACAACTATTATTAACACAATATAACCCTAGTATACCTAAATAGAATATGTAACCCCTCTGTACCTACAAACGCAATGAAATCCTATAATACCTACAATCACAATGTATACTTATTATACCTACAAACGCAATGAAATCATAATATACCTACAAACGCAATGTAATCCTAATATATCTACAAACGCAATGTAATCCTATTATACCTACAAACGCAATGTCATCCTAGTATAGTTACAAACAAAATGTAATCATATCATACCATTAAACGCAATGTAATCCTATTATACATACAAAAGCAACCTATTCCTATTATACCTACAAACGCAATGTAATCCTATTACACCTACAAACAATATGTAATCCTATTATACCTACACCTACAATGTGATCGTATTAAACCTACCAGCACAATGTAATCCTATAATACCTACAAGCGCAATGTAATCCTATCAAAACCTACAAGCGCAATGTCATCCTGTTATACCTACAAACCCAACGTAATCCTATCATACTTACAAACGCTATGTAATCCTTTTATACCTACAAACGCAATGTGATACTTTTATACCTACAAACGCAATGTAATCCTATTACACCTACAAACAATATGTAATCCTATTATACCTACACCTACAATGTGATCGTATTAAACCTACAAGCACAATGTAATCCTATAATACCTACAAACGCAATGTAATCCTATCAAAACCTACAAACGCAATGTCATCCTATTATACCTACAAACCCAACGTAATCCTATTATACCTACAAACGCAATGTAATCCTATCAAAACCTACAAGCGCAATGTCATCCTATTATACCTACAAACCCAACGTAATCCTATCATACTTACAAACGCTATGTAATCCTCTTATACCTACAAACGCAACGTATTTCTATTATTCCTACAAACAATATTATACCTAAAAACCCAATGTAATCCAATTATAGCTACACCTACAATGTGATCATATTATAAATATAAACACAATATAATCATAATATACCTGCAAACACAATGTAAATCTATCATACCTGCAAACACAATATAATCATATCATACCTACAAAAACACTGTAATTTTATTTTACCAACAAACGCAACGTAATCCTATTATACCTACATAAGTAATGCAATCCTATCATACCATCAAACGCAATGTAATGTTATTATACCTACAAACGCAATGTAATCATATTATACCTACAAAAACACTGTAATTTTATTTTACCAACAAACGCAACGTAATCCTATTATACCTACATAAGTAATGCAATCCTATCATACCATCAAACGCAATGTAATGTTATTATACCTACAAACGCAATGTAATCATATTATACCTACAAAAACACTGTAATTTTATTTTACCAACAAACACAACGTAATCCTATTATACCTACATAAGTAATGCAATCCTATCATACCATCAAACGCAATGTAATGTTATTATACCTAAAAAACGCAATGTAATCATATTATACCTAAAAACCCAATGTAATAATGTAATCCTAATATATCTGGAAACGCAATATAATCGTATTATACCTATAAACACATTATAATCATTGTAAACCTACAAACACAATGTAATCCTATTATACCAACAAATGTAACGTAATCCTATTATAACTACAAACGCAACGTTATCAAATCATACTTACAAACGCAAAGTAATCCTAATATATCTACAAACGCAATGTAATCCTAATATATCTACAAACGCAATGTAATCCTAATATATCTACAAACGCAATGTAATCCTAATATATCTACAAACGCAATGTAATCCTAATATATCTACAAACGCAATGTAATCCTAATATATCTACAAACGCAATGTAATCCTAATATATCTACAAACGCAAAGTAATCCTAATATATCTACAAACGCAATGTAATCCTAATATATCTACAATCGCAATGTAATCCTAATATATCTACAAACGCAATGTAATCCTAATATATCTACAAACGCAATGTAATCCTAATATATCTACAAACGCAATGTAATCCTATTATACTTATAAACCCATTATAATCATATTATACCTACGAACACAATGTAATCCTATCATACCTACAAACGCAATGTAATCCTATATTACCTACAAACGCAACGTGATACTATTATACCTACAAACGCAACGTAATCCTATCATACCTACAAACCTAACGTAATCCTATTATACCTACAAACATCATGTAATCCTATTAAATTATTATACGACCCCCAGAAAATATAAGCACAATGTAATCTATACACACACATTTATATATATATATATATATATATATATATATATATATATATATATATATATATATATATACATACATGCATGCATGCATGCATGCATACATACATACATACATACATACATACATACATACATACATACATACATACATACATACATACATACATACATACATACATACATACATACATACATACATACATACATACATACATACATACATACATACATACATACATATGTAATTCCTTTGTACATATGAACACAAAATTTTTCCATTATGCCTATAAAGTTAATGTAATTTCAGTATACCTATAAACAAAATTTAATTCCAGTATGCTTAAAAACACAATGTATACACAATGTAATCTTATTTTGCCTATAAACGCAATGTAATTCCAGTATACCTATGAACATAATGTAATCACATTGTACCTATAAACACAATGTAATTACAGTATACCTAAAAATCAGCGTAATCCTGGTATTATTTTCAACCGTTACAAAAAAAAACATTGTTTCTGAAATGCCATCCTATAGGTATAGGTTGTCTCATTACGCAGAAGGAAATGTTGGGCCTTAAAGATGGCTATTGTCAATTCCATCATTGTACGAAAGACATGCTACCTGAAGCAGGATAACTATAATAGTTTACTTTTAATCTGTGTATTGCTTTTTCTTCATTATTGTACATTGTTCAATGTTTCTTGCAACTTCATTTGTGTTATCACATATCAAGCTGTCGTTGGCAATATTACATTTCTTGTTTGTTGAACGGGTCATTATCCTAGCTGTCTGGTAATTTTTAAAGGTTATCAAGATGTGTGTTATTCTATGTCATCTAATGTTCTGACTCCATGGGACGGCAGGATGAATGTTTCAATCATCGTTGGTCATTATTTAGCAATGATTATCTACGAGTGATAACAGGGTGTACTGACCGAGGATCTCTGATGTAGACGAGAAATAAAATAAGTTTACTGGCCGAGGAATTATTTTTACGCTGCTTTTGACGTATCATTACATGAACATGAATCTTCCAACTCGTCACATATAAAACTATCCGTCTGTCCTTAGCGAATCATGTCTGGACAACGTGTGATCTCTTACATAATGATACGTATTGGGTTAGGCTTGTTTGAGTGCAAGGAGGTCTGCTGCACTAGTTGCTAGGCATCTTTTCAATTTGTACTGGCCAGGTATCTATACAGTATGTACTGGCCAGGTATCTATACCGTATGTACTGGCCATGTATCTATGCAGTGTGTGCTGGCCAGGTATTTATACAGTATGTGTTGGACATGTATCTATACAGTATCTACTGGCCATGTATATATACAGTATGTACTGGCCATACATCTATATAGTGTATACTGGCCAGGTATTTATTCAGTCTGTACTGGCCAGGCATGGATGCAGTATGTACTGGCCAGGTATCTATACAGTATGTACTTGCCAGGTATCTATACAGCGTGTACTGGCCAGGTATCTATACCGTATGTACTGGCCAAGTAACTACACAGTGCGGGATGGCCAGGTATCTATTCAATTTGTACTGGCCATATATATATATATATATATATATATATATATATATATATATATATATATATATATATATATATATATATATATATATATATATATATATATATATATGTACAGCGTGTGCTGGCCATGTATCTATACAGTGTGTGCTGGCCAGGTATCTACACAGTGTGTGCAGGCCAAGTATCTATACAGGATGTTCGTACTGACCAGGTATCTATACAGTGTGTGATGGCCAGGTATATATTCAATTTGTACTGGCCATGTATCTATACAATTGTACTGGCCAGGTATCCATACAGTATGTACAGGTATCTATACAGTATGTGCTGACCATGTATCTATACAGTGCGTACTGGCCATGTATATATACAGTATGTACTTGCCAGGTATCTATAAAGTGCGTACTGGCCAGGCATCGATGCAGTTTGTACTGGCCATGCAGGCATGTATGCAGTTTGTATCCGCCAGGCATATATGCAGTTTGTACTATAGATATCGTGCATACTAGTAACCTAGTAATTTATAATTTGATTTCTTTGCATCTAAACTGTGTGAAAATTTCACTGTTAACCGATAATATAACTTTAAAAGTGATTGAGCGGCGTAATCATCTCTTTCTGGTGATTCCTTAATGACCACAATTTTCGGTTAATCTCGTTCCCAATGGAGAAAAAGATTTATAACCTCAATGAAGTTAAGATGGCGTTTCAATGGGGAAAGTCCCTGCTGCAATACAGACGGTATCAATATTCATTTGTCTGCAACCAAATACATTGACATGCATTTACACGTTGTTTGTTTTATTGTGCTTGTTGTTTTTATCTTTTATTCCAAAGACAGCATTAAAGTGTTCTTTGCATGTTTTTGTTGTTGTAGGGTTTAACGCCATTTTCAGCACAAGATAGGCTATGGTGGAGGAAGAACCCTGGAAAACCCAGGGAAGAACCACCGACCCACGAGAAGCGACTAGCAGGCTTTCTCTCTTACCAATGTTAGCCGAGTTTGGACTAGAACTCACGCAGACAGAGGTGAGATGGCATTGATCCGTAACGGTCAGCGCTTTAGACCACTCGGCCACTCGAGGCCCCTCTTTGCAGGTAGAAAGTGCATAGTCTTTAAGATGCAATTATACACTCATTAACTGCCCTCACTCGTGCTACATTACCTACCAATTAGGTAGTTTCATTCACGATGACTGCACCGTAACTAACTGTAGAAAATGTTATAATGGTCATTGTGCGTTCAACACCAATTATTTCAGTAATGTGTGACATGTTTTTAGAAAATGATTTTGCATTGCAATGACATTTATTAACTTTTTCGATCTTCATAGACCGTTGTTCCATAGGAAGGTAATCATTTATACTTCTGCATAACTACATACAGTAAAATCGTACCTGGGCATTTTTGGACGAGAAAAACCTAAAGGTGTTTTCCAGTAAAATCTGGATTGAATGGCACGCTGTGATGTCACAGTGAAATTGTACTTACTCTATACTGTGATAAAGATACTTGACGTGCTCGTTTCTTGACCTAGTTTAGTTGGATTATGTGTGTTACTTAATGAATTCTGTATAAATGTCTTTTTTTCATTTTTATTATATTAAATATATTTCTTCTTCTTCTTCTTCTTCTTCTTCTTCTTCTTCTTCTTCTTCTTCTTCTTCTTCTTCTTCTTCTTCTGCTTCTTATTCTTATTATTATTATTATTATTATTATTATTATTATTATTATTATTATTATTATTATTATTATTATTATTATTATTATTATTATGTTAGCATGGGTCTAATGTTCTGTTAGAAACATCGTGTTTACTTAATCGTAAATGTGATTCGTGTAAGTACGAGCTATGTATGATAGTAAATTCGTCGCAAGTAAACATTCAGAAGTAGCTGTGCATATTATTGGCTGATGCTTGGTAAGGCTTTCCTAATGTCCAGATGCATTGCGAAATTACTCGTGTCCTCTGTGCATGTGTACATTAAACGACATATTAGTGTCTTTTATATGCTTAGTTATCTGCAATGAAGTTCAGTCGTAGCCCTAAGTACAGTTTAGTCACCGTTTTCAACATCTTAGAGAGTCGCATAGCTTATATAACTTTAAAAGAAGGGATTTTATTCTGGAAGAAGTTGTATGTTCGTGTCTACGTAGAACGAAATGTGTCTTGTTAGTTTGCGGTGGCATTCGAACTACTACTGATCGTATATTTTTCGATCGCAAATCAATACTCCCTGAGGGAATCCATCTATAGCAGCCGATTATCAAATGGTTGAAAAAACGTTCAAAAATCTCCTTCAATACCTTTTATACTTGTCTTAAATTCGGTCTTATCCCGAATGGGTCTCGTTCTGGGAACCCGAATTCGAGGACTTGTGCCTCTTACTATGTGCTGAATATAAATATGTCATATGGATTAAACGTATACGAGCATATTATCATAAAGAAGTGGTAACTGTTAACAAATTGTTATCCTTCTTTATCTCTCGACTAAAATGTAGAATCAGAGCCTACTTTTCCAGACTTAACCTGGTGCACTTTATAAAAAATGGTGTTTAGTTGGATTATGTTTTCTCTCCAATTTTGAACTATAATTGACATAAGCTTAGAATAATACGCACTATTCGATTTCTGAAAACCCAATTGTGTATCATTTTAGAATCTCTCCTTATCTCTTAGTATATGGCCTTTTAGCCACAAAGATTTAATCCACGTATAACCTTAGTCTAAGAATATCCCAAGCCTCACGTGCTAACATTCTCCCTTTCTTCAGTTTCTGCAGTTTTTACTGCACTCTACCATTATACAGGACAGCTATTGCTCATATTATTTAAGTTACTCTTTCTAATTCAAAAAAATATTATGTCACCATTTTATAGAAAAGAACATAATTAATACTTTTGATATTTCAATAAATGTCAAATAATTAACAATGTATAACATCCTCGTCTGGGCGTTAAGTGCGCCAATACCAGGTACATTTTTATACGGGAGACTGAGTTTCTTAAATGTATATATGAACAATAAGTGTGTGTATGGACGTGCATATATATATATATATATATATATATATATATATATATATATATATATATATATATATATATATATATATATATATATAGTTTAATACAAACAATGCTATTATACAGGTTAGAGAAATTAAATTCGTACTCTACAGGTCAGCGAGTAAATGAAACCCAGCGCGCACCAGCCCATATACCGTCACGCGTGTGTGTGTGTGTGTGTGTGTGAGAGAGAGAGAGAGAGAGAGAGAGAGAGAGAGAGAGAGAGAGAGAGAGAGAGAGAGAGAGAGAGAGAGAGAGAGAGAGAGAGAGAGAGAGAGAGATTTACTGAAATTCTTGTATATTGAACGAAACAATACAAATTGTGCTTCACTGTGAAAATTTTGGGGAATTTTGTGTTAGTCTTCTTTTGAGGTCATCTTGAACCGGAATTGAAATTCATATTGTATCAATTTAAAACTGTTCACATGGCTTATGTGTTTTCATATCTTTAGAATACATTTTGTATTATTCATCCATTCGGTCCCATACCCATACGTTAAACCCTCATAAAGATATATAACCAATCTAAAATCCTATCCACACATAAGTAGCTGCACTATGCACCTTTCTTGGTAAAAAAAATAATTGTCACGTGCTGAAACCAAAATAAATACTATAATTGAGGATGACACAATGATCAAGGTAATAAAGTTAATGATACGATTTATATCCAAAATCAAATGACTAGTTCAACAGATTTAGAGGTAGTAATTATCAATGTAAAAGAACCTGTCAAGCGTTTCTGGAATACACTCTACTTTGCCTTTTGATAAAAGTAATTTCTTATCTGTAACAGCTAACAAATTACACATGTTATGACGGGATCATGATAGATAAAATTATTAATTATTGAAATCGTAGATTCTTACGCCAAATTGAAAGTGATTTAATATTGTTCTGTTCGATGAAATATGTAATAGCTCCTGGAAGTGCTTTCTTGTTGTATATTTAACCAAAATATGAAAATATCACAGCCTTATATGACTTATATTCTTCCATTATCAGTTCTATCCTTCTGGATGGGTGACCTTCAGAGACAGACCCAGTTATTCGTTTCCAGATCTGAAAGACATGCATATTTGCATTTATATGTAATTAGAGTTGTATATACACATTTTAGTTTCTTTTTTAAAGGACTTGAATTAACAATCATATAAATGATTCCCATACAGTTTCTTTTGCTGAATGCTGTAACACGAGCTTTTCTTATAAAAGATTGTTATTTATAAAGAGTGACATCTATAAAACACAGTTCCGTGAAAAGAATGGCAGACGTGATATTGTTCACAAATTTGATGGAAATTTCCATTGGTCCTGGTCATTGTGTAGTGTCATATGTCAAGTAACACTATGCATGCAATTGCACAATTATTCATTCCTATTTGAAAGTATGCTGATCATTTTTACTTGTGCTCATTTATAACTTGAGAGGAATTGTTTAGTCAAATAGTTCGTTGGAATTACAAAGTGCTCACTGACATTTTGGATTAAAATACTATTTTGGGATTATTGCTAATTCATTCATAGACTTTTTCGGTTATGTAAATGTAATACATCATTACGTTTGGTATATCAGTATGTTCAAAACTGTAAACATCGGCACATTCAAAACCTGGAATTTATTCGAGCAATCTATACCTTTGGACTTGTTTTTGAATTATTATTTTGATTATTTCACAGCATTCTAAGTTCCTTTTAAATTTTGACTTTGTATTCTAGGGAAATACATTATTTATTAAGTTTTAGCAAAATTGTTGGTTTTGCTTTTTCTTTTTTTTTGTTTAAGATCACAGAGTCGTAAAATTTCAGAGTTACTGATTCCTAAATATTAGATCATGTGGACCCAGTTTTTTTTAATTCCCCCGAGTTGCATCCACAGACCAATCGCCGTGAGCGTAAGTCAAAACAGGCTATTATACAGACGGTGCAGTTGTTGCTGTTTTTGTAAAGCTTAACGTCATTTTCAGCACAAGATAGGCTATACATGGCGGCCAGTATTAATGCTGGAGGAAGAAACATGGAAAACCCAAGGGAAGAACCATCGACCCACGAGAGGCTACTGTCAGGTTTTCTCACTTACCCACGTTAGCCGAGTCTGGACTCGAACTCTCGCAGACAGAGGTGAAATGGCAATGATTCGTAACGGTCAGCGCTTTAGACCACTCGGCCACTCGGGGCCCCTACAGATGGTGTAACGAACAGACAACGAAAATAGTAAAGTTATTAAAACATACGAAAACTGAAACCTTATTTTGGGGACTTTGAGATACCACCATTTAGACGTCTATGCATGCCACATTTCATACGTGTAAGTCAAGAAAGTGTTAGATATACCCGAGGGAATAGTAACTAGATAGCTAAAAACACAAACGTCACTAAAGTATAATCATCACTTAAATAAATAATGCTGTTTGACATTGTAAGAGTACTCACTAGATACGGATAGGTATTAGAAACTTTCATATGTGTAGGTCACTACATATGGATTCTTACTGAAAGGTTTTAAGCGTTTCGGGTAAATGTCTATGATATTGAGGACGTGAGGAACAGATAGTTACAAAAGATGTCCTTGACCGTGAATATTAGACACTGTACCATAGCTTGACTGAATTACCCTCGTTAAGATATATCAACATATTAGTTTTGACGAGTCTATTGCAAACTCACCCAGATTTGTTCAGGTGGGTTGTATGGTTTTGGCTATCGTTATCTAGAGGGTGATCGCTGACGGTGTAATTTGTCCGGAACGAATAAATATCAATATATAATGTGAAACCTATAGGTCGAATAGATAAATATCTAAGCAGATATATAGAACAGAATGACATGAGTCCATGTACATGTACAAATAATAAAATTTAATAAAACAAATTCATAAACAATGAAATGTATAAATAATTGTGATACTGCATTACATTTGAACGATACACTTTATTTTTAATTAAACTATTCAACGAATTTCAAACACAAATATTTTTATAAAAATAGCCGATCTGTTAAGAGGTAGAATTAATTCATCATCAAATCAAGTGAAAGATTGAAATAACTGCTTTGTACATGTTCATAACCTGAGGGTTATGATTCAGTCCAAATGCACTGCGACTGTTTATTAAATTCATTGTGCCTGTAAGTCTGGGTCCTTTCTACATTTTCCTTTTCCCAATTATCAGGTGTCTAGCCTCCTTCGCCCCTCCCAACTTTGTATGCTCACGTTGGTTTTGTGAGTACGTGATACGTTACGTGCATACTTCCCGTGGAGTTATCATACCTTCTAAACGTAAACAAAATAGCTACTTAAATATTTTGTTAGGTACCCTGCTGGAAAGAGAGCATACTTTCTCCTCTCGTTAATGTCAGATGGGTTCTATCGAATTCAAACCGATACCAACGGCCATCTGATCTAACTAAATATGGCGGATCATAAACAAACAAAGTTTCACACGATTAATGACATGCCTAATGGCTGTTTCATCACTACACAGACATCACTTTCTGTCTCGTCTCAATTACACAAATGAATAAATGAAATCCCTTACATGGCTTAGCAACGTCATTACAACGAATACACACATTAAAACCTCTAGCATATATGACATTTAACATATATGACATTTGACAACGATAATTTCAGTTAATACGCCTCAAATCTTTAGCAGACGCGAAATTATCTACACCGGAGACTTTATGAGGATTCTCGCAACTTGTATCTTATACTAAATAAAGCATGAAATTCCAGATAATATTTACCTATAATAATCGAGACTATGCATTCAAACGATTCATCAATGTATATAAGGAATATTATTGTACGGATTCATATAGATGAACTCGCACAGTTATATTCGTATCAAATAAAATTGATCTACGAATCTAACCAAATAAATGCATGCAAATATAAGCACATATATCACAAATTGTCATATTGATATCAAGAAATTACGAGGGACGGTTGTAAAATACCTTGTCTCTTCGAGCTTTTACAGCTAGAATTGTTCGTAGATTTTTCCAGACATTCAATCCCTTGGATCCTAACTACGAGTGAATTTCTTCTAAATTTGACATGTAGTCCTTTAACCTTATTTTTTTTTGTTGCAGAACAAATAGTGTTGACTGATTCTAAGTTTCGCGAGATTCACATTTAAACCGAGAGTTTTCATGTTGAATCATTCCCCCTTTATTCAGCGTAACCAATCCGAATTAAATATATTCCCCACCTGAACTAGGCTTTGTTTGACAACCTCAAATTACCCAATTCAACTTTCTGGTAACTTTCAGAATCGACAGTTCTCCATACAAATCAGAAGTCAACCCCTATCCTTTTCAGTTGAATAAAGGAAGGCTTAATCAAGAACCACTGCTTCCATGACAGTGACATTTGCTAATCAGTGCATTACGGCGATTTAAACACGCGCCAGTTTTCATAATTTTAAATAATCGTTCACCTGTCCAATTCAATGCGTTCTTATAGATTCGATGTGGAATAGGGTCCACGATTGATGGCGTAACGACCAATTGATGCCGATACAAAAGATACTTAAACGCATAACGTATGTCACAATGAGTCAAATTTCAGTGTGATGGAATTTAGTTTTCATTTAGTTATATCCACAATAATTTATAGAAGTGCTGGTGAAATGGGGTCCTGTATATTGAGGGTTTAACAAATCATAATTTAAAATACTAAAGCCTCTTAGACGTAAAAAAGTTGCGTCAATGTTACCTAAGTTTATTATGGTTACATTCATTTTAAATGTAATCACATACAAATACCATTAATATATGTAAAATAGGTCTGAAAGTTTGTTAGTGTAACCAAAGAACAGTTAAAATTACCAAAGTCACTTGAGACTGATCTTGTTTTTTTATAGTCGAGTTTTGTTTATCATGATGTATATACATACCAGTTTCCATGAGTATAGTCGAAGGAAAAGATCTTACATACTGACGTGGTAACTTACTAAGGAAAGAAGATATAAACTATATCCCTACCATCTTCACTGACAAGGGATATAAGAAGAAAAAGTGAGCCCCAAATTTTAAATTACTCATTGAGGTGAACATTATTTTGAGAGAGAAATGGGTGGGTTGGTGTTTGTACGTGTAGGTACGTAAGCAACCCTGAGTAATAAAATATATGTTTCATTCATTTTGAGTGGTTTTTATTTTGTTTTTATCGGGAATGGGTCAGCGTTTTTTATATAATTACGGTGGGTTTGTTTTACATATACTTTATCATTTTGGCCCAGTTGACATCTTGCAAATATTGGATGATTCAGTTGATGTGATGACTTAGCCATTTGCTAAGGTCAATCCTCATGGACACCAAGAATATGGCATTTATAATTTCCGATTATTGCTAGGGTTTTCTCAAACGTGATAAAACAAAGATTTTTTTCGAATCAATTGGAGGCATCTTTTGATCATAAACATTGAAACATAAACCAACGCAAAATGTGAAGCCTGTTTTTATTATAATTATATTATGCATTTGTACTTGCTCCATTTGAATGACATCTGTATGGAATAAACGAAAAAGCGTAAGGACATTACGAAGATTTATCTTCCTGCTTTGAGAGGTCTAACGGAGTGGTGTCACGGATCGGGTGCAAAGGAATATTAACAAAGGCGTCACGGACCGGATACTAGTGAATGCTGATAAAAGTGTGACGAAAAGGCACGGGTGGCTGTGGCAGACATGCTGTGGTCAGCTATTACGTTTGATGGGAAGCATGTCAAAACATGCTTAGATGTGAAATCAGGGTGGGGAAGGGGCGTCTCCCACTCTTCGTCCCTATGAATGAAAACAAAGATGTCACTGAATGGGTACTAATGGATGTTTGCAAAAGCAGATGTATTCAATCGATCCAAAGCAAAATAGAGCGTTGTTATTTTTTTTTTTTCTTCCAACAGATAATGCATAGGAAAACTAGATAAACACATCACCATAGTAATCGCCATCGGTACAAAGCGAAAAAAAATAAAGACCCTTTACATTACACATAGAAGACAGATCATTCTCATCGGTAAGAATGAAGCTTTTTTTGTAAGTGTATATTCAATGCTTTCATAGTAGACGGTTGTATTAAACATCAGACAATTTTATAGTTGCTACGATTAGGACATTAATGTTCCCACTGACAAAGTCACTCTGCAATTGCTGTGAATGAGAGTAGGACAGAAGAATTTTCTCATTGACAACGTCATTCTGTAATTGCTACGACTGAGGCTAGGACAGCACAATTTTCCCATTGACAGCATCATTCTGTAATTGCTACGACTGAGGCTAAGACATCACAATTCTCCCATTGACAGCATCATTCTATAATTGGCTACTGTTAGTAAACCTATTAAAGTGAGCACTGTCGCCACAAAAGGTCATATTAAATCTATTATCACCTTTTCCCTTTCTGTTTAGCAGCCTATATTGTTAAACTTTTCCACAACAGTGCTGTTTAGTGTCCTCTATGATCTAACTATTTCCCCACAGTACTGTTTATTGTGCTATACGACGTAACTATTACCCCACAATACTGCTTAGTGTGTTACATGACCTATCTATTTCCCCACAGTACTGTTTAGTGTGCTATATGACCTAACTATTTCCCCATAGTACTGTTAGTGTGCTTTACGACCTAACTATTACCTCAAATTATTGTTTAGTGTGATATATGACCTATTTCCCCACATTACTGTTTAGTGTGATATATGACCTAACTATTTCCCCACAGTACATTTTAGTATGCTATATGACCTATTTCCCCACAGTACTGTTTATTGTGCTATATGACCTATTTCCCCACAGTATTGTTTAGTGTGCTATATGACCTAACTATTACCCCACAGTACTGTTTAGTGTGCTATATGACCTAACTATTTCCCCACAGTACTGTTTAGTGTGCTATATGACCTAACTCTCCCCCACAGTACTGTTTAGTGTGCTATATGACCTAACTGTTCTCCACAGTACTGTTTAGTTTGCTATATGACCTAACTATTCCCCACAGTACTGTTTATTGTGCTATATGACCTAACTATTTCCCCACAGTACTGTTTAGTGTGATATATGACTTAACTATTTCCTCACAGTACTGTTTAGTGTGCTATATGACCTAACTATTTCCCCACAGTACTGTTTATTGTGATAGATGACCTAACTATTTCCCCACAGTACGGTTTATTGTGCTATATGACCTAACTATTCCCCCCACAGTAATGTTTATTGTGCAATATGACTTAACTATTTCCAATTTATAGCCCATAAGTCAATCTTAATGTTTACGTGTCACACAGACCATGACAAAATATGCGGTGACAGGAAACATCAGATCATTTGTACGCTCTATTGCCAAATTATTCTCCAACAATGCTGCGTATATCCAATAATGCTGATTAGTGCGTTATAGTGACTGTTCTCCAACATTACTGTTTAATACGTTATATTGCCGGAGCTTTGGTGAGTCCAGGATAACAGTTTATAGGGGAGAGGGCAATAATAGTACAATTAGTTGACATATGATCAGGGAATATTACATATTAATAACAAAGTTTGCACTGCAATCGATGCATTTGTTTGCAACACATTAGCTTTCTTAAACTATTGCTTTCTATACCAAAGACGTATACTATTAATTTTCCATACCAAGGACTTAGACTATTAATTTTCCATACCAAGGTCTTAGACTATTAATTGTCCATACAAAGAACTGACTATTAATTTTCTATACCAAGGACTGACTATTAATTTACCATACCAAGGTCTTAGACTATTAATTTTCCATACCAAGGACTGAATATTAATTATCTATACCAAGGACATAGACTATTAATTTTCCATACCAAGGACTGCATGACTATTAATTTTCAATACTAAGGACTGCATGACTATTAATTTTCCATACCAAGGATTGACTGTTAATTTTCCATACCAAGGACTGACCATTAATTTTCCATACCAAAAACTGACTATTAATTTACCATACCAAATGACTGCCTGACTATTAATTTTCCATACCAAAGACTGAATATTCATTATCTATACCAAGGATATAAACTATTAATTTTTCATGCCAAGGACTTAGACTATTAATTTTCAATTCCAAAGACGAATTTGTTAAGCTTTTAATCTACACTTTCTTATTCTTTTTTTATATCGCATTTAATGAGATTATTGCAACATTTATATCAGAAAATCAATAGTTCAGTACTGAACTATGTTTTAGTTTCGATGTTTAGCGCATGTGTTGTTTTTTTAACAACGAATAAATATCAACAATTCCAGATGATTGATATGTACCGTATATGCTCACGTATAAATGGGTTCCACTACAAACGACATGGATCCTGATATGTCTTCGCACAGTCGCCGGTAGATTAGGATATATTTTGTTTATCGTACTATATATCTTCAAGATACTGTATAGACTCAGATTTGAAAACTCTTTATGTGACGGCAGATGTGGGTCGATACATACTGCCTGCAGTTAGATCTGACCCAAAGGTGAGTATGGTTTAAAATCAAAATTAGTCAAGATAGAGATCTAGAAGAACTCGTTAAATCTTGTGTTCGATCTATTTCAATGAAATTTCAAGTAACCGTACACCATCACAAAATCAAATTCGACCGTTAGAGTACTGAAAGTTTGTTTTTAGGCGTCTTCTCTTTGAGCCAATCAGTTAGATGTCTTGACAGCTACACGTGATGCACTCCTCACCTGCGTGAATCATTTCTTATCCTATCTGGAAATTGATGATTTATCACGTGATTGATGCATCATGTGCAGCTGTCAAGTTCTGGCTGTTTATTTTATAGATTAAGTCCTCCATATCTTAGACGGTGTGTTAACTCATTAGAATCAAGTTTCGACTAATGCAGCACAACTAATATAGAATAAATTGAGAAAACTGATGCACTGAAAAAAACAACATAAAACTGATTATATATATATATATATATATATATATATATATATATATATATATATATATATATATATATATGTATATATATATATATATATATATATATATATATATGTATGTATGTATGTGTGTGTATGTGTGTGTGTGTGTGTGTGTGTGTGTGTGTGTGTGTGTGTGTGCACTTTACTGACATTCCTTTATGGCTCCCCAGATAACTCAAAACATAATAGGACGCAGTAATGTAAGACACACGTTTTATATGAAAAAGTAAAGCACACGAGATATTTAAATCTACATTCTGAATGCAGCCCCCTCAATAATAATTCAATCCAATAATTATACCAATGGAAATTTAAAAGTTAGGTACTATTCTTTAATATGGCCGTTTCAATTTGCGTTTTCAGTATCTCTCTTCTGCTTCACCGAAACAAATTAATCATTTCCATGGATAATAAATTTAAATATAAAGAACCATCTTAATTGATCTTATTTTCTTGACATGGAATATTTAAAAGTGAAAGTTAAAATTTGTCTCTTGTATTGATTTGAAAATAATTACTATAATTCGGATAATCAGAAGTCATCTTATCAATATTTACGCCATTGTGGGAATATTTGTATTATCACACCAATATTTATTAAAAAAAAAAAACTCAGATTCAGACATTTCAGTGTCATTTCAGTGTCATTTCTGTGTCATTTCAGTGTCATTTCAGTGACATTTCAGTGTCATTTCAGTGTCATTTCAGTGTCATTTCAGTGTTACCTTTCTCTAGTATGTATAATATTTATCGTATGTTGTAATGCAGACTTTGCCATTTGTCACCCGCGTCACGCATTTTATGTATTTATATCAGAAAACTAATTAATTCAATTCAATTGTTCATTGATGAATGTCTTACAGATGCGTAATCTTTAGAGTGGGCATTAACATTTGTTTTCATTCGGATCAGTTCGGGCCTTTACTTAGTCGTTGACAAATGAGCTACTAGTGTAGGCTAGGTCGATTTCTTCCAGAATACCCTCTTACTTTAATGAAACGGAAGTAGATTTGTGAATGCCAAACATATTTGTCAGAGATTACTCGACCCGTTAGGTACGAATCTGACCTAATTGGTACACCATATTGATATTTCCATAATTTGTTACTACATGCAACATACAAGGTCAAATTACTCAAATTCATTTCTATAATTAAGAGAGTTTTTCTACTTTAAATAAACATCTGAACCTTGCGTCCCATGCAGATCGTTAGATGTTACAGGTTCGTGGTAGACCTGTAGCAATAGAACCCTTGATATCGCAGATTCATATTAGACCGCTAGAAATATATAGTTCGATGTTTCAAATTTATGAAATACTAATAGCAATAGGTCGTTTGATGTTTCAGGTTCATTCTAGAGTTTGATTTAACTCATTGTAGACCGTTAGTAATAGATCGTTTGTTGGATCGGGTTCATGGTAGACGGTTAGCAATTGTCCATTTGATGTAACTCGTTATAGACCGTTAGTAATAGATCGTTTGTTGGAACAGGTTCATGGTAGACGGTTAGCTATAGTCCATTTAATGTAATTCATTGTAGACCGTTAGTAATAGATCGTTTGTTGGAACAGGTTCATGGTAGACGGTTAGCTATAGTCCATTTGATGTAACTCGTTATAGACCGTTAGTAATAGATCGTTTGTTGGAACAGATTCATGGTAGACGGTTAGCTATAGTCTATTTAATGTAACTCATTGTAGACCGTTAGTAATAGATCGTTTGTTGGAACAGGTTCATGGTAGACGGTTAGCTATAGTCCATTTAATGTAACTCATTGTAGACCGTTAGTAATAGATCGTTTGTTGGAACAGGTTCATGGTAGACGATTAGCAATTGTCCATTTGATGTAACTCGTTATAGACCGTTAGTAATAGATCGTTTGTTGGAACAGGTTCATGGTAGACGGTTAGCTATAGTCCATTTAATGTAACTCATTGTAGACCGTTAGTAATAGATCGTTTGTTGGAACAGGTTCATGGTAGACGGTTAGCTATAGTCCATTTGATGTAACTCATTGTAGATCGTTAGTAATAGATCGTTTCAAATTCTTGGAATACTAATAGCATTAGGTCGTTTGATGTTTCAGGTTCATTCTATAGTTTGATGTAATTCGTTGTAGACCGTTATTGATAGATCGTTTGTTGGATGAGGTTCATGGTAGACGGTTGCAATAACCCATTTGATGTAAAATGTTATGGTCAACAATTATGATAAGATAATTTGATATTTCAGATTCATTGGAATACCGTTAGAGATAGATTGTTTGATGTTTCAGATTCACAATAGACCATTAGCAATAATTTGTTTGATGATTCAAGTACATGTTAGACCCTTAACCATAGATCGTTTGATGTTTCGAGACTATGTTAGACTGTTAGCAATAGATCGTCGGATGTTTCAGATTCATGGTTGACTGTTAGCAATAGATACTTTAATTTTACAGGCTTATTGTAGACTGTTAGCAATAGATTTGGACAATTATGTAAATTAGTTAATTTTCCAAACTTTTAGTGGCATTGACATTTCCATGATCCATCAAAATTTTAAGTGAGAATTGTCAGATATTATGACGAATATGTGGATCTTCCACAATATCAGCTGAATCAAATGAAGTAGTCGCAATGGTCATTGTTGTCTCCTCCAACGTTTTGTAAATTTGTTTATAATTTTACTCATTTCCATTTGTTAAGTGCCCTTATATTTGTCTTGGACGTAAAGGCAATACTAAATTGCGATTGATGGTCAAGAAGCTAAATTTAGAAAAGTGTTGTTATTTATTGGGAAGTAAAAGACTTTTCCTTACAGAATGAATTGTGGAAATAAATATGCTCTAGACATATTTACAATGCGACGCCTACCAGATAAGATGAATCAGTTCAAAGAATCTTTTGGAAAAAGTTATGTGGCAAGCAATTCTAAGGAGGTTTTGAAGAAAACTGAGACTTTAGAAAGTTGGCGTTATATTTGTCGTTCTGTCAGCCAAAGCGTTGTTATGTCAACGGCCTCAAAACGCATGTGCTCCTTTGTAAAGTAATTAGACAGTGTTCACTGCGCCTTTTACCGCCATAAATAAACAAACTTTACCACGTTGTTAGTTTTTGCTCGGTTTGTACAGCTATATTTACTGTAGAATTTATCACGTGGGCGTGTGCATGAAGGCAATAGCTTTTTTAAAGTACACACTTAAAATTATAAATGCCGAATGTAAGTCAACAAAAAGAAGTCTGTTGAACGATACGATTTGTGACCACCAGGAACATATTTGATTTTGTTTTGTTGTTTTAAAAAGAAATAGAAAACGGTGTCAAGTGGCTGAGAAGATAGGACAAGCTTATCACGTGATAGAGAAGTACACATGATCCTCACGTGTATGTGTAGCGGTACAAGTGCCTAAACATGACATATTTATTGACCATTTACATGGCGTTTCTCTTCCATAATTGGTGTTTAGTTTTAATAATATTATCGACCTATTATACATATTTTTTTATAATAATCGGATACTCAATCTGCATTTCAAAAAGGTTTGGTATTTAAATAAACTCCTGGATTTGTGGATAATGCGCAAGTATATCCAACTCTGTATGGTAACTATGTACTGATAGGACCTGCTTGTATGTTTTCTGCCATAATGAAGCTACGCTGATTACATTGCTTAATAAACTGAATCAAAAGATATATTATGTCTCCCCATCTTCTACAGTAACTGATAAATATATTTTGAAATCATTACAAGCATCGGGGGAAAATGCAAGATTCTTTCATATCTGTTGATTCTGATATTATCCTATCAAGTTGCCACCAACATTGCCAACAGAATTTGTTTTTTTGGGGGGCTAATTAAATGCTATCAAGTCTAAGAGGTTTAAAAAATAGGCTTAATTACAGGGGCTTTGGAGACTTGTGTTTAATAGGTCTGCGCGTGCCATATATAGTTGTAATTGCGTTCTGTTTTGTGGGCCTTTGCAATCTCTTTTTGCAGTTTTATTGCAATATTTTTGGTGTTCAGCATAAAATCTCTTCTATACGTCATATAACATTAGGTGACACTAATTGGAATGTTTGACTGAGTGATAAAAATTAGCTGACTGCAATAGTAATTTAAAGAAAAAATACACCACGTCATTTTCTACCATAACATAAGCAGCCGCAAAATAATGTTTGAAACAAATGCAGATACAAGACTAATGTTAAGACATTTTCACACTGAGCAATATTAAAGGATTGTTTTGAATTACAAAGAGAGTAGATTCAATTGTACAAAAGACTTTGTAAAGATTAATTTTGGTATAGATTTCCTGACAGACAGGCGTTTGGATGTGTGTTCTCTCCAGAAGGTATCCAATACTTACTTGCTAAATACTTGACGGAACCAAAGCTATGACGGCGTCCTGGTGCAATACCATAATAGATTTAAAGGAATTCAGCATATCATTCCTTGTTGGAATGTCCTTCCCATTTCGTCTCCTCCAGAACTGTAGCATATGATTTACCGGATTCAGCTTGTATTAATTTATATTTCATCTTTTAATATTTGGTACATTTATTAATGTTACTGATATTATCTTTATACTTCAAAGGTGGTCATACAGAGGTGAAATAAAGAAATTCCAATGATTCTTTTTCAAGTTTGAATTTCAAACTTTGTAGAACCTCTAACCTTTCCTCGTTTTTATAATGATTTCCTGTATCTATATCAGTCAAGTTTGGCTGTCATCTAGAGTTAAGCATAAGTGTTTTTGAAAAGTGACATTCTCTTTGTTCTATCGGGACGGATTGGTAGCTGTAAATTCTGTTTTATGATGCAGTATGTTATACTTGATTCGTCTATCTACGTATGGCTCACCGGTATTATCTCAAAACCGTGTAACTTGTATGCACATGTAGTCAGTTTTTTGGTATCTTTTGACTATTGCCAATTTAAATTAGAAAAATAGTACACTGTAAATAACCAAATGTAGGTGACCATTATTGTCCATTAGAGGTAGGAGTTATGTAATATATACAGCAAAGTGCAAGGGAACAATGTTTTAAACTGACTCAGTAGATTTACAACAGCTGAAACTTTTTCTATCGTATGTTCCTGACACTTAATAGCAATGCTAAAATGGATTATTCAGCGGCAGACTAAACAGGCTCAACAAGGTTAGATCATTTTCAGAACGTAATTACTGCATAAGTACAAGGTAATTTTAAAACAGTTGTTCAGGATAAAGTTATCAATTTATTTTCAAAATCACTCTCGCATGGGCGTATTAACTACACAGATTCATATACATACACATATGAATATTTAAGCGTTTCGTATGACTTCCCTGTGAATGCTTTCCCCAGCTAAAATTAACGTAGAAGATATTTGGTAATCACTCTTTTGATATCCTGGTGGCATGGATTATCCATCTCAACTGTAATTTCATCTGCGGAGTGAGGATGTTTGGAATGCTTCAGACCCTGCCCTGCTGTCCTAGTCAGACAGTCCATTTGAAAATGGTTTAACGTCTTGGCATGACGTGCATACAACTTCCAGGCTTTGCAATTATACAACAGGCTTGGCAACTTGTAGACTTATGCTTCTTCCCTCCACGCTAATACCGACATACACAAACATGTGCCGAGATTTTGTCCACTGCCAAAGGGTTTGATCTTACTATGATTCTAGACTAAGGCTTGCGTACCACCTCTCTCTTCTTGATATTGATACTGAGAGCGAACCTGTATTGGTCCTGTCTTCTTAAACTATTTGCAAATTTTCACAAAGCTTGTTGTTTTCAAGTTTTCTGTTACTTATTATTTCAAGAGCATAGACTAGTAACAATACACAAACTCACAATGCACAGAGTCTATCTAAACAAGCTCAGAATACACATAGACTAACTAAACAAGCTCGCAATGTGCAGAGTAACTATAAATTCTCACAATGCACCGAGAGTAACTAAACAAGCTGAAGATTCATATGGACTAACCAAACATGCACAGGCCTAACTAAACAAGCTGACATAGCACAGACCTAACTAAAAAAGCTTCCAATACACTGACCTAACTAAATAAGCTGACATTGCACAGGCCTAACAAAACAAGCTGACATTGCACAGACCTAACTAAACAAGCTGACATAGTATAGGCCTAACTCAACAAGCTGACATAGCACAGGCCTAAATAAACAAGCTGACATTGCACAAGTCTAACTAAACAAGCTGACATAGCACAGACCTAACGAAAAAAGCTTCCAATACACTGACCTAACTAAATAAGCTGACATTGCACAGGCCTAACAAAACAAGCTGACATTGCACAGACCTAACTAAACAAGCTGACATAGCACAGGCCTAACTCAACAAGCTGACATAGCACAGGCCTAACTAAACAAGCTGAAATTGCACAGGCCTAACTAAACAAGCTGACAAGGCACAGACCTAACTAAATAAGCTGACATTGCACAAGCCTAACTGAACAAGCTGACATTGCACAGGCCTAACTCAACAAGCTGACAAGGCACAGGCCTAACTAAACAAGCTGACAAGGCACAGACCTAACTAAACAAGCTGACATTGCACATGCCTAACTGATCAAGCTGACAAAGCACAGACCTAACTAAATAAGCTGACATAGCACAAGCCTAACTGAACAAGCTGACATTGCACAGGCCTAACTAAACAAGCTGACATTGCACAGGCCTAACTAAACAAGCTGACATTGCATAGGCCTAACTAAACAAGCTGACAAGGCACAGACCTAACTAAATAAGCTGACATTGCACAAGCCTAACTGAACAAGCCGACATTGCACAGGCCTAACTAAACAAGCTGACAAGGCACAGGCCTAACTAAACAAGCCGACAAGGCACAGACCTAACTAAACAAGCTGACATTGCACATGCCTAACTGATCAAGCTGACAAAGCACAGACCTAACTAAATAAGCTGACATAGCACAAGCCTAACTGAACAAGCTGACATTGCACAGGCCTAACTAAACAAGCTGACAAGGCACAGGCCTAACTAAACAAGCTGACATAGCACAGGCCTAAATGAACAAGCTGACATAGCACATGCCTAACTAAACAAGATGACATTGCACAGGCCTAACTAAACAAGCTGACATAGCACAGGCCTAACTAAACAAGCTGACATAGCACAGGCCTAACTAAAAAAGTTGAGATAGCACAGGCCTAAATAAACAAGCTGACATAGCACAGGCCTAACTAAACAACCTGACATTGCAATGGCCTAACTAACCAACCTGATATTGCAATGGCCTAACTAAACAAGCTCAGGAGCAACAAGAAAAACAAAACCAAGCTCACAATGCACACACACTAACTAAATAAGCTCAATATGCGCATCGACTAACTAAATAAGCTCACAATGCACTGGGAGTAACTCTACGAGCACATAATGCACAGAGACTAATTATACGAGCTCATAGAAAGGGACTAACTAAAGGCCCTACTAAACTAATTCTCATTTAAGAGGACATATCTCACATCGACGAGGACCTAAGAAAACATACTGAGTACATAATGCCTAACAACATATACTCAGTACAATACTAACTTTAAGTTATGTTTAAAATAGATTGTGAAACACTGAGTGACATAACAAAGACTTTAAAAAATGATACTCACAGCTGCCTCGCTTGGCGCTCACTATTACGAGGTTTGTGTTAGGACTGGTCGGCCTGGTGTCAGGCTAATGCTACTGGGTGGGACATGATGCTCGTTGGGATAGATGGTCGCACAGACACTAAATCATGGTTTGAGATCTTCCCTACCCCCACTCCAGTCTAATTTATGATTTAGTTTTCATATGACAATAAGCCTGAAAATGAATTAGGCTGAGTCATCTTCCAAATTGTCGGCATGTACATATTTAAAGCTACCAAGAAGCACTCAATAACGCAAGGAACCTATTTGCTTCAGTTATATGACCCAATCAAACCGTGTCCTGACGCCTTAATTACTGTATCTCGTCTGAGGAATGTTCAGCAAGACAGTTTAGATAGCGTAATACTACCTAGAACTATCATTTGTATTAAAGCATTAATTTGATTTATATTACTCTGTTGTAAGTTTCGATAATCATAAATATATACATGCTGAAGGTGACATTCTCTTCTAATTTACATAAGTACAAAATTGTGATAATGAATACCTTAGTATACATATTTTTGGTTCAAAATTAGTGTGCAATAATGGAGAATATTTACGTTACCTATTTACAAGGTGTGCTACCGCCTAGGCATTGTTCAGCCTACTCCAATATATGATTTTCCTACTATATTAAAGTTTTTACAAATTTCAATAGTGCTTTTTTACCCAAGTACCTTCATATATATATATATATATATATATATATATATATATATATATATATATATATATATATATATATATATATATATATATATATATATATATATATATATATATATATATATATGTGTGTGTGTGTGTGTGTGTGTGTTTGTGTGCGTGTGTTGTGTATAAGTGCGAGTGTGTGTATAGATTCATAAATACTTCATATGTTATCTACTAACATAAGTTTGTACGTTACATACAAGAGTTATTAAATCAGAGAGATTTCCTTAAACTGTTTGAAAATGCTAGTTGAGATGTTTCTCACTTCGTCATTCGAGATTTATTTTAATCATCAGCCATTATTAAACCGTGACAAGCCGACTCTGTTCTCTGATTCAGGCTTTCTTTGGTTCATATAGAATCTCAGCCAAGATGGCGCACCAAATATAACACACGATATGAATTGCTTTGAACATTTTTATTTCAGAAATGAATCTTTCTTACGCAATCAAGACAGCCAATACACTGTCTGTCGCCCTTTGTATATTTGTTCAACGATGAATCTGCCCGACGAGAGAAATATGTTTCGCGACAAAGGTACGCCCGCCAGGATTACGGTTAGTTGCATTTGTACCAACATGGACACTTAATTTTAAATGTGTGTTTACTTTCACACCTATTAAGGACAGTGTTTACATATCCCCTGGGTAAAACAATATTCATCACCTATCCAGACAGTCACACTCGGATGTTACGCTGACAATTCCATGCGCTGACGGATGCTAAATATTCCTCTTTGCTGTTTCGTCTTTCAACTGCTCATACCTAGAGCGAGTTCTCGCTAACCAGACCAGGCATTTTTTCTATAAAACATTTACATTTCCAGTATGACATCATACTCCGTGCTTGTAAATTTTACACATAATTTACAAACCCAACCTTTTCATTAGTTGGAATATTTCCTAATAGCTGGACTCAGATAAAGTTTAATTAAATATACAGAAGCCATGACAGACTTTAGAAACAGATTTCTAGAACATTGGTATTACGTTTAGTTGGCTTCATAAACCAGACGTCATTGATATATTGATATAAACCCTATAGCACGCCTGGTCGATGTCCCACTGGTCAGTACGTAAAAGCGTGTTGCAATGGTAACTACATAATTGGTTACGTTTGTTATTGAACACATTCCACGAAATTAGTGATAATGTTTCAAAACCTTGAGAAATACTGCTGTAGTTTGTCTGCGAATGTTTATCTTTTTTTCATAGGTACTTTGTTAAACAGATTTAAATCTATGGCTATAAATGATAAAACTTGCAAAGCAAAACAAGATGCGTTGTCCAGCTGTAATTTTAAGTCATTCCTGGAAGATATGCAAAGACAGAAGATAATACCAGCAAGTCACCTAATATCTTGTCTAATATCAGCAGATATAAAATATCATTTACGGCAGAAGTCTCCCGCGAAGAAAACCCAACTTAACGAGGACCCAGTGTGGCATTGCAAACATTCCCCCTCCTGACACCATTATCTGCGTTTGACACTCACAAGTGCCCTGTGTAAATATTTCTCAGCAAAACCGTTTTCTTTGAGAATGCATTACATGTAGCAGTAAAATTTGGTTTCTACATTTCATCATGACGTAATATATATAAATTATACCTGTCGTTTCAAGTATCTTCTTACATATAATCACCAACTCGAACATTAAGTCGTAATTTTGCCCTGTCACTTTTTACTCAAATTTTAATGGAAGATAATTTTTTTCCGATATATTATAAGCCTGTTAGATGCTACATTCAAACCAAACGTTCATTTACGTATTACAGATTTTTGGTCTGTCTTTAATTCAATCTCCTCAATGAAGAATTAAATCGAGATTTATAGTGTTGAAAGAAATTTCCTTATAGAAAGAGATGCACATTGTACCGTTCTTTATTGTTTGCTGGATCTGCAGTTGGTTTAAAGAGTGGCAACTGAACAACAAACTTTGATTTAATGAACTTACCATTTTCAAGTAGTTCATATGAGAGCATGGCAACCTGTCACATTTCTATTCATTTGCGAGATCTTGATTTTATACAACGCTTCAATTTTCATGGGTCTGCAACATTTCACTAATTTAAATGTAAATCATGCCAAAGTTCCGGCTGCTTAAAGAATTGAATACGGTTATAATGATTTCTACAAAGTCATTAGAACAGTATCATGTTGACAGAACGTCTAATGTTTACAAGGATTTCATTTCTGCTTCATTGTATCATGATGGTATAGGTTTGGCCTCAAGGATTAGACGTAAAACCTTACATTCAGACTGCATCACAATTATACATGTACATCTGATTCTTATGCCAGCCAGACGTAAAATTAAAATCTAGAACTTAATCTGAGTGTACGAATGTACTCCGGTCCTAGGGCAGATGCGTAATACAAATAAAGGTTCAGATACGGTACGATTTTTTTTGTAACTAAATGCGATTCAGACAAGATGCAACGAAGTGTCAAAATTCAAAAAGATCTTAGGAATCTTTTTTTGTTATTTAAAACTGCTTGCTTTATAATAATTACTTTTTAACAGAAAAACATATTTACAGAATAACTTGCGCCCAATACATCAAAGACCTAAATTTCGATGTATGTTCAAATCTCGCCCAAAAAAGATAAAATTTGTAATTTGAGTTATATGTATCAATAATTAAGCTAATGAAAAGCCTTTGTTTAGGGTTTCTTTTAGTACACACAGTTATTTCTGAAACTTTACCCTCATTTAGGTTTCATCAAACATCAAACATCAAGAACTCATTACAAAACCCCTCGAAACCAACAGAAATCAGTTGCAATTGTTGACTGCAGTTAAACTCACAATTACCACTCGTGGAATTCTTATTTCTGAACCAACCGCAAACAAAATGCATTTCAAAATCATATTTTTAGATAAATTTTTTAAGTGATCCCAGATCGACCATATATATATATATATATATATATATATATATATATATATATATATATATATATATATATATATATATATATATATATATATAATTCCTTATTTTTACCATTTTAGAATGTCACTGTTAATTATTTTCTTAGGCCATATATGTGCGGACTTGCAGTAAACCACAATACATTATAATATACGCTGTTCAGTCTTAATGGAATGAATTATCTAGTTATTTAAAGAATTAAACCATGCTTTAAAAGCACGCTATTGCGACTACACTACTTTATGGCATATATCGAAAACCAAAACTATAAAACGATGTCCTTTGTCACATGCCTCTGTGCTTAACTTCAAATATAGAATATCCATATCTGCATATTTTGCAAAGTAAACCTTGCACCGAGCAACCATGCTGCGTTTGCACTTGTAGGTATACCAATACAAGATTGTTCACTGTATTGTTTCAGTCATTAACATAGAGATATAAACACTTGGGACATGTTGGAATTCTAAATGACATAAATGAGAGGCCATTGTCAATAATGACTGAGTTGAAATAATGTACATTACTTTGTATCGCGTATTCAAGAAATTCAAGAGAAGTAGAACATTTGATTGAGAGAGAGAAAGAGAGAGAGAGAGAGAGAGAGAGAGAGAGAGAGAGAGAGAGAGAGAGAGAGAGAGAGAGAGAGAGAGAGAGAGAGAGAGAGAGACTGCAACGCTGACCTGTCACCGAGAGAGAGAGAGAGAGAGAGAGAGAGAGAGAGAGAGAGAGAGAGAGAGAGACTGCAACGCTGACCTGTCACCGAGAGAGAGAGAGAGAGAGAGAGAGAGAGAGAGAGACTGCAACGCTGACCTGTCACCGAGAGAGAGAGAGAGAGAGAGAGAGAGAGAGAGAGAGAGAGAGAGAGAGAGAGAAACACAGACATATAACACAGAGAGAGAGAGAGAGAGAGAGAGAGAGAGAGAGAGAGAGAGAGAGAGAGAGAGAGACTGCTACACTGACCTGTCACAGAGAGAGAGAGAGAGAGAGAGAGAGAGAGAGAGAGAGAGAGAGAGAGAGAGACTGCAACGCTGACCTGTCACCGAGAGAGAGAGAGAGAGAGAGAGAGAGAGAGAGAGAGAGAGAGAGAGAGAGAGAGAGAGAGAGAGAGAGAGAGAGAGAGAGAGAGAGAGAGGACAAATGTGTGTACATAGTTTTAATCCAAACTACTAATTTAAAATATTTAATTCGAAATAATAATTTGTAGTTTATAGTATACACTACAGTGTGGTGAAATCATATACCATCACTCACAACGTTTCTAATTACATGCATTAACGAATCCCTTTGAACTGCTTATCAAGTAGACTAATTCTCTATAAAAGGGCATTTTTTTTTGTACGTTTAGCTATTGCCCGTCATTGCAGACTGTAGGTACATTTTGTATAAAAAAAATATATTACGTAGCTAACCTGCCCATGATGATAGACTAAACTGTATGGTAAAATTTGTAAACAATGTATATATATCGTTTTGACGTAAGAAGGTAGAAAGAGAACCTGTTTACAAATTCGACGGGAGATTGACCTACATCCTCGTTATATTATTGTGTCTCAGTTGGTATATACGGTTTGTGATCAAGAAAATTATTTTTTATTAATTTGGCTTCAGTCTAATAATATCAAGTTTATTTTTGTTCGGATATATTTTGAGAGGAATTATTTATTTAATTCTTTCATTGAAATGACAAAGAGCCCATTTATATATATATATATATATATATATATATATATATATATATATATATATATATATATATATATATATATATATATATATATATATATATATATATATATATATATATATATATATATATATATATATATATATATATATACATATATATATATATATATATATATATATATATATATATATATATATATATAGATATATATATAGATATATATATATATATATATATATCCCTCTCTCTTTCTCTCTATCTCTCTCTCTATCTATCTATCTATATATCTCTCTCTCTATATATATATATATATATATATATATATATATATATATATATATATTGGAATACTTGTGGATTCATTCAACGATATTCTGAACTATATCATTGTGCTGCATCAAGACTGTTTGCAAATCAGCTCATCTAAGGCTGTTATTGGCACATCTGTTCATTCAATACTGCAATTAATTTGAAACACTATAATTTTGTACTTGGTATGTAAAGTTTAAAACTATTTGGGATTTAAAACACAAAACTATAAGTTCTTTTGTCTGTTTACTTTGTATTCAAGCGGGATAAATTGTTTGTTGAATTTTACCAAATTTGTTGGCTTTGCCTTTTTTTGTAACTTAAGTCCATAGAGCTGTAACAATTAACACTGAAAATATATTTAAATCAGAGTTTAAAATTTTTTGAAAATGAATGTTATACGAAGTATTATCTATTTTCACTATTTGCATAATTATTAAACTCGATAGAAATCATACCGACCCCACAACTCCCCTCGAGGCATCTCTGCTAACATTAATAAAGTTCCATATTTCAATGTGTTTCCATCTTGTTTATCTCGACGTATTTTGTTTTGTAAGTGGCGTTATACTGAACATTTGACTATACAAAATAGTTGGATGTATTTTCTGTAACATGTTGTCAAGGTTTATAATCATTTCTTTGGCTTTTACTTGTACGTAAACTGAGTTGATGTCTTGCTTTACAATTCAAAAGTTAAATATCAGCAACTGGAACGCCCTATCTCGAACATTTTTGCAAACATAATTGTTTCTAACGCCCTAACTCGAACATTTTTGCATAAAGCACAATGTCTCAAACGCCCTAACTCGATCATTTTTGGATAAAACATGGTGTATATTTTATCTGTTAGATAAATGGCCTCAATTTTGACACAAGATGGCTGTCCAAATTTATTTCTTAGCCTTGCATGTGAACTATTCGGATGCATTATGTGTAACAACACTTGTAATCTAATGTGGCTGGCTGTAGTTATTTACGTGTATTAAAGTTGCATGTTTCCTGAATTTGACATTTAATGTGAATGTTGCTTTATGTTTGATGACTCCAATCACATTTATTCTGTTTGGGTTATTTTGTTTTGATTTTCTTTGGTTTTGTTTTTCTACCGTTATACATATCTGTAGTCACGAAGGGCATAAATTGTTACGATGCACCAAAACAACACTCCTCTCAAATTCTCATATCAAAGGCACATCCGTCTCTCTTGCAGGCATCTATTCCATAATCTTGTTGACACAGGAATTGCATTGTATTTCAGTTGTCAAAGAACGCCTCAATATTATATAATGATTGCATTTTCGATTGTTATAAAACTTCCTGCTTATCAATTACAATCGTAAGAAAATAAATAGTCCAGTAAGACCCAACGCAAAAGGTTCTCCAATATTTCGTATTTAACATGCTACAGGTTTACAATGGTTATGTGCCACTTGCTAGTGATTTATATCAGTTGTACGTAACTTGGTAGTTATTTACAAAGTTTGTATTTAACCTGCCAGTGATTCACAATGGTTGTATTTAACCTACTTGTGGTTTACAATATTTAAATGTAATTTACTAGTGATTAATGGTGATTTACAATGGTTGAATATAACTTACTAGTGATTTACAATGGTTGTATGCAACATACTAGTAATTTGCAATGGTTATATATAACTTACTAGTCATTTACAAAGGTGGTATGGTACTTACTATTAATTTGCAATGGTTATATGTAACTTACTAGTGATTTGCAATGGGTGTATGTAAGTTGCAAGTTATTTACAAAGGTGTCATAGTACTAGTAATTTGCAATGGGTATATATAACACACTAGTATTTTGTAATGGTTTTATGTAACTTACTAGTGATTTGCAATGTGTATTTCTAAGTTGCTAGTTATTTACAAAGGTGGCATGGTACTAGTAATTTGCAATGGGTGTATATAACATACTATTAATTTGCAATGGTTGAATGTAACTTACTAGTGATTTGCTATGGGTACATGTAAGTTGCTAGTTATTTACAAAGGTGGCATGGTACTAGTAATTTGCAATGGGTGTATATAACATACTAGTAATTTGCAATGGTTGTATTTAACGTACTAGTAATGTCAAAGGTGTTATGGTACTTACTAGTTATTTAAAATGGTTTTATGTAACGTACAAGTGATTTCAAAGGTGGTATGTTACTTACTAGTGATTGACAATGGTTGTATGTAATGTACTAGTGATTTCAAAGGTGGTATGGTACTTACGAGTGATTCACAATGGTTGTATGTAACGTACTAGTGATTTCAAAGGTGGTATGTTTTTTACTAGTGATTTACAATGGTTGTATGTAACGTACTAGTGATTTCGAAGATGGTATGGTACTTACTAGTGATTTACAATGGTTTTATGTAACGAACTAGTGATGTCAAAGGTGGTATGGTACTTACTAGTGATTTAAAATGGTTGTATGTAACGTAATAGTGATTTCAAAGGTGGTATGGTACTTACTAGTGATTTACAATGGTTGTATGTAACGTACTAGTGATTTCAAAGGTGGTATGGTACTTACTAGTGATTTACAATGGCTCTATGTAACGTACTAGTGATTTCAAAGGTGGTATGTTACTTACTAGTGATTTACAATGGTTGTATGTAACGTACTAGTGATTTCAAAGGTGGTATGGTACTTACTAGTGATTTACAATGGTTGTATGTAACGAACTAGTGATTTCAAAAGTGGTATGGTACTTACTAGTGATTTACAATGGTTGTATATAATGTACTAGTGATTTCAAAGGTGGTATGTTATTTACTAGTGATTTACAATGGTTGTATGTAACGTACTAGTGATTTCAAAGGTGGTATGTTACTTAATAGTGATTTACAATTGTTGTATGTAACGTTCTAATGATTTCAAAGGTGGTATGGTACTTACTAGTGATTTACAATGGTTATATGTACACTATGCCCTGTGTGCTTTTCTTCATTGCATATAGACTAGTGTCTATAGAATGTATTTTTTAAACTAAAACCTTTAGTTGGAGTTACCCTGTACCGGTCTTCGTCATAACTATGGCTATCTAGGGTTCAAAAGATTTTCAGAAGGTTCACACATTTGCCTCTATAAGACCAAGTATAATTTTCATATTGGAAGGTACAAATATACGCTTTGCACACGGCACTGTTTTTGTTACCCAGAATGATGCAGATGTTCCACAAATAAATTTGTTCGGCTCAATCTGTTGTCGAAATACATCAACCATACATAATGCAGAGTAGACATGCATCAAGCACACTGTCAAACACAAGGCAGAGTAGAAATGCATCAACTATACTCTGTCACACACAATGTAGAGTAGAAATGCACCAGTCTCACTCTGTCATACACAATCTATAGTAGAAATGCATCAACAACACTATCACACCCAAAGTAGAGTAGACATGCATCATCCAAAATTTATCACACACACACACACACACACACACACACACACACACACACACAAACACAATGTAGAGTAGATATGCATCAACAATACTGTCACACACAATGTAGAGCAAAAATGCATCGACCACAAACCACTGGCATTTTCCTTGAAGCGCATGCAAGTCTGCGGTGTGCGAGATGCTTTCTATGTCAATGCCGATGGAAACAGAACCTTGATTTATTTTTTCATAGAAAAATTAAACGAAAAGAATAACAAGAAGATCAGTAAAGGGCAAAATCAACCTTAAACAAAATTGTTTCGGACGTGGACGCATTAATATTTGTTTTGGTTTGTGGTAAACAAATAGACTATTAACTGTTTGACACTTTTGATACATCTATGACTATTGCAAGATTGTTGAAAGTAAACATTAATAAATATACAACTTGACTGAGTACATCACTTGTTTGAGTACACCACTTGACTGAGTATACCATCTGATGAAGTATACCACTTGACTGAGTACACCATTTGACTGACTACACCACTTGACTGAGTATACCACTTGATTAAGTACACCATTTGACTCATTATACCAACTGAGTACACCACTTGACTGAGTACACCACTTGTCTGAGTATACCATCTGATGGAGTATACCACTTGACTGAGTATACCACTTGACTGAGTACACCACTTGACTGAGTATACCACTTGATAGAGTATACCACTTGATTAAGTACCCCACTTAACTGATTATACCAATTGATTGAGTACACTTCTTGATTGAGTACACTACGTGTCTGAGTATACCATTTGATGGAGTATACCACTTGACAGAGTACACCACTTCATTGAGTATACCAACTGATTGCGTTACAGTGATATTGAATATTGTCAAGAAGTGTTCATCCACCCATCACTCCTACAAAGCAACACAGGCAACATACATGTGCAACAATTAAATAAATCGCGTTTCTTGAATCAGAATGAATGATTGCGTGCTGTTCCTAAAACACATAAAAATTATTATCTAGTAACTAAATCGTCAGTATTTATGTGTTTTCAACCAGCCATACCACACCTTGTTGTTCCCCCCCACAAGAAAGACAAGAACACAAGCAAACGAAATGAAAACAAACTGACAATTATCCTATCCTTTACTATAGCAAGCGCCACTGAAATGACGGAAGTTGATTCTATTTTACTCTCTCTCTCTCTCTCTCTCTCTCTCTCTCTCTCTCTCTCTCTCTCTCTCTCTCTCTCTCTCTCTCTCTGAAATCATATAATTTGAATGTGCAATCAGCAACATGTATGTGATACTAATTTTAACAAAAGTGTTGTCATGCAGCAATAAGATAAAAAGAAATTAAAAAAAGAAACTATAAGGACCTTGAAGAAAATAATCAATTTAATTTTACTATGACTTTAAAAATGTTATTGCTATTATTTTACTTTTTTAAACGATTGAGTTAATCAAGGCTAAAATGAATACACGTATCTTTATACTAGTAAGTTCATTATTGTATTAAAGCTTTTACCTTCCAGCTTTGTCCTAATGTTAAAAGCATTTTCAATGTTATACCAAGCAAAAGATCAGAAAGACCGTGTAAAGATGCATTTAACTAGAAAAGAGATAATCTTGGTCTGATTTTAAAAATTATTAGGTAGAGAATGCATAAGATATTCATCTAAGATTTTAGGCTTGACTCGTGATTAAGAGAAGTTCTTCATGTATTAATTGACAACGATGGTTGGTAGCATAGCGTGATTGTGCAGAATGCATGTTCCTTTCTGTGATCTTCACCTTGATGCATGGGGCGTGACTATGTCATACGACACACCATCTATACATGATGCTAACATTTCATTAAAAATCTCTAGTGATCAAAAACTTATATAGGTCACAAAACTATAGTTTCCTCAATGATGACCTTAACCTTGAGAAACGTGCATGGCTATGGTATTGAACACTACCTGTATATGATATATAAATTTCAAAGCGGTCAATTACAATAGTTTCAGTGGTTATAATTCAATCATTGATACAAGTAATATTATTATGATTTAGCTTATTATAACCTTGACCTTTAGGAAGGGGGCGTGGCTATGACACCTGATACACCGTACATTTATTATATATGTTCGGACAAAGATTCATGAACATCTCTCTATTCATTACAAAATCATGGGTTTCATAAGTTAACAGACGGACGGTTGCACATATTTACTGACGGACAACGTCATTACTCAATACGCCTGACTTAAGACTGACGTATGATTACAATCGTATCATCCAATAAACCATGTCAGTAGTAAACATATTGTAAAATTGTAAGAGAGGAAAATAAATTGTATGACTCCATCAAGGTCATGTCCTTGACATTATTGCCAATGTCACACAACTTAAGTTTCAATGCCGATATAGTGCTAGTGTTGAATGCTATGTAATAATTTATTTTCATTTTTATTTTTATTTATACAGCTAGTGAATATTTTTAAAAGGTGACAAAATATTTCGTCAGTTCTTTGATGGATTGGTTGTGTATCTCTTAGAATCTTGATTCAGAAGATAACTAATCTTTTAAAATAAGTATGACTTTCTTGTTACATCCAGGAATTTTAAAAAATGCATTCATAGTTCATTGGATGGAACTATCGTCGACTCACGTTACCAGCTTTTTAGGCATAGTTCCCTTAATAAATAAACATAATTGAATACTTTTGTATTTACTTTTCGGTCTGCTACATATATTATAAAGATTATAATTTGCACATCTGTATTAGTTTCATAAATGAAAGGGTGTCAAATAAATTTTATTGAAACAGACCTTTATCAGTGAGAACATCAGGTACGATTCGTCCAAAAGGGTTTTTGTACATTCGCGGGTCGCTTCGTACACGCGACGCTTTTCACCTCTTGTAAATAATTCCCTGAATGACTTTTAAAGATCATCGTCAGAAACACTGTAACATAATTAAGAAGGCATTGTTAACGTGGCATTTGCTCTGCTTGCAACACTACGTTTTTTCTTCAAGACGACGGTAAACGTTAGATGAAAAGAAAAACAAAGAAAGAAATAAAATCGCCAATGCTACCTATTTAACTTTCGTTTAAATTCAAATAAGCCATAATCTTACTTTTCCTGCAAATAAGTCAATATGTTACTTTTCCTGCAAATAAATCAATATCTTTTTCCTGCAAATAAGTCGAGATCTTACTTTCTTTGTAAATAAGTCAGTGTCTTACTTTTCTTGCAATTAAGTCCATATCTTACTTTCCCTCCAAATTAGTCAATATCTTATTTTTCTTTTTTTCATACGGCATTATATACCATAACTTGTAAAGAATAAATTTAATTACTGCCCGAAAGTTTAGTTTACAATAGCAGACGCTATTTACCTTTTCTTGCAGAAAATGCACAGGAACAAGAAAAATAGACTCGTGTTACCAAATAAATAAACCCCGGCCAATTTTTACGCTGTGTTTGTCATGGCGGATAGATTTGAAATGTTTTCTTTAAAATATAATAACAGATACGGAACTTGACAACAGATTACATGACAACTAAACTGATGTATAATAATACCATACCAATTAAAACTGGATGAATTATGACTTTATACCAGTTATACTGAAGGGATTCAAAATCAGCTTTCTGAAATGACTGTATAGTTGTCATCGTGACTAATTTACTTTGAAAATCAATGTTAATAAGTTATAATTGACCACTATAGAGTCGGATGGGAATGTGACAGATATAAAGGCTGAAAGACTATAGAGTTCAATGAAAATTTAACATTACAGTGCTTGCTTAGCTCTTAATGTTTAATTTTGGGGAGGAGGTTGTCACTTCGTTGTTATTGTTTTTTTTTGGGGGGGGGTAGCGTTTTATAGTTATAACGTAATCTAAGATCAAAAAAGTCGTTATATAATAGTTCTATGAAATATTACTTTAGGAATTTCGGAGGCACCTATATGATCCATTTGGAATTTAACGTAATGGATGCCACTATGTGGATGTATGAAAACTTTAACTTGAATGGATTACATGGTTCTTAGGGAATTTGACATTACGGATATCACTAAGGTGATTACGGATATCATTAAGGCGTTATGGAAATCTCAACATGCATGATGTCACTTAAGGTCCCTATTTAAACTGATCACTGTAAACTAATTACATACAATAAACATAAAATATTAATTAAAAACCTCAAACATTAATTAAAAATGTCAATTGCTTAGCAATGGTACAAATATTTCTTTATCAACTGCTTTATATTTTAGTTTCTTTAATATTTTGTAACGCAGACCTCATATAATGCAAGAAAATCTATTTCGGTCTGTGGCTTAAAATTGGTTACGTAAGATTTTCACGTGACAAACCGATGCATTGTGCTGCCCCCAAAACAGCATTACTAAGCAAACAAGAAGTAACAGAAATTGTATCATTATTGAAAGGATTGTCAGATATATCAAGGAGGAACCACTTTTACTCGATATCAATCACGCGTCCTAAGGATATGTATTTTAATATGAAAGAGATCAAAATACCAGAATGATGTGTCCTTGACTCTCACATTAGAGGTCTTAAAAGCTGTAATGTTGTTCTGTTGACTCTCATATTAGCGTCATAATATGCATAAAGTTTTACCTTTGCCTCTCGTGTCAATGTACTGGTACTGTAATGTTGTACTCTGGACTCACGTGTTAAGGTCATAATAACTGAAATGTTTTTACTTTACATTCATGCTAATGTCATTATTCTGTAATTTACTCCCATGCTAATGTCATCATACTGTAATTTACTCACATGCCAATGTCATCATACTGCAATGTTGTACCATTCCATGGTAATGTTATCATACGTTAATGTTGTACCATTTACTCCCACGTTAATGTCACCATACTGTAATGTTGTAACATTAACTCCCAAATTAATGTCATCCTACTGTAATATTGTAGCATTAACTCCCATATTAATATCAACATACTGTAATGTTGTACCGTTTGCTCCTATGTTAATGTCATCATACTGTAATGTTGTACCGTTTACTCCCATATTATTGTCAACATACTGTAATGTTGTACCGTTTACTCTCATATTAATGTCATCATACTGTAATGTTGTATCATTTACTCCCATATTAATGTCATCATACTGTAATGTTGTACCATTTACTCCCATATTAACATCATCATATTTTAATGTAGTACCATATACTCCAATGTTAATTTCATCATTTTGTAATGTTATACATTCGATTCCCATATTAACTGGATAATAGATGTAATGTTTATGTGCTGATACTGTTGTAATACATTTGACTCCATTGTTAAGTGATACTATATCTAATGTTTTAACTTTCAGTCACGTGTCAGTTTGATCATAGGTGTAATATTGTACCTTCGAGACATGTTAACGAAATGACAACTGTAATGTAGTACCCTTGATTTCCATGAAAACCTCATAACTGTAATATTGTACCCTTGATTCCCATGTAAACGTCATGATAACTGTAATGTTGTACCCTTGATTCCCATGAAATCGTCATGATAACTGTAATGTTGTACCCTTGATTCCCATGTAAACGTCATGATAACTGTAATGTAGTACCCTTGATTCCCATGTAAACGTCATGATAACTGTAATGTTGTACCCTTGATTCTCATGAAATCGTCATGATAACTGTAATGTTGTACCCTTGATTCCCATGTAAACGTCATGATAACTGTAATGTAGTACCCTTGATTCCCATGTAAACGTCATGATAACTGTAATGTTGTACCCTTGATTCCCATGTAAACGTCATGATAACTGTAATGTAGTACCCTTGATTCCCATGAAATCGTCGTGATAACTGTAATGTTGTACCTTTGATTCACATGAAAACGTCATGATAACTGTAATGCTGTACCCTTGATTCACATATAAACGCCATGATATCTGTAATGCTATATTCTTAGTTTTCATCTTAACGTCATGACAGCTCAAATGTTGTACACTTGACTTTCATGTTAACGTCATGACAGCTTTAATGTTGTACACTTGATTTTCATGTTAACGTTATGACATATCTATGTTGTACACTTGACTCTCGTATTAACGTTATGACATATCTAATGTTGTATACTTGACTTTCATGTTAACGTCATAAAGCTTTAATGTTGTACACTTGACTTTCATGTTGACGTCTTGACATATCTGGTGTTGTAGACTTGACCCTCATGTTAACCTCTTGACAGCTCTAATGTTGTACACTTGACTTTGATGTTAACGCCATGACAGTCCTGATGTTTTACACTTGACTTTCATGTTAACGCCATAAAGCTCTAATGTTGTACACTTGACTTTCATGTTAACGTCATAAAGCTCTAATGTTGTACACTTGACTTTCATGTTAACGTCATAAAGCTCTAATGTTGTACACTTGACTTTCATGTTAACGTCATAAAGCTCTAATGTTGTACACTTGACTTTCATGTTAACGTCATAAAGCTCTAATGTTGTATTCTTGACTTTGATGTTAACGCCATAAAGCTCTAATGTTGTACACTTGACTTTCATGTTAACATCATAAAGCTCTAATGTTGTACACTTGACTTTCATGTTAACGTCATAAAGCTCTAATGTTGTATTCTTGACTTTCATGTTAACGCCATAAAGCTCTAATGTTGTACACTTGACTTTCATGTTAAAGTCATAAAGCTCTAATGTTGTACACCTGATTCTCATTCTAATGCATTTCTTATTTAGGATAAAAAATAAGTATCACAACCATGAAACAAGAAAAAAGTCCCACCATCATAGACAAATCAGGAAAATGCCTATCAGAAGATCGAGAGATCCTCAGGCGATGGACAGAATAATGCGTATAATTGTACAGTCATAAGACCGAAGAAAATCCAGCAATACTAAACTGTCCTGAGGCAGAAGAAATTGATGGCAACCCCATTCTTTTTGAGGAAGTAGACACTTCAGTTAGATCCCAAAGAAAGGAAACTCTTACTTGTAGACCTACAAACATTGTAATCTAGTACATTAATATTGCGCCGTCTTGCCAAGTACTTTCTTACAATTAATCTTTATTTTGTGTGTGATGCGTAATTTTGAAGACTTATTGAAACTTAAGGTTAAATAAATTGTGCTTTGAAGTTAACATAATCAAGACAGAAAGGTCCTGAGAAAATTCACTAATTATTTCTTTGTTTCATCTCTGAACACATGAAAGAGTTACGTTAAGCTTCAGTAGTATTTGACCGGGTCATTTTACCAGTACAATGGCATACTTGAGATAGAACTCCGACCGTATCACTTCAAAAAGGGCGCAAGTCAAATAATTGATTTATCAAAGGAAGCTAATTGCAGCATATTTTAGGCTAGTAAAATCTGATGATAGACAGGATTGTTTGGAGAAAATTTTATGAACAGTTATTTCCAATTGGTAAGGGAACTTAATCACTTATCATCGAACATATTTACTAAATTAAATGCAATCATTTAATGATTAACCAAAATTCACTTTCCAATCAATTAATGCATAAGCAAAATTCACTTTACTGTACGACTGATTTACAGTGAGAGAATATAGTTGCATCACCTGATGCCTGTCTCCTCTCGACTTGTTTCCGCATCTAATTCGTGTGTTTTGGTCCTCTTTCCGATCCTCGGCTATTCCGACCTCTCGTAGATGTACACTTTCGGAAACAATTTGGAATACCGACTTGCCCAAAATTCTTTAGTCCAATTTTGGTTGCGAGAAGTCGAATTTGAGGCTCCGTGGGAAACCTGAGGATAGAGATATCCCTCGTTAACAAAGTAGAAAGGGCCACACAGCTGTCTTAAAAAGGCAGAAAAGCTAAAGGCTAGGACACGGTTGTCTGGAAATAAATGGCATTAAGGATCAGTTTTTTTTACTCCGAGTGAGAGGAAGGAGAAAGGAGGGATATGTCAAGGAACGATGAGTCAAGGGGAAATAAACATCTACGAGATGTCGGAATAGCCGATGGTTGCTTATGCATTAATTGATTGGAAAGTGACTTTTTTATTCATTAAATGATTACATTTAATTTAGTAAATATGTTCGATGATAATTGATTTTCTTTTGATCATATATTGGTCGACTAAATTTCATTATTATTTATTGAAATGGTTGCTCGTTGTTATTTCTTTCTTTCAATAATTTGATCAGCAATCTGTAACATTCCATCTATCTGTTCACACTGGGCAATAAATTGTTTCTCAAAGTGTACGCCCTTAATTTCCCTGACCAGAAAGGTTTATAAGTAGGACAACAATGGACAAGTATTGAAAATGAAACATATTGGTTATTCATTGTTTAGAGTCGTATCATTTATTCTTCATTCAATATGGTGAATGTATATGTATGTTTATCTATATATGTATAGTTAAACTACAGATCAACACAATCCTGGCGATGTAGTTTAATCGAAAAAGGTACATTTTGAAACAGACAAGATATTAAAGAGTGAAATCCTTAGGAAGATAAACCACTCCAAATGAAAAAAGATAAAAATGTCACAATTCTCAACGAGATTTATATAAAATAATATATAAATAAATGTATTATACAAAATATGTATATAAAATATTAATTAAAGATCAAATGGTAGAATGGTTGAATGAGTACTGTAAATTAAATTAGGCGGATAGATAAAATGAGTTCAATAGACAGGAATGACATTCATGTAAGTCGGACAATGACACTAATAATTTCTCCAGATAGGACGATAAGTAATTACGATGTGGACCAGTAATTCTGAACTTGTAATACGTGTAATAAATAGTATGCTCGTTTCAGGAGTAATGGATGAAGAAAAGGTCATAGTACCATAGTAATTCAACTTGTCATCTTTATATTTCGTGTAGTTATTTTATCAAGGATATCCACAAGTCACTTCGGCACTGTGACATTTATTTAGCGGACCAATGTGTGTGTGTGTGTGTGTTTTATATTGTGTGTGTATGTGTGTGTGTGAGAGAGAGTAATTTCATATAAAACAATACCTAATTTATAGATTACATCCTCAATTTCAATACTTAACACCCTAACATACATACATACATACATACATACATACATACATACATACATACATACATACATACATACATACATACATACATACATACATACATACATACATACATACATACATACATACATACATACATACACATTGCCGATTTGCCAAACTGATTATAGCAAAAAATTTCAAATACAATTCGATTTTTTAAAATAATGTGAGCAATTATAGAAAGTATATATTGTTAAAGTGATGTTGTTGATTTTGCTTGAACTATGAATGTGTTATCTAAAATCGACAATAAATTAGTTATAAATATGTACTCCATACATCATTTAGGACGAGTAAGATTTTCCTCAGGCAAGGCAATTGTGTTATATGGACCTTTAAAACGATAACTTCCACGTTGACCCTCAGGTCATTGTATTATTATCATACAGATAATGGATAAGTTTGTACATGGAGAGTGATAACACCGTTCATTGCTAAAGTTCAAAGTTCTCTCTCTCTCTCTCTCTCTCTCTCTCTCTCTCTCTCTCTCTCTCTCTCTCTCTCTCTCTCTCTCTCTCTCTCTCTCTCTCTCTCTCTCTCTCTCTCCACCCTTTTTAATAAAGGTTTCTCCTCATTCACTCCAAACATTCACTGGACTTATTATTTTCGAATATCATCGATTGTTAACTTATGATGAAAAAGGCACTTCATACCAGGTAATATAAAAAGTCAAGTGTTTTTTATAGTAATAAAACTGACATATACAAATGTATTTTTTATCATTTTTTTCCCTTCTCTTTAAAACATTGCTGTTATATAATGTTGAGTCAGTTATGTCGGACTTTTAATACACTGTTATATAATCGTAAATATTGAACCATTCATGTCGGTCTCTTTATACTCTGTTATATAATTGTGAATGTTGAATCATTTATGTCGGTCTCTTTATACTCTGTTATATAATTGTAAAGTTGTATCATTTTTTTTCTGGCTGCCTCTTCATTACATCTTCACTGGATAGACATTATTTGTCTTCATATCATCCACCTTTATCTGCATTATTTATTACACGGGTTTCTGCCGTTTAAGGTCCTTAAGTACAACCTTCAGAAGCAGACATCCATTAACTGAATACCTACCTTAAACAATTAATTTTTATTACTTACTTATCTATAAGGGCTTTTGGTGAACCACGCCACCACAACAAATCAATATATACATATACATACACACAGTAAATTATGGTCATAAAAGAAACACATTGTCGTGTTTACTAATCAACACCTAGTTTATACGAAATCACAGCGCCACTTTTCTGATATTTAATGACAATGTACATCTCACAGTTATCTTTTGTCGCCTATTCACTATCTACAAAATCTGTTTTTTTTCAGACATTTATTTACTACTTATATCTGAACGCTGTATGTCAGAAACTTATTGACTATTTACAACAAATCAATTTTGCTCGTCAGAAGCATAGTCACTACAACATCTCAATGTTACTCATCACAGACCTATTCACCATTTACAATCAATCAGTGTTACTCATCAAAGAGCTGGTCACTATTTTTAAACTCTCAGTGTTGTTCATCAAAGACATATTCACCATTTACAACATCAAAGACCTATTCACTATTTACAACATCAAAGACCTAGTCACTATATATATAACAAACAAAAAGTGTTACTCATAAAAGACCAAGTCATTATTTGCAAACTCTTGGTGTTACTCATCAAAGACCTATTCACTATTTACAACATTAAAGACCAAGTTACTATATACAAACAGTGTTAGTCATCATAAACCAAGTCACTATTTACAATCAGTGTTACTCATCAAAGACCAAGTCATTATTTGCAAACTCTTGGTGTTACTCATCAAAGACCTATTCACTATTTACAACATCAAAGACCTAGTCACTATTTACAAACAATCAGTGTTACTCATCAAAGACCATGTGGCTATTTAGAAACTCTTAGTGTTACTTAGCAAAGACCTAGTCACCATACAGGACATCCATCAGCATACAGGACATCCGTCAGCATACAGGACATCCGTCAGCATACAGGACATCCGTCAGCATACAGGACATCCATCAGCATACAGGACATCCATCAACATACAGGACATCCGTCAGCATACAGGACATCCATCAGCATACAGGACATCCATCAGCATACAGGACATCCATCAGCATACAGGACATCCATTAGCATACAGGACATCCATCAGCATACAGGACATCCGTCAGCATACAGGACATCCATCAGCATACAGGACATCCATCAGCATACAGGACATTCGTCAGCATACAGGATATCCGTCAGCTTATAGGACATGCATTAGCATACAGGACATCCATCAGCATACAGGACATCCATTAGCATATAGAACATCTATCAGCATACAGGACATCCATCAGCATACAGGACATCCATCAGCATACAGGACATCCATCAGCATACAGAACATCCGTCAGCATACAGGACATCCATCAGCATACAGGACATCCATTAGAATACAGGACATCCGTCAGCATACAGGACATCCATCAGCATACAGGACATCTGTCAGAATACAGGACATCCATTAGCATACAGGACATCCATCAGCAGACAGGACATCCATCAGCATACAGGACATCCGTCAGCATATAGAACATCCGTCAGCATACAGGACATCCATCAGCATACATGACAACCATCAGCATGCAGGACATCCATTAGCATACAGGACATCCATTATCATACAGGAAATCCATCAACATAAAGAAAATCCATTAGATTATTAGAAATAAAAATACCACTCGTTGAGGAATCAGAATCATAGTCTGGTTAATAGTCTTAACGTTACATTTTCTAATTCAAGGAGTGTCATATATCTCTGTTATGAGTCTAATATAAACAGTATCCATAAAAAATACTTTACTGTGTTGACAATTTTGAGAACGAAAGTTGAATGTTTTAATTAAGGCTCTGAATTTTTGATAGCCAATTGCACTATTTTGTCCGAGGCCTAGTCGTATACCATGCGATCTCGTTTTATATTTTAAGCTATCATCGCGCCTGAAAAGGGGATATCTAAGAACGGAGTATCCTCGTCGATGTCTTGAGTGGGTATCTAAGAGGAGAGTATTCTCGTCGATGTCTTGAGTGGGTGTCTATGAAGGGAGTATCGTCATCGATGTATTGAGTGTATGTCTAGGAAGGGGAATCTTCGTCGATGTCTTGAGTGTGTGTCTATGAAGGGAGTATCCTCGTCGATGTCCTGAGAGGGTGTCTAGGAAGGGAGTATCTTCGTATATATATTGAGTGTTTGTCTAGGAAGGGAGTATCTTCGTCGATATCTTGTGTGGGTATCTAGGAAGGGAATATCTTCGTCGATGTCTTGAGTGTGTGTCTAGGAAGGGAGTATCTTCGTCGATGTCTTGAGTGGGTGTCTAGGAAGGGAGTATCTTCGTCGATGTCTTGATTGTGTGTCTAGGAAGGGAGTATCCTCATCGATGTATTTTGTGTGTGTCTAGGAAGGGGTATCCTCGTCAATGTCATGAGTGGGTGTCTATGAAGGGAGTATCTTCGACGATGTCTTGAGTGTGTGCTTAGGAAGGGAGTATCCTGATCGATTTCTTTTGTGTTTGTCTAGAACGGGGTATCCTCGTCGATGTCTAGAGTGGGTGTCTAGGAAGGGAGTATATACGTCTATGTCTTGACTGTGTGTCTAGGAAGGGAGTATCCTTGCCGATGTGTTTTGTATGTGTCTAGGAAGGGGTATCCTCTTGAGTGTGTGTCTAGGAAGGGAGTGTCTTCGTCGATGTCTTGAGTGGGTCTAAGAAGGAAGTATCTTCGTCGATGTCTTAAGTGTATGTCTTGGAAGGGGCATCCTCGTCGATGTCCTGAGTGTGTGTCAAGGAATGGAGTATCTTCGTCGATATCTTGAGTGTGTGTCTAGGAATGGAGTATCTTCGTCGATGTCTTGAGTGTTTGTCTAGGAAGGGAGTATCTTCCTCGATGTCTTGAGTGTGTGTCTCGGAAGGGAGTATCTTCGTCGATGTCTTGAGTGTGTGTCTATGAAGGGTTATCCTCGTCGATGTCCTGAGGGGGTGTCTAGGAAGGGGTATTCTCGTTTATGTCTTGAGTGGGTGTCTAGGAAGGGGTATCCTCGTGGATGTCTTGAGTGGGTGTCTAGGAAGGGAGTATCCTCGTCGATGTCTTGAGTAGGGCTTGCAAGTTATATAGTCAGACGCTACATCCACGTTTGTTTGTACTCCACCCCACTGATTCCAAAAACAAAAACGTTTGATATGACAAAAAGTGCTCAAAACTAAGCCAATTGAGTCATTGATTTATAATTTCTTACCTGTGTCCAGAATGACAATAATACTGGTATCTCCTTGCACCTTTCATGATTAACGGACTTTCCTTACTAACACGGCGCAGTATTCCATTCACTATTGAGTTGTTTATTTCAATCAGACAATATAATGACTTAAATCATCCTCTTCAGTAACTGCCAGATAATTCCGTAAATAACCATAGCGTTGACTTTGGAATTATTGCACACATGAATACATTGACGAAACCGCTTGCTAAATCCACGTGAAAGGCAAATTGTTGTCATTCTTTTCCTTTGCGTGTAAATATCGGAAGAAGATATCATATGTATGTACATCTTTAGTCGCGCAATGCACCCCTTTGCTGAAAATGAACTGGTCCAGGATCTGGAAATATGTTTCAAGCTTGTCCATCTATTATATTGAAAACTTCCGTTAAGCATGAAATGCGCAGACGATGACAGTGGTATGGCCATTCTACTTACAGTCAGGTTTGAAAATATAAATCAATGAATGAATTGACTGAAGTTATCTGCACATTTTATGAAATTAAAGGTTTCGGTTATTGAATTCGGTAGAGGGGTAAAAACAAACGGGCTAATAGACTTGGACTATAGTGAGTCTTGAAATTAGTTAGTGTGCTACAAACGGCTTTTGTTGCTGTATCAAAATTCCTCCTATGTTACCTATTATGTGCTTTTCTGCAAAGAATTCCAGCTTTACCACGTGACCGGAAGTCACTGAACCTTGAGGGCTAAGAACGTAAACTTAATATCTAATTATTGAAATATAATTGAAAACGTTTATCACGAATAAAACTACACCAAAAAATGCTGAAGTGCCTCTAAATTGCAGGATGTTTTAGAAGACTCTTTGGAGGTTTTCATTATCATCATCATCATCATAATCATCATCATCATCATCATCAATCCCTTAACATTGTACCATGCAAGACTGTTTTTGTCAGTCCAAATGATCTGGATATACGACCATACCACTTCAGTTTGAACTATCTTGCAGTGGTCAAGAAGTCTTCATAGGATCCGATGGCTCATTGGATCTTGTTGTGAACTTTGTTGGTAACATGGTCAATTCATGAGATGGCTAAGATCCTCCGGTATCATCTCATTTAGAAGGTTTGAATCCTTCTTTGTAGCTCTGATGTGAGTGTCCATATGTCACAAGCATACAGAAGGATGGATATGACAATCGAGCGCATAAACCTTATTTTTGAACAAAAAAGAATCTTGGTATCTTTCCATATTGTTCTCAACGTTCTTATTGCTGTTGTTGTCTGTGCAATCCTGCAAGGTAGTTCAGGTTTGAAGCTATCATCTGTGATAATATCCCCATGTACTTTAAGTTTGTGACTCTTTCCAGCTTCTGTCCACTGACCTTTATTTCTGCACTGTCGCTATTGAAGCTGTTTGTCGTCAGTTTTTTTGGCGCTGATCTCTATACCGAATGTTGTGGAGGTTTGTGTTGAGGCGCTCAACCAAGTCAACCAGTTCTTTTTCATCTCTTGCAAAATCATCAATATCATCTGCGAAACGAAGCTTCGTGATTGTTCTTCCCAATAATTCTGATAGTGTCCTTGTGGTCATGCAAGGCATTCTCCATGATCCTTTTCCGGAAAATGTTGAAGAGTGTAGGTAACAATATACATCCCTGTCTGAATACAACTTTTGTTCGAAAACAATCTCCTCTGCTGCCATTGATGAGGACAGCACTGATGGCTTTATCATAGAAGTGCTCAATTATTTCCTCATAGTTGTCCATAAGGATGCATGCCTTACCATATCAAAAGCCTTTTAGAAATCTTTAAAAACATGTAATAAATTCTGCAGATGATGAAGTCATTTCTCTAAAAGGCGCCTGAGATTGAAGATTTGTTCTGTGGTGCTCCTTCATGTTATGAAACATGCTGCCCTTCAGGAATAATTTTCTCTGCTTGATGCTTTAGTCTGTTGAGAATTATCTTCAGCATGACTTTGCTCGGGTGACTGATCAAACTGACGATTCTGTAGTTTTGGCATAGAAGTATGTGTTTTTCTTGGGGAGTGCGATGAGCAAGATTGAGTCCATGTGGTAGGCAATTCTTCTATCTGCCATTTCTTGTTGCAGATTGTTGTTAGGACTGTGACTGACTCTTTTACTCCGGCTTAAGTGAGCTAATGTGGTATGTTATCAATGCTGACTGACTTTTTTTTCATTAGCGACCTCACTGCAATTTCTACTTCTTAACGAACAATGGGGTTGCCATCAATTTATTCTGCCTCTGAGCAATTTATTACTGCTGGATCTCCTTTGATCTTATGATTGTACAATTCAGAGCAGTATTCTGTCCATCGCTTTTGGAGCTCTTGATCTTCAATTAGGTATAATCCTGATTTGTCAGGGATGATGGTAGTTTTCCCTTATTTATGGGTTGTGAGATCTTTCGCCAGTTGATATGCCATATTGCTGTCATTTCTACTCAGACTGTCTTCGATTTTGCAGCATTGCCTTTATATGCATGCTTTCCCTGATCATATTTATCTTAGCATTTTCTAGTTCCTTTATGATAAACCTTTCCCTTTACTAGTTCTCTTCTTTAGTCGCATAGTTCAAAGGCATCTGTTGTGACCCAAGATTTCTTTGAGGATAATTGCCAGTGTTCCAATCAAATCTGTATTCAATGTGGTTGTTAAGGACCCTAAGTCTGTCTTGGCTGTCCAGGGTTATCAAAGGTGCAAAATTACCAATAATTAATCCCAGGTTGGCTTCTGCTATAGTTGGATATTTTAATTGTTTTTAGATCAAATTTGATTCTTTGTTGGTTAGGCTTTTTGATCTTTTTCATGTGGAGGTGGAAAGTTGTTATTAATATTCTTTTGGACTTATAAGATTCGGTAGATGTTTTACAAGACATAAGATTCGGTAGATGTTTTACAAGACATACAAGATTCGGTGGATGTTTTACAAGACATACAATATTCGGTGGATGTTTTACAAGACATGCAAGATTAAGTGGATGCTTTACAAGACATAAATTCGGTGGATGTTTTACAAGACATACAAGATTAGGTAGATGGTTTACAAGACATACAAGATTCGGTGGATGTTTTACAAGACATACAAGATTCCGTGGATGTTTTACAAGACATACAAGATTCGGTGGATGTTTTACAAGGCATACAAGATTACGTGGATGTTTTACAAGACATACAAGATTCCGTGGATGTTTTACAAGACATACAATATTCGGTTGATGTTTTACAAGACATAAAAGATTATGTGGCTGTTTTACAAGACATACAATATTCTGTGGATGTTTTACAAGACTTATAAGATACCGTGAATGTTTTACAAGACATACAAGATTCGGTGGATGTTTTACAAGACATGCAAGATTCCATGGATGTTTTACAAGACATAAAAGATTCGGTGGATGTTCTACAAGATATACAATATTCGGTAGATGTTTTACAAGACATAAAAGATTCGGTGAATGTTTTACAAGACATACAAGATTCGGTGGATGTTTTACAAGACATACAAGTTTCGTTGGATGTTTTACAAGACATAAAATATTTGCTGGATGTTTTAAAAGACATACAAGATTCCGTGGATGTTTTACAAGATATACAATATTCGTTCACTTAAGGATTATTTAGGACTGAAATATTTATATCTGATCTATTGCTTTTTGATCGAAATTTCATTGACAACAAATCTGCTGCTTTTCGATCGAAATTTCAATGCCATCTTCCTTTTAACATTGGAAAGTCAGTCTTAGGAACGACCTGACTTGCATGGATAATGTGAGATAAGCATTGCCTAGACCGGCCTAGTATGGATAACGTGAGGAAGACATTGCTTAGACTGGACTAGGATGAATAACGTGAAGTAGACATTGCCTAGACCGGACCATCATGGATAACGTGAGGAACATTGCCTAGACCGAACTAGTATGGATAACGTGAGGAAGACATTGCCTAGACTGGACTAGTATGGATAACGTGCGGTAGATATTACCTAGACCGGACTAATATTTATAACCTAATATAAACATTGCTTAGTCCGGACTAATTTGGTTAACGTGAGGTTGACATTGTCTAGACCGGACTAGTATGGATAACTTGAGGAAGACATTGCCTCGACCGGACTAGGATGGATAACGTGAGGTAGATTTTGCATAGACCGGACTAGCACGGATAATGTGTGGTTAACATTGCTTAGACCGGACTAGGATGTATAACGTGAGGTTGACATTGTCTAGACCGGACTAGAATGGATAACGTGAGGTTGACATTGTCTAGACCGGACTAGAATGGGTAACGTGATGTAAACATTGCTTAGACCGGACCAGAATGGATAACGTGAGGTTGACATGGCCTAAACCGGACTAGCATGAATAACGTGAGGTATACATTGCCTAGACTGAACTAGCATGAATAACGTGAGGTAGACATTGCCTAGACCGGACTAGTATGGATAGCGTGAGGTAGACTCTGCTCTGACACTGCTGTAACCGGACTATTATTGATTGGTTGAGTGTCATGTACATTTAATTTATTTGGTAGCTTTTTGTAATAATTGTATTTTAGACTTGACTTTGTCCAAAATAAAGTTCACTGTGTACATTAGTGTTGTCTTTATTTTGTAAACAAGTAATGCAAAGCTAACATTTCTCAAAGAGTCTGAGTTGAATGTTATGATCATTGTCAATAAGAGCGAACGTGCTTGTTTGGGTCTGAGGCTATAATTTTGGAATTTCCCCATGAACAACCTGTTGTAATTGATGTTTCCTATTTTCTTTACTAAAACATTAGCAAAAGATTTTATATATTTACAACTTAAAAAAGTTTCTAGAAATGAACTTTGGACATATATCCGAACTCTAATTTTGTGTCTACGTTTTGTGAATAATCTTATTTCTTGAGGAAAAAAGTCATTCTTGCAGACTAAGTTGATAAAGCCAAATAGCTATCGCCAAATATAAAAAGTGACCAGAGGTGTTTGAATGAGATGAAATAATTATTTAGTTTTCTGAACCCGACTCAGGAGAAATAAAGCAATTTCTGGATCTGAGAAAATGAGCAGAGACCGTAAGTCGCTTAAGGTTATCGGGTTGTACAGAAAGCTTCATACGTATTATTTTTCGATTAAGGAAATTCCATGTGTCTGAGTCCGGACTCAACTAGTTTCATTGAAAATTTTGAACTTCAAAGCGTTGCTAAAAGTTTTAGAGTATTACTGAATTTCTCGTCCCGGCACCGGTACCGTGTTATATACATTCACTCCATCACAATGCACCAGCGTATAAACTGCTGTCGTGAGAGACAGCATCCAAGCTTTGTCGCATCCTCCAAAATCAGTTCCGATTTAGCTTTAGGTGATTTTCAACTGAAAACTTTTGCCACAGATTGGTTGAGGGACACAAGATTTAAAAACTGTCATTGTATTGGAAGAACTGCTTTCCAGTGTTAACATGTTTAACATGGACATACAAAACTGGAAACTGCTAAATGTGAAATGAAGGAGGTAAACACTGTCATGCAAATGGAAGTGCAGTTTACCAGTGTAAATGCTCCATACAAGAAAAAGTTACGTTTACTAATCGCATACTAAAAGAGAGAAAGTGTGTACATGTACATGGGGAGTACTTTGAGATGATAGACCGGTGTAAGAACTTCGTTGCACAGAGCACTGGTATTTATAACGTTTAATTACATCAGGTATATCATCACCTTTCATCTGAATTGGTATAAACTGAAACTGTCTTCCTCTTGCAACTTATTTCAGCCGTTGAAAGATCAAAGGCTCTTTCTAACGTAAATGTTTACTGAATTTAGCCAATTAAAGGTCAAATGTTATTTTTCTAAAAAATAAATATCCACTGCTCCAGAGAAAGCGTATTATGACAATGTATTCATTCGAGTTATTTGAAAGTCGATAAAGTATGTCACCTGATGTCACAAGTTATAAGTCACCTGACAAGACTTGCCTTTATCAGAATGATAGTCAATCTTATCTAAACACCAACAGTCAAAGATTGGGAAGGTATGTTCAGATACGTCGCCTTTAAAGTTGCTGTGAAGTATGTGTTTGTTCTCTGATAATTTTAACTCATCAGATCGTACAATGAAGGACCTCGAATACTCTACTCGTAAAGGCCAAGCGACCTACGTCAGGAAAACCAACAAAAGTATCGTTTGATACCATACAAAGCAAACTTCATATACTCAACAAACAAAGACACAGTTCTTTTTTAAAAATATTTCGTAGGTCGTATTTAATCTGTCTAATGACCGATATATCCTTAGAAACCTTTACCGTTTATCTTTTATGCATCGCTAAATTGCAAAACTTGCTTTATCTGAAACACGGGTTGATATATTTTGCTCCATATAGCTGGATAACTTACAGACTTTTACAAGCAAAATTTATTTAGACTTACGTAAAATGTAACTACATGAAAACTGATTGTACAATTGTTGGCATACAAAATTAGATACACTGGGGACATTCAAGAGGAAAAAATTACAGGAAATGATTAACATGAATTGACATTACAAGAAGGGCCATCATTGGCAGGGTATCATAGACAGGTAGGACTATCAAATACGGGGAGCCAGGGACAGAAAGGGCCCTCATTAATATGTTGAAATTATTGACAGAAAAGGTCAACCTTAGTTCGTGTAGAGAAATGACGGGTATCAGTGAAAGAAAGGTTCGTTTCATAGTACGTTTAAATAAGTGACATGAAGGGCCATCAATGACGTTGAATCATTTACAAGAAGGGTCACCAATGACGTTGAATCATTTACAAGAAGGGCCATCAATGACGTTGAATCATTTGCAGGAATGGCCATCAATCACGTTGAATCCTTGACAGTACAAACCATCCTTTGTCAGATCACTGACAGAAATGACCACCATTGGTACGTTTCATCTTTAATAGAAATGACCATCCTTACTACGTTCAGATCATTGACACAATTATTTCATGCAAGTAGTAAACATTTTATTCTTCATGATCTTGCTTTATCTTGCCATGCTTGATCCGTACAACTCAAAGCGGTCCATCGTCTTTCATGCATACATTATTTATAAATTGATACATATAGCAATTATCTCCACCTTAGACTTGCATACGCTTCTCTCTCTCTCTCTCTCTCTCTCTCTCTCTCTCTCTCTCTCTCTCTCTCTCTCTCTCTCTCTCTCTCTCTCTCTCTCTCTCTCTCTCTCTCTCTCTCTCTCTCTCTCTCTCTCTCTCTCTCTCTCTCTCTCTCTCTCTCTCTCTCTCTCTCCTAATACTGAATGAAAGGCATAATTCCTCTGCATCACCATTCAGTCTCTCCTTCATTATGGCTTTGGGTGTTTATTTTTCTGTAAATTTATTATTGCCTCTTTTCAAAAGTGCGCTTGACTTTATTAAAACCGCGGCCTTTCGTGTGAAACATATTTGTGTACATATAGATGCATATATATTATTTTGCATGCTTTAAAGAATTATTACGTCCAAATATTTACACAAACACTAAATTGCATACTATTATTCTTAAAAGAGTTCTTGAAAAATGGCAGTGATGTGGTAGAAGCTTGAAGGAGTGAATAACCTTAACAGTTAGTAAATACAGACAGTTGTGAATGACAGGCTATTTCATACAGTACGATCTTTTTGGAGTGGAATAATTCCCTGATTAAATCCATCACAATCTTACATTTATAGTACTATCTGCGTTCAGCTACTCTGAAGAATTCCTGGACCATCCAGACTGGATGTATTTGTTTTGGAGAAAATTATTTATATATTACAAAACCAATCATCGGAAACAGTTAGATCGTATTACTACAGGAAAACGTAAACAGTTGTGGCACTTCACAATCACCAAGCGAAATGGAACAATGGACCAGTAGACAGATAATTTAGAAAGCATCTTGACTGACGAAGCTCAAAAGCGTATTTTTACGCTTATTTCATATTTGAAGATTACAAATTCAAGGGTCGTTGCGGTGGAACAATTACATACAAATAATCCAACAACATGTTAAAAAAAAGCACACAAAATTCGAATAACAAAATGCATATTGCATAATAAGCATGATTGAAAGAAGAACAACAGAAAAAAAAGAGAACAAATAATACCTATGTTAACAAACCAAAGTACACAAAGGATTCCACATGGAGAGTAAATGTCACTTTGTCTTCTGACTGGTTTTAGCGTTTAACAGCAAGACCAGTCGTATTTTGACATATTAAAGAAATTACTGGACTAGTCAGACTTACGTGCAATAATATTTAATTTAACTGCGCTTAAATGAGTGTGCATCATCTACATAATGTGGATAAATTATCGTTATTTCAGTTGACATCATCACACCATCGTATGTAATTAAAGCTGTTAAGAAAAGAATCATTATATCATCAAAATGCAAAAAGGAAGCACGATAAATTGCAGTTAATTTGCAATATATAAAATGTTATAAATGTTATAAAACCAAAGGAAAATTTTAGGGCATACATTATACAGGAAGGTAGAGTGATAACACTTTGCAGAACAAACCAAGTGTACAACCAATTAACAACCATTACAAATAACAACCTAGTAACAGCCATTGCAAGTGTACAACCTCGCAACAACCATTACAAGTGCACAACCTCGTAACAACTATTACAATTAACAACCTATTAACAATCATTAAAAATAGCATCCTAGTAGCAACCATTACTAGTGTACAGCCTAGTAACAACCTAGTAACAAACATTACAAGTTTACACCCTAGTAACAACCATTACAAGATCGTAGAACAACCATTACAAGTGTTCAACCTAGTAACAACCATTACAAGTAATAACCTAGTGACAACCATTTCATTCCTTAAGTGTTAAAATTGAGAAAATACATGTCCGTGCGAAAAGGTAAATGTCATGTAGCTTTAAATACCGTTTAACAGTTTCTAATAGCTTGTTGTAGCAAAATCTAATCGATTACAAAATAGGACCATCGACAAGAGTCTCTTTCGCTGAGTTACTTAAACTTTTATTACTTTCGTCTCATTTAAAGTTTACCAAAAGCTATTTATGTGTGCGCTGATCGTTGCTGGATAAAAAAGTTCCTTAATTTAAATATATCTATCCGTATGCTTTTTCGAAAACGTTCTTTTTATAACAGTATATACAACGTTTGATGTCTTAAAAAAAGTCAGTATTGTATTATATTTCCTATCACACTTCAAGGATATAAAAATCGCTTTTGGGGTGGTGGGTCATGGGATAGGGACAAGTTTTACTATGCTGGATATAGTATTATTGAAACAGAAACAATTGCAATTGTCCCCATTTATGTTTATGATTTATCACTTTTTGTGCAACATATTAACTTAAAGGTCATCAAGTGCAATTCAATTAAGTATTCTAATTCTGGCTAGACCAGTAGTACTTGCAGGTCTAAACAACACCGCCCAGTCTTTTGTTTGGACCAGTAATTTTTAACTTGCCTATGTTATACCGCCATGTTTGACTGGTGTTGATTCTTTTCCTTTAAATAAACCAGATAATTGACTATAATATTTACTCCCTGCTTCTGGTTTCATTGGTTGCACTGGTTGACGAAGCTTCATTGCATATTTTTATATATTTTCTGCTATCATTCTTTCCATTCTGTTTGATGTACCCAGCATGCTTTTTGTTGTTCGTATCTTGTCTTCTTTTTATTTTTTATTTTTTTTTTGCATGTTGGCGGAAATAACTTTGTTTTCTTTCTTTAATCGTTCGAGAAAGCTATAACGTAGAAATATGCCTTTGATCTTCAACAATCAAGCTGCCTCCTTTACGAGCAATTTCTATATACTGGTCTTTGCTTTGACATAATTCCATTTCCGTTCCGTGCACAATCGCAACATGTTATATCGGAGAGAGAGAGAGAGAGAGAGAGAGAGAGAGAGAGAGAGAGAGAGAGAGAGAGAGAGAGAGAGAGAGAGAGAGAGAGAGAGAGAGACTTACATCGAAAATAAGGTGAAACATATAGTTCGTAACTTAAATATAATATTAATTCAATGTTTATTTGCAAAATTAAGTTATTTGTGTATATTAATCCGTTATCAATACTGTTTATTATTTTCATGTAGATTTTTGCATGCATTTCGTTTCTTTGTTGGTAATTATAACCCTGTTCCCGTGTTCTTATCAACACCATAAAAATATGGGCAATCGGTCGTAGGATTGTGTGTATTTTTGAATCTAAGATGTGGGTGTATACGACAACTTGAGAACTAAGCACTCCACGTACCTGTCTACAATTTAAATATTCGTCATTTATAAGCTAAATGTCAGTCAGCATAATTTGTGCAACGTTTAAATGATTTTGATTCATAAAGTGCCCTTGTATAGAGTGGGGTTCTGAAAGGGGTTTTATTGAATTAGCATGATTCAACTCAATATGTCAACTATCTATCCATAGATGTTAATAGGAAATATTATTAATAAATCCAAAGCTAATAAGGCATGTTGCAAATTCTTTCCCATTTAATTTAAATATTTTCAGGATGGTAAATTTATGAGATAGAAAGCGCTGGCAAATAAATCACACTAGTATAAATTTGATTATGTTTCTTTTCGTAAGGAAAATGTTTACTAATTTTAGAAAAGGCTAGTTACAAAATGTATGTATTTCTAGACTTTGAAAATCAGAGTCAATTCTTCAGCTATAATAAAATCCTACATTTATTACTCTTCAATGAATAAATAATCATACTTCTTGGTAAATATCACCATAAAATGATAATTAGACTTTCTGCGGCATGATGCCCCAGTACTAGACATCACTATAACTACCACATTGCAGACATAGTATCGACATGACTGAAAACTTGTTAAAGCTACGTTAAAAATCCGAATCACACACACACACACACACACACACACACACACACACACACTTCACGGCAAATATAATAAATGATAATCAGACTTCATGGCAAATATCAAAGTAAATTGATAATTAGACCTCCGGACAAATATCGCGATATATTGATTTGAAAAAAAAAGTAATTTGAAAAAAAGCAATTCATGCGTCCACACAGGTAAGAAATGTAACTAAACTGCCACAGTAAATCCATTTCGGAAAGGATATGGGTACACAACGTGGTATGATCTATACATAGAAATCGTCATTGAAACAACTCATGAATTACCTGTTGTTCAAAATTGGGGGAGATGGCATAGTCTACACTTTAAACGTTTCATGAATTGTCTCAAACTTGAAAGAGATGGCATTGTCTACACTCAAATTGTTCATGGATTGTCTCAAACATGGAGGAAATGACATTGTCTATACCCTAAATTGTTCATGGATTGTCTCAAACTTGGAGGAAATGGTATTGTCTACACTCAAACTGTTCATGGATTGTCTTAGACATGTAGGAAATGGCATTGCCTAAATAGTTCATATGAAATGATCTTTACCATATTGATTACATCAACCTATCGAGACGACTTTCGTAGCGAGACAAATTACCTTGATGCATTATTTGTGAAGAGTGTATACAAAAATATTTTTTGAAGTTCACACTTTTCTAAGTTTAAACATTTAAAATAATCGTTAAAATTTTGTTTTCTTTTTCTTTTTCTTAAATATCCTTCTCTATTATTTAAATAATAATAACATTATATCGGGAACATCTGGTTAGACGTAAAGGATATATAACATGAACAAGTTTACTGGGCCACAGTGTTGATTCTCGTTGTATGAGGCTCATACCTTGAGTAGATACGGTAGTGATTATCTTTATATCTAGCCGTTCATTCATAACTTTCAGTTCTTTTAAGATGAAGGTGTCTTTGATCATTCAGCCTTCCTCTATAAATCTCAGAATAGCCTCACTTTTTGATGTCCACATTATTCACCTTTCATGGTAAGTAAATCAAATACATCCGACAGAGAATAAGTCAGTCCATTATTTCTTATATGAATGAATCTTTGAACGAGGGGCACAGCAGGGTAGGGAATGATGTTGAGATCTTAGAATTATTGTTTCGACACAATCCTATTCAATAACAATATCATTTAATGTCACAAAGAGCCTCAACATTTATCTGTGCTGAACATTGGGTGATTATAACATTAAAAATTCGTCTAAGATGTAACACTATTTCTGTTCGATTTGATGATAACATAAACATTTTCTTAGCTAGAGACCAATGTACATTCACTATTAATTTAATTGAGCACAATACGAACAATACCATTATGATATGATATGATATGATATGATATGATATGATATGATATGATATTGATATATATATATATATATATATATATATATATATATATATATATATATATATATATATATATATATTACATTTGTCAGTACATATATCGTCACCTTTTAAAAAAGGAGAATTTTGTCTAGCATTTATATGATTTTTTTGTCATGAAGTACTTTATTTGAAAGCCCCAAAGAGTCTTGATAAACGAGATCACTTGCCATCTTTAAATATCTCATAACATTGTTTGACAATATATTAAATTAATCCCAATGACCGTTCACTTTTAATTTTGTTTTATTTTCGTTTTTGTTCTAAAGAAATATAAGCACCAATTCCTCTTTACTTTGAATTTTTGAACATTCAAGAAAAAATTTGAATTTCAAAAGTACTTGCTTCAACAAAAATGTTCGGCCGAATATATAAACTGAAAGAATAGAATAGAATAGAATAGAATAGAATGATATAGAATAGAATAGAATAGAATAGAATAGAATAGAATAGAATAGAATAGAATAGAATAGAATAGAATAGAATAGAATTATCAAGATCTCAATTCTAAAAGAAAGAAACGAAAATATTAATTTGTGTACAACATATTGAAATCTCTAGTGTTTGGAAGATAAAAACATCCAAATTTAAGCTAGTGCTTTGATATTGATTGGAGTGTAAGAGAAGCGTGCTCCAATCAATAATTCATATCCTGAATATAATAAGGACATTGAAATGAATTTAGATTAAGCATTTATTATTGTCCAGCTTTCACTTGGTAATGGAAAAAGCCTAATTAATAAGCCAGTTCAATCGGATAGAAGTCAAATAATGTTTTTTATCGCACCATTCAATCAATAAAAACTTATTAGATTTCGTTGTGAAGTTGGGAACAAAGTCATTGATAATCACCATAGGGTATAATTAAATTAATTAGGTTTACAATGTGAATGACCACTGGAAGGTTATGGACATGATCCAAAAGGTCGTTACTTGGGAAAAAAACCGTCCACACTCACAATCTACCCCCCCCCCACTAAAACTTGATATAAAGTTAAACCTGTCCTTGGAAAGCACGCGAGAACCACGCGTCATTTTAGACAAATATCTTTTGAGACTGGATTTGGCACTTGTGATTAAACAGCTTCCAGAATATAAAAAGGCTTTGAGCTGTTTTGTTCTCAGTGCAATTCCATGCTCTCAAAAGAGTATTATGTCTATTTCTTACAGGTAAGAAACTTATGCTTTATACTCGCTTTTGGAAGTTAAAGATTTTATAGTGAGTTGTGGTACTCTTCTGAATTATTTTTATTTCATTAATATAATGTAATAGTGAGTTCTCTTTTCTACTATGAAATATTTTACTGATTTAATATTTTACTGAATTGATGTACATTGTATTTATAATATAATATTATTGAGTCCCCTTCTTCCACAATCATAATGTAATTTAAATATTTTACAGCTTCGCTGTTCATTAGTATTTGTTTGAAATAATTACTAGCTTCATGTTATAATTTAATTGAGAATAAATATATATTCTTTAAATAATAAGTACAACATTCACAGATCTTTTTCAGGTCTTTACCTTACAATAAATAAAATAAAATACATTTATTACAGTTATTGAATTTTAGGCTCTTTAAATATTTAAATCACTTGTATTCAAAAATACAGAAAAATGAATGGACAAATGAAATACTAGATTGTGGAAGAACTATTTAATAAGTATTGTAATATGTATTGTATGTATTTTCAACATAAATAAATTTACATGTTGTATCTTTAGAATATGTATCTATATATATATGTCAATAAAGTGCAATTCCATGCTCTCAAAAGAGTATTATGTCTATTTCTTACAGCGATCCCACCTCTTCGCAGCCAAGCATTCCCCACAAAAAGATGTAACCGTATCTACACCATCATATGTGACACCTTATTCTTATGAATGCTGTACTTTCTGCCTTCTCGTAATTAGACACGAGAATAAGGTTATGATGGAAAAACATGAATACAGGTGTCAAAACACATAATTATGATCCAAGAGGGAGACTCGCACCTGAACCATTACGACCAGCAGACTTCGCCTAATTATTACAACTGCTCGCTCCTGTTGCACTTGTCCGACAGCTATCTACAGACTTTCCTTCGCCTGGCTCTGCGAGACTGACAACATCCGCAACCGCACCTCTCCTAACACCATTAGACTTCACTTCGCCCGGCTATGCTACATCAACTCCAGAAGCAACAGCGCCGCCCTATTCCAAAGAGAAAACCCAGATTCGAACAACCGCACTCATTTTAGACACTACAGCAACCAGACATATCACAAAGGAACGAATATGATTACAACTATGAGAGGATCGCAACATAAAATGCATACATCGCCTATGAGAATTCTTTTTCCGGTAACACCTGAGACTACGACATTTCGAATGCCTACAGTGCTAAGTCCAGCTCCTAATTTGACCTTTTAAAA